>WBNO01027033.1:406648-547217 GCA_013400575.1 Peucedramus taeniatus | reverse complement strand
TTTTTTGTTTTTTGTTTTTTTAATTTTTCTTTTTACAAACGGCAGCTATCTTGTAATTCCACAAATGTTTTTATATTCTCACTGATTTTTTTCCATACTTGCTGACACTACTCAAATGTTGCTCCTCTTAGTAGCAATATATGAAATCCATTACTGGGCACATGCTGCATAAGAAAAAAGTCTCACTTTAGTCCATGCTTCACCAGTATTACTCTGGTTATCTTTTCATTCTCCAGGCAATATTGTTATAATACCAAGTCTCAGAACATCAGTTCTGAACTATTCTAATAACATTGCCAATGTTCACTTTGCCAGCTCTTTCACAAAGGATTATTATCCAAAATACATCCTGTGTCACTGCTATCAGTACCTGCTTTTTCTCTGAATGCAACTTGGTTTGGGCACCAAATGCAGCCCATATTCAGGTTATATAAGAAGACTGGATGTTATTATAGTCATCCATTTTATTTTCAGCAATTAAAGAAAAGTTTTAGTAAAGAAAAGCTATGCACAATAGCAAACACACATCATTACATGAGAACATGCATGTACCAAACCTGTTCAAGCCTATTCTATTTTTGTTTTGATTATAATTGTCACTTCCATCCAGACCAATACCCTGACGTTGTTAATGAGTTCTTTTTTAATGCACTTAGGTCATATGCTTGGTATTTTAATTCCTTTAGTTTTGTCAGTGACTCTGAGTCCTTTTCAACTGAATTAGCTGACTTTTTCATATAAGCTCATATCTTTGCATGTTCATAAATCAAATTTTATTTATTTATTTTTTAGTTTGCTCTTAAAAAGAACCATAATTTCTCCTATCTTATGTTTGCACATGAATGCAGAATCATCACATCACCTTGTTTTGGGAAGGAGAGCAGTTCTTCTCTAATTAAGCTTCTGCTCAAAATGCTCTTTTACTGAAATTACCATAGATCTATGAATTATAATTTGTTTAGGTTTTGTTTGTTTGTTTTGTGAAGGAGATTCAGAAATGTACATGCTATTCTGCTCTTCCACTCATGCAGTGCTGTAATTCATATCAGAACCTGTCTTCAACTTAAACATGCCCTCAACATGTGACAATACCTCTTGCTTCTTTTTCTTACCAAGAGCAGCAGCCACAAGGATTCCCAGTGAGCTGACCTGTGCTGCTGCACTGGAATTGAAGTTTCAAGGGAGAAAAGATCCAGGGGGAAACAGAAAGGTGAAAGAGTTTTCAGTTTAGTTACAACAATTAAAATTAAAAGATGGAATAGTATGGAACTGAAGTTTTATAAAACCTGAGATCAGACAAAAAATCTTTTTTCATAATTTTCATAATTTTCTACCAAGCATTTGAGCTAAAGGTATAAAAAAATAGAAATAATTTTAAAAAGGTGGTTTTGGGTTTTTTGGTCTGATTAAGTGTCTTTGCTTCTCTTGTCTTATTTTGGCTCCTCTATTATACCATCTCCAACTGCTGAAAGAGGTTGTGGAGGGAGAGGATGAGTAACAAAATATGAATTCTTAATGAAAACTTTCATATTATGATTAGTTACTACAAAGTTTTTAATTTTTTGGTTTGAGGGTTGTTTGTTTGTTTTGTTGGTTTGGTTTTTTTTAATAAAGAAGATTCTTTTTCAGGTAATTTTAAAAACTTTTTTGAAGTGAGTGGATCTTATATGTATCTTACAGCTCTTTGAAAATCTTTGTGACAAGAAAAGGAACTGAGCTCTTTTAATAATGGCATGTTATTAAACCACTAATGATTTGGCTGTTTAAAAGTGAGTTTTAATGATTGTAACTCTCCTCTTTGATCAGCAGAAAATGGTGACTAATCTGATAGGAAAAAAAAAAAACCCAAAGTTTTAAGACTCAGTCTCTCCTAAACCCAATGGCTGCTATAAAAGCACAAAGGCAAGAGAGTAAAAAGAGAATAAAACAGACAGCAGACAATAAGTGCAGATGGTTTCTTTTTTACCCTGAAATACTCCCCTGTCTAAATAACAATGAAGCAAATAAAGAAAAAATATATATGGTTTGACCTCCCCTCCTTTCTGGATTTCTAGTCTTCCTCCACTGCAAGAATTTTCAGCTCCTCACTGATTCCTCCAGGCCAATATGAGCTGAATGCAAACTCTTTTCATTGTGCCTAATATAAATTGCATTTCTGGTTTGATTTTTTTTTTTTGAAAGACATAGGCACAGAAAGAGAAGAAAAACAAAACTACTGTCAATAAATTTGTTTCAGAAAGGTCTCTCTCCACCCCTCAGCAGATGATTTGCTCTTTGCTGGCTGTTGTGGATTTATTAATGCTGGATTTCAGGGCTGGCTTTGGGTTCTGTCCCATCAAACATTCCATCAGAGACCTCACCCATCTTCTGGCCAGAATCCCACCAAGTAGGAAAGCTCTTACTGGCTTACATGTCTACCCATGATGCCAAACAGGTTGAGTTGTCAGCCCAAAACTCTTTCTATTTATATCTTCAATCTCTTTCACAAATGAAGGGCTGTTTTCCATCCTCTGGGATGGCTTTCCCATACCCCAGGCACCATCTGTGCATGGCTCTCTAATAAGGGAAACTTTTCTTTCAATGATGTGTGAAACTTTTCCCATTCCCTTCGATTTTTTGTGAAAAGTTCTTGGGGAACCTTACATTGCATTTCGATCTGGCCAAGAAAAACAAACATTCCATGAGGATGATCTCATACAGCTTGAGAAAGAACATTTGCAACAGCATCTAAACATCCTCATCACTACAGGGCTCACATGACCAACCCCCAATCTCCTCCTCTTACCTCCACCAGATTTCAGAGGTAGAATAAATTCAAAACTAAAAAAAAACAAAAAACAAACTTAAAAAAAAAAAAAAAGGCAGAATTAAACATTTCTCACAATTTTTCTTCTAGATCCCTCAAATATGGTATTTTAAAGGTGCTGTTCAACTCTGTTCTTATACAGAAAGATGAATTAAAAATGTTTTCTTATCCCCTTGCTTCATCCTAAATTTTTTTCAGAAATTTTAGACTGAGGCAAACTTTCCTATTGTGTTTTACACAATGACATTATGTATTTTTAATTATCATTATATTATCATTATTATTTTCATACTGTGGCTTTGATCTGAGCCACAGTAAAATCTGTGCTTAGAATCTTCAGAATCAGAGAGGAAGTTCACAGAATAATATTTTTTTTTTCTCTGAATACATCTCTGAGATGATGAAGTAGACA
The DNA here is from genome assembly GCA_013400575.1 of Peucedramus taeniatus. Classification (NCBI taxonomy): domain Eukaryota; kingdom Metazoa; phylum Chordata; class Aves; order Passeriformes; family Fringillidae; genus Peucedramus; species Peucedramus taeniatus. The sequence continues at coordinate 543,999 of WBNO01027033.1, read as the reverse complement.
ACTTCAGCTGCTAATTCTTCACTTGTTTTCCTCGTTCCCCTTTGTTAATCCCAGAGGTATCAACTGATTGCTATTACAGACTTAAAATGCAACAGAGTATTTTTGGGTTTGTTTTTTTTTTTTTTTTTGCTGTTGTGCATTTGTTTGTTTTTCCTGATTCACTAACATTACCAAGAAATTGTACATAACACCATAACACATTAATAGCTGTTGTTCTTCAATCATCATAACACAATCTCTTCTTGTATGCATTTACAAATGTTGTGTGGAAGAAATAATCAGAGCCTGTGGATTTTTTTTTGTATTTCTACACCATAGCAGAAGAAAAAGCTGATTAAAAGATTTATTCAAATATTTACATGACACACACTGTTGCAGTATTAAAATGTGAGCTTGCTCCTTTTATAAATCTCTTTAGAAGTCTTTTCTCCCCTTTGTTCCTAATACAACTTTTAAATGTCAGTCACAAGTTTCAGCGAGTCCAGCAATGACTCTTGTTCATCCCCTCTGGTTCTTCTCCTCCTGCTCTTCCTCTTCTCCCCCTCAATCCATCACCTCTTTTATTGACCTCCAGCACTCACTGGGCAGCCCAGAAATCCACCCAGGTCCTGGCTGCATCACAGGAAGAGTGGACAGGTCAAGGTGAGACCCCACCTGCAGAGCTGCCTCCAGTCCTGGCATCCTCAACACAGGAAGGATGTGGAGCTGCTGGAGAAACTCCTGGGGAGGCCACAAAGATTCTCCCAGGGCTGGAGCCAGGCTGGGAGAGCTGGGGATGTTCAGTGCAGAAATGGGAAGACTCTGGGGAAACCTCAGAGCCCCTTCCAGTGCCTAAAGGGTCTCCAGGAGAGCTGGAGAGGGACTTGGGACAAGGGATGAAGGGAGAGGACAAGGGGGAATGGCTTCAAACTGAAGGGGATATTCAGATATTGGGAAGAGATTCATCCCTGTGAGGGTGCTGAGGCCCTGGCACAGGTTTCCCAGAGAAGCTGTGACTGCCTCATCCTTGGAAATGTTCAAGGCCAGGTTGGACAGGGCTTGTAACAACCTGGGATAGCGAAGGTGTCCCTGCCATGGCAGGAGGTGGCAGTGGATGAGTTTTAACTGGATGAGTCATTTCCAACCCAAAATATTCTGAAATTCTATAATGATTCTGTGGAGGTTCATGTAGGAGGTGTCTAAACCATTTCCTTACTCCTATTACTGCTCCTCACTCTGCTCCACACATCCTTCCATGCTCCAGCCTTGCTCTGCACACCCTCTTTGCAATGTCACCCCATGTGACCTCTAGTCACACATCTCCTTATGTTTGAACAGTTTTGTCAGTGGATGCTACACCAATACCCTCCACATTTCAAACCTCCTCCTTAAAGTTCATCTTTTTCCATAAGCCTGGGAAATAAAGTAGAAAGTTGTGGCTGGCATCCTGAAAAGCATCACAGCCATTGGTACAAACTGCACATTTCTGGAATCAGGAGTAGCCCCGAGGCTGCAGCCTCATCTGCTCTTCCTTTCCCTGTTTTCCAGCATTCCCAAAGAAATCAGAAAATGGAGAGAAATTAAGACACCCTGGTATTATATTACTCCATGTATATCAGATGTCCTGCATGACCAGGACTGAAGTGTTGGGAGGGAACTGCAGCACATCCCCTGCTCCAAGGCATTTTTGCTTTGTAAAATGGTGCAATACATTCTCCGTGGCCTTTGTGGTGCAGTGGAAGGCAACAATTTACCTTAAACACTGGAGGCAACTAAGTAGACATATTTCTAGAATAAATATCAAGATGTACACAGTTAGCATTCCACAATATTAATTCCTAATGTTCCTGAATGCATTCAATTATCATATAGCTTGAACAACAGGCATTGTATGTTTCTAATTAAATACAAAGAGATGCAGAGCCATAAAAAAATAAAATGCTCTGTGTAGAGGCATTTAGCTGGTTGTGGCAGAGCTGGGAGAGAACCTCAATCTGATCTATCCTCTTGTGAGTTTTAAATGTGTTACCTTCCCCATCATCAATGTCTGGTGATCAAAGTCTCATGAATATGCCAGCAGAATACTGGCTGGAATACTTCAAAAAACCCTTCCCCATGAGTACAGCAGACCTGAACTGAGGATCTCAGCTAAACCCATTCTTACTCAGCTTGTATTTGTTTCATGTTGACAGTCAGCAGCACCATCATCAATTTTACACCAATTTCATGGACCAGCAAAAGTAATTGCTTCTGTTCCTTGACCACTGAAGAAAAGAAGTCCTATATTAAAATTTATCAAAGCCATCAACTGCAGATATATGGAGCCAAACATCTTAGTTCAAAGGCATTTGATGGATAATATATTATGGTAAAACAATTTATTCTCCCTCTCTGTTACCAATTGCCACTTCATTTCCTACTCTCCTTGTCCCAGCTTTTCCTTCAATCCATGTTTCACTGCCATGTCTGGGCTCTGAAGTGCTCCCAGTGATCAGTGGAGACACATTCTCTGCCCCTGGAAATGCTCCCCTTAACACAGGTCTGATACTTACACTGTGCTACCCTTAATTGATAATTAGTTGATGTAAGAGATGAGAATCAGCACTGCAAAGCCCCTAACTGGGTAAGTTACCAGCTCACTGGGGGAAGCAGGTATTTTTCTGGTGGTTGTGCATTAGACCTAGTCTGGAATAACCAAAACATCAAACACAGTTCAGATTGATAAAGTGCTGAAATCCTGCCAAAAGTAACATGCTTGGAAGAAAAATATAACAAATATGGCTCTTCAAGAGCTGTGTGAATAGCAGAATCTTTTTTCTCTCAATTTCAAATTCAGTTTTATGAGAATAAACTTTTATGAAAAGTTCTTTCACTCCCTGTGTGATATGAAAGCAGCTTAGTAGCTCCAGTTCCATTGTAAGCTCACAGGAGAATATATCAAACCATCACCACTAAACATCTAACAGAACTGGCAGGCACAGAGATGTAAAATTAACCACACTAAGAAAATATATTCTTGAGTGCAGTGAGGGGAACCATTTGGAATGAGCAAATTTTCCACCATGCCATGGTTGTTTTATGGATAAAAGCAGAATTTCTGGTTCATGACACAACTAAACTCCCAGCACACAGATGTCAACATGCAAGAATAGCAGAGCTTGACCCTCTGTTGCTACAGGAAGTTTATCACAGACATAAAGGTTTGGGATCACACTCTGGATTTCTTAGCATTGGAAATGGTCCCCTCTGTATGAGCAGCAACTCATTCAGAGCTCAACTTGCAATATAGGTTTTAGTATGGATACTTCTGTGATTTTTTAAATCAAATAAACCCACCAAGTCACCCAGACAGCAATACCACCCTAACACTCTGACAGGAAAACAGGTCTCAGCTATGATCAGCATGAAAGAGAAGAAAAAAATAAGGACAGCAAATAAAAGACAAAAGAAAGGATTGAGAATTTTTTTTAAATAGCCAGAATGCTTTTTCATTATCTGTTTGCATTATGGATCAAAACCCAGTCAAAAACTAACATAACTAATACATATATTGGGGTTTAGCAATTAAAATATATGCTAGGTATCCAATTAACAGAACAACATACATCAGATACTTAATAAAAACACCCAAAAAACCCAGTAATGAAATAACTGCTGAACTGCAAAACATGCACAATGATAAAATTTTCCACACAGTGTTTTCACCACAAAATTAATGGAGATTGCTGAATAAGTATCACAGTGTAAAATGTCATGGTCACTTGTGGCCTTTCCTACAGGCCAGCACTTCCCTCTCCCTACACCAGCCACTCTTCCCCTTGCTCATGGCCCTGAACAGGTGGCTCTGAGCAGGAATGGTTTGTAGCCAGCAGATAACAACTGAAGTCTCTTATTTTTCTGTCCCTCCTCACAAAACCAAAGGCTTGGGCACAATTCCTACATCCCTGACAGATAAGATTAACTAATGGCAAGCTTTGGATTCATCCAGTAAATCCAGCAAAGAATATACAAGTAAAGGCATAGAAAAAAGGCTGCTGTCAGCAAATTTGAAAGCTTCAAGTTCTTTCAGATCAGAACTTGCAGAAAATCAATTTCTACATGAATTTTTATTTTTCTTTTAAAACAACTCTGCAGTCAGATCAAGTCAAGCTTACCATCTGCTGCAGAGAGAAATACAGCTATACTCGAGATCACATTATCAAACTTCTTTGTAAACTTTACATGCAAGCTGTTCCTGTCAGGATTGAAGTCATTGTGATAATGCCTCTTAATATTCGTTCAGGCTTTAAATAAAGACTGACAAAAGTCCACATATGGATGACAAGCTGTTCTACTGTAAATATTTTTGTATTTGTTGAGAAGGGGCTTATGGCAGTTTAGGACATATTCCATCAGGGATTTTGGTCTGAACTACTTACTGACTAATAAAACCAAGGTAAAATTCTTGTTCAAAACTCCTTATTGAAATTTAGTTATAAATTAACTTGATCCTATTCCTACTCCTATTTAGCTATGCTTTTAACATCATTATTGCTTAAAAACTTTTCCTAGCTGGTAGATGTTATAAAATGGAAGACATTTAGTACTCTGTATTTTAAGCCAGGCTTAATTCCCAACTGGCACTGAATGTAACTATTTATGGAACAGAAAATGGTAATTTTACCATTAGAGCTGACCCTCTAAAGCACAGTAAAATTCTTCCACTTTTTTTTTTTCTTGTGTAAATAAACTCGGTAAACTAATTTCCAATATTCCTGTAAATGAGGGGATACAGTATAAAAATCTTTCAAAAATTCCTTTCCCACATCCTTTAGTTAGAGGCACAACTTACAGAAATGCAAACACATGATCAAATGTGACAAGTAGGGATTAAATTGCTTTCTCAGTTTTGATTCGATTTTGAGAAGTCACAAGGCACATGCTGCAATAATTATTGCAATTAACACAGTTAACTATTTGCTCCAAGTTCATTACACGTTACTGCTTTAGTACAGCAACTATGCAAGCAACTCAATACAGCAAAGAAAAAATAGTTATTAAAACACCTGCATGGAACAGATACATGATGTGCAGTCACAGACAAGCATGCCTCATGTGAAATAAACCCCAGTGCAAAGAAAGAACCTTACCCTGCAGTTGGATCAACAGCTATGGCCTTGGGGTTGTTCAGGTCCAGCTCGATGAGGGTCACACACACTGACCCATTCTGGCTGCAGACAAAGATCCTGTCACTGACGTGATCCACAAAGTAAAAATTCCCCGTGATCCAGTCCACTGCTATTTGCTGCACATCTGCCAAAAAAAAGAAAAAGGAATAAGAAAGAAAAAGTGGCTCAGGAGTGCAGTTTCAATCCAAGAAAGCGGCTGCTGGCTGCTCTGCCAACAGATGCTCCTCTCATTTAAAGAGCTGCAGCTGCTTTACATCTATTATAGGGTTTCTGATAAGGAATCCAATTCTCAATACACAAACAGGGGTTGGGGAGAATTTTTTCCTTTTTAAGTACAGACATCTGATTGCAGCCACAGTGGTATGAAAGACACACATTTGTTTTGAGCTCTGATAGATGTTTTTAAGTCTGTCATTGTGATTTTTTATGGTCTCCTCAGAAGCAGCACTGCTGAATGATGGGGCACCTGTGAAACAGCTGAAACACTGCTGGTACCAGATTGCTGGGAGAAGGCAGCTCTGAGGCCACTCAGATTCTGGATTTTGTGTTCTAGGATGTCTGACAGAGCCTGGGAATGGGACATTGTAAAGGTTAAAGGAGTTTGTTGCTTATATTTGAAGGGGACTAAAAGCAGACCAAAAATACTTTAAAGAAATTAAAAAAAAATGATATGCACATCTAAAACCACCTTATGTATGCATTAATTTTCCTTTAAAATACTTTTTTCTTGTAGTTCTAAGGTATCTGGATGCTGCCAGATTTCTGATAGTTGCCACAAGAAGTAGCATTGAAGTAAATTTTTCTGTGAAAATTTATTCACTAGCAACCAAGTTTTATTTCTCAGGACACTGTGCTTCACAGCACCCTAACACAGCTGCTCACTTTGTTCTTTTCCTTGTGGGATCCTGGAACCACACTCTGTAAATGTCTTATAAATCCTCCATTTTTCTTATAAATCAACTGACCTGCCCATACACCATCTTAGTGTTACAGTAAGCAAAAGTACAGAGAAGTGCAAAGAACATGACTTTATCAATTTTATTTGACTTAGATTTCTTTTCTTCCTCTTTTTATTGACAGTACTGTACTGATACCACTCTATAGACAGAATTAATTATTCTTTAATAAAGAATACTGCAATTAACAGAAAAGTATTTCCTGTAAAATGTTTTCAATGATCAATATCAATGATTTTTGATTTAAAAATATTAAATATGTTTATTATATTACATACTTTCAAAATAGTGCTAACATAAGCTGAGATTCTGTCATGATGAGAGAAGCCAGATGTAATAAAATATAATTACATAGAGAAGATGGTTTGGGTTTTTTTAACTTCTAGTTTTCTGTATGCTTATAATCCGTCAGATGGGGGATTTTAGTTTTCTGTTTCCACTATCCAAAAGAAAAAAAAAAGAAAAAAAAAAAGAAAAAAAAAAGCTGGCTCCATCACATCCACACTGCACTAGAGAGTAGGAAGTAAATTTGATTGAAAAAAAATTGTATTCATTGGGTTTTTGATGCTAACTCAGGGCTTATGAGCCTTGTACTTAAAACAGACATGGAAACTCATTTATTGTCCTTCAAAGTGCAGGTAACTTAAATAAGATTTACTCAGTGAAATTCCAGGAACACCAACTGTATCCCACCTCAGCCACCCCATTACACAGTTCACTGCTGTCTTCTGTGTCTCTCATTCCTGCCCTTCCACTACTCATTTCCCTTTTAATTCAAAGTGAATATTGTGCCTGATAGGTCCTATTACCAAGATCTGCTGAGCCAGAATAAAGAAATGCTCCATTTAGCCCAATATCCAAACTCCAGAGGAGGCCAATGTCAGATGCACTGTGAGATATGTGAGCATTTATGTATTTCAGACAATAGGAAGAAAACACTTTTTTCCCCTTCCCTTTTTCCAAGCAAAATATAGGACATGCTTTTAAAAATGCCAGAAGAAAACTCTGTGCCTCTGAAAATCAGTAACAGTTAAAGCATTTTCAATGTGCCTGCTTACCATTTTCTGAAGTTGGATTCATGGAATGAAAAATTTATGGTTTACTGATTCAGGGAGACTTTTGAAAATTGCAGATAAGCTTCTGTGTAACAGAAGCATTTCAGAAAATATCTTTCAAATGGGACAAAAGGTACAAAAGGGATCCAATTTCAAACATTTGTAGAAATAAAACTAGTAATTAAATTCCTGCAATGAGAGCTCTAGAAGATTGCTGTACACTGGGAAGTGGATGAAAAGGAACAAGGTTAAGTAGCAGCCTGTTGAGGGAGGGGCTTTTCTTCTTGTGTGAAAAATGTAACTATTTTGAGATAAAAGTGATATATACGTGAAAGACACATCACACACAGGTTATTGGATTTGTTGACATAACGGTACTTGCAGTTATAAAATGTTTGCTCTGTTCTTTCCTTAGGTTTTTGGTAACATATCACAAGAAATTGCACCAAACAGCTTGTTTTTTTTTATGGAAACCAAGAATAATTTGTTCAAGGTCATATTAGGGATAACCATTAGCATTAGGTACTTAAAACTGAGCTCAGTATTCCAGGAAAAGTGAGACATCCAGAAGCAATACCACACCATAAACTTTGTGTCAAACAGCTTTGGTAGCTCTGAACATTTATCCAAGTTCCCTGCCCAGCAGGATTTGGGAAGGGCATGGAGCTCCCAGCATCATGGGCTATTGGAGAGGTTTAGGCTCATTCCAGCTGCATTCCTTGTAAAGCTGCTCTTTCCAGAGCATGCCATGCTTCAAGACTTTTATCACAGTTTCCAGAAAAAGGAGTACAATAATTTTCCTCAGAAGAACAGACTGCTGGAGAGATGTCCTGAATCAAGGGTTTAAAGAAACTGAAAGAGTTAAAAGTTTAGCTAGATTTAATTAGGGACATAGAAACAATTAAGAGTATAGCAAGAAGAGTAGAAATAATAAGGGATAGCTAATTATTAGCAGACGGAATAGTTAAGGCTAAGATTTAAATAATTAAATTATTATTATTAGTCTTTATTATGTTTAAAGAAGCAGGATGGGATGTGGATCTAATTGTGAAAAAGAAGAGAACTGTGGCCTGCACCTGGGCCACGAAACTTGAGCTTTTGCCAAGAGCTCCAAAGCCTGCCAACAGGGCAAAACTAAAGGGTCACTTTGACCTTAGAGGAGCAATGACCCATTTCAGAACCCACTGACCCATTTCAGAACCCACTGACCCATTTCAAACCCACCAACCTATTTGAGATGAGGGACTGCTCAGGTGTGAAGGAACTTTGGGCTCATTTAAATACATTTTAATATGCAGTAGGGTAGGCGTGGCTATGTAATCAATATGTATTAGGTGTTTTGGGAATGATATGAATATGTAAGACTTTTTTAGATAAATAGGGAGCCAGAATCTGAGGCACATGCCTTTGGAAATTGTTCTGCTTGTGCCCAGTGCTGTAATAAACACACCACTTTTCAACCTTAAGTAGATGAAGAGTCATCTGTCCATGCTTCAGTCCTGCTATGCAAAGAGCACTTCCCTCCAAACCAGCCCATCACTGTCCTTAGCAATTCACGTGGGCACGGAGCACATTTGGCATTTGTGTGTTGGAGGCACCACTGATCTGCCCTGGGGTTTGTCTCTGTTCTGTGCCCCCTGCATTGGACACATCCACCTTCTCACAAGAGAAGTTTGTAAAGAACTTTCCAGGTCCACTCCCCCACCAAATTAAATTCTACATGAGAAATTCCCTCAGCTGGCAGAGAATGGGTTGTGTGAATCCCATTTTATCTGCATGGTTTGGTAGCAGGTCTGCATGGAGCTGCTGAGAATGCCTCCCCAGCTATCACACGAGTTGCACACACTGTAAACCACAGAGGTAAGGCTCTGGTTGAACTGGGGACTTTTAAAATATATATAAAACTTTTTGTACTCAAGAAGTTACTGAATTCATTTCATGCCTATTTCTGGATTCATATATAAACCCCACTATGTGCAGATGTCTGGTCCACTCACATCTTTAAAGTAATTAATCTTTTTTTCTTTCATTTGCACGGTTTTAGAGGCATCTAAAAAGAAATGTTTCCCCTTGAAAACACACATATTTATTCTGAGCAATCTACTATATAGTTCTAAGGGCTTTTCCTAGATTAATAACAGTTTCCTTGGAGCATTTCTGCCAAATGTGATCATCTTTCCTTTATTACTTTCTAAAAACTAGAATTTCCTCTTAAGGACTTCATAAAGAATAGTTAAGACAGCATATAGGCTAAATCCTGCTCTACTTAATGACATTATGTAGACTGTGGGCACAGCAAAAGTGTGTCTGGAAGTGAACTTTTCCTATGTCTTTTAAACACACAGACATTATTAGACCTTTAGAGAAAATAATAATTTCATATGAGGGTGGCTAAATCTTCAAAGGGTCTTGGAAATACATGTCTTATGGCCAAACCATAGTTTATGGAAATCAGAGAAAAATAGAATGGCTCTCTTCTTTCACTTTGATTTTCCAACATATATCTTGTATGAATTATTACATTTATTTCCATTTCAAATCAAGACTAGCACAAGACTTCAGATCTTCTGCAGAAGAGAAGGAAAAGCAGTGGCATATTCTTGTATTTCTGTTACTGCTGTAATCAAGGATTCTGCCCATGCACTATTAAAAACAGTATTATACCAACAGATTTCATTTTTCCTAGATGTAGAAACAAAAATTAGCAAGCTTTTTCCTGTTAAAAGCTTCAGTATAAACATTTCTTATTTTTAATGTAAGAACTGATCTGAGCAAACTACTCAGTGGAATTCTGGAGTTGTTGGAGAGTTTTTGAGAAACTTCTGAGTGAACTGGGGAATGGTCTTGGATGAAATATAATTAAAATTTGAAATATTCCTTGAACTCTCCATATGCTTCTTGTCAATGATGAAAAGGATAGACCATTTCTCACTATTTTAAGAGAAAAACTTTCCTTCTACTGCCTTATATAGTCCATTTTTCCTTATTCTTGGCAATACTGCAATAAAAACTTCCTCATATATACATATATTAATCAGTTTTGATTTAATATTTAGATTTTCTCCATATTAATATATATATATTTAAAATATATATATTTGAAAGTGCTTAATCTTTGTTTTTGACACAGAACTGTTGGGTGGGTTTTAGTTTTTTGTGTGTTTTTCGATGGTTTGTTTTTTCTTCTTTTTTTGTTTTTGTTTTGTTGTGTTTTTTTTCTTTGTTTTCAAAAATTGATCTAAAAGGAAGAATTATTTTGATTATTTTAAATTACTAATTTTTTTAATATAAACCCCATATCTCTTTTCTGAATGCAATGTCCAAATTGGCATGGCCATACTTACTTAGTTTATTACTTAGTTAGAAAGAAAAAAAGAGATAAAATAATGTATTTATCAGGGAACAAACAAATTTTATTGCAAAGAAAAGCAGAAAGCCAATTGGGAATAGACTTTTTGCCTCCTCTGAGTAAAAAGCCAAGTTTGGAACAAGACAAGGAGCCCCAAGTCTTTTTTTTTTTTCAATAGCCAGTGATGGTGAGAAGTGTTAAAACACATAAATGACAAGCTGTGAAACCCTGCAGCAGCACTGCCTTTGCTGTGCCACTCTTGTGACATTAATGGTCCTAATTAGCAATCCAGACAGCCTTGTACTGACACTGTGCCTTGGGAAAGTGGAGCTGGAAAGGATTTTCTGTGTGCCTCTTCTACTACCAAGAATTTGCCATAATTCTGTCTGCAATGCCACTTTAAAAATATGATTTTTATTAAAAATGTCACCATTCAATAAGTCAGACACACTGGTGTCTCAGCTTCTAACAGCCATGTCCAGAGTGATTATTACATAAGTTGAAAAATGAAAAATCAAGTGAAAAATATCCATCCATCTTTTTCAAATTACTCATCCTCAAATATCTGATTCCTCTGAATTAAATCAGCCTTTGCAGATACTCTTTGTTAGAAGCACAATGCAGAACCTAAAATATACTAAATTTAAATAAGCACTTTAAAGCACCTAGATTTCAAGTTCCTCAAAAGAAGTGAAAGCTTTTCCTTTTCTTTGTGGAGTAAAATCATTTCAATTTCAATCAATTTGGTTACTGACAAAAATATTGTTGGCTTTCTTTCAACCCTGGAGCATAATATACTGCATTAAAAACCTATAAAAGTGAACACTGAGACAATAGCAGTTTCTCCAAGCTAAAGAATTTTCAAAAAATATAAGAATAATCTAAATATTATGAATACTTAATGAAAGCATCCTGATGGCTCAGAAAGACATGAAGTCTCTCAGAGATGTGTTTGATTCAGGTGCTCTGAGATTCAGGCATTTAGCTTCTCACCAGGCACAGGAAAGAGAAATTCTGGGTATTTGGTGAGGAATTGGAACAGATTGTGGTTGCCCCATCCCTGGAAGTGTCCAAGGCCAGGTTGGACAGGGCTTGGAATAACCTGGGATAGTGGAAGGTGTCCCAGCCCCTGGCAGGGGAGTGAGATGATCTTAGAGGTCTCTTTTAACCCAAACCATTCTGTGATTCCATGATTTTACATTGGCTGAGGTGGAATACTGAGCAGGTACTGAGAGAGAAATGTGAAAGTGGGGCTTTAGTAAACTTCCTTCTTCCACTGGGAATCCAGAAAAACAGTATTAACAATGACAACAACAATCATCAGCAGGATCCTCTTCTAACAAATTCCTTTGCACAGCACTCAGTGGAAATGGGATGATATCCCAGATATGCTTGTGCCTTTCCCAGGAATTTTACAGCAGAGTAGCAAAATCTGGTCCTAAATTCTTAAGCATTCTTAAGCATATTTCTTCTCTTACTTTTGTTATAGAATGATTCTATCAGGAAATGTATTGAGCTTGTGGAATGAGTAAGATGAATGAAATTTCTGTTATTGGGTCCTGTATCACAGAGCTGGCTGTGATGCCAGTGGGGTAAAGGAGCAAGGAAAAAGTGTGAAACAATTAAATAAGGGCCTTGTGAGTGGCCCTGTCTTTTAATCCTGACTGTTAAGATTTTTACAGAGGGTGAATTTTCTGACATCAATCTCATGTCAGAAAAAAGTAAGAATAGCTGAAAACCATAACCCTCCTAATTTCTGCATTGCTGAGTCTCAAACACATTGCCCAGTGATTGCAAACCTGTAATGGGGTCCCAGTGGCCCATGTACATGCTGAACAATAAAGACAGATTTATAGAGGTACATAACTATAACAGCCTTATTTTTTTTTCTTTTTAGCTGTGCATTCAACAGCTCCTTATAAATCTAGTGAGATTGTAAATCAAACCCAGTTATTTACTTCAAAGCAGTTAAGTCACCCACTGTTAAAATTAAAGCATAATTCAGCTGCAACAGGCATCCCATCAAGCCTCAGAGAGCTGCTCTGGGGACATGGTGTGGCTGCTCCAGGCTGTGACATTCCCTCCCTTCAACCACCTCCCAGCAAAGCCAGAAATCCACCACCTCCCACCTCCCTAGGACTGCCCCCTGCGTGGGTTGTGAACCCCATAAACCATCATCACACAACAATAAAGCCACTTAAAGGTTTTCCACAGACAGGCTAAGCAGCAGATGATTACAATGCAAAGAGATGCCAATAAATATATGGAGTTACTTTCGCAATGCAAAGTATTTAAGGGAAATGACTTCCAGAGAAAGTTTGAACAGTTTAATACCAGAGGTAAGAAACAATGCTTTAAGAAATGCTTTTTGGGGAATAATTTACAAGTGAATTATGTCTGACAACTCTTAAAGAATGGGTTAGGCAACAAAGGTAAGTCACACTGCACTTTTTTTGCAGAAGGAGACATTTGTCAGAGAACACTCATTCACAGGAGCCAGATATGCTGTAGGTTCTTGCAGGCCATAATTTTGTAGGATAATTTCATCTGGAGCCTGCTCTAGTTGCTCTTAGCAACAAATGGTCTGGACAATATGAAATGCAGGACATGTCATGACCCACTGGTGTAAATCAATCCCAAAGGACATTATCACACTCAGTTTCAATCAGAAGGTAATGCTGACCATAGAGTATTTAATTTTTTTGTATAGACATTCACATTGGGCACAAAAGTCTTTGTCTTCATCTCAAACATATTACAGGAAAAGGAGAAGAATAATGCTTGCAACAAACAAACAAAAACACACACACACAAAAAAAAAGAAAAAAACAAAACAAAAAAAACCACCAAAAACCTCAAAACCAACCAACCAACCAATTTAAAGAAACCAAATCACAAACCCCCCCAACATTGCTAAAATAAATAGAACTTGCTTTTAAAACAATTAAAATCTGCATATGGAGTCCATTTTAAATCCAGCTTGAGAATTGCAACTAGACAATACTAGACAATCTAAAAATATTCTCAATACTTAAAAATATTACCTACACCTCATTTCTTCACACAGTATTTTGAAGACAAAACCCTATCATGTACTTTACTAGATAAAAAGCCTCTTTTTTAGGGTTGCTAAGGAAAGAAAAAAATTGCTTCTAATATTAAGGACATTGATCTCTTTTCTTCATCTTTTCCTTTCCCTCTAGCACAGGGATCATCACACCATGCCATCAGCAGGCTGGCACTCCTGCAAGACTCTGAAACCACTGCTCAGCACCTACAAAAGTCATCTGAGCAAAACAAACAAATAAAACCCTTCCTGCCTGCCAGTGCTGCCAACAGACAATAATAAATGCATCCTATGTAAACATTACCTCATCCTCCCTTTCTCCCTCTCTGTCCTTGTCTTTTTTTAGCCCATTTATTACATATTTTACTATTTTCAATATCTAAATAGTAACCTTTGAGGAGAAGACTGTTATTCATTATATGTGACCTGACCAACAAAACAGAAAGCTGCCCAGACTTAAAATATTGACATTGTTACTGCACTTAAAATAATAATAATAATAAAAAAATACTTGTTATCTTATTTCCAGTAATCCAAGAAATAAAAATAAAACATGGCTTTAGATTTATACATAAATTATTTTTCTATCCATTTTCAACCAGGACACTGCTTTGTTGTTGTTGTTAATTTATTTCTCTCATCACCACAATAGTGCTGCCATTGGTCTACCTGAGCATTATCTTAAAGCAGAATGGCACCATAGATCCCATTAAAAGTCTCATAAATCACTCACACAGCCAATGCTTCCAGAAATGTGACTCCAACTGGATGTGCTTATATGTCAGAACCTGACCTTTGCTTCCAGAAGGCTTCCAGCCCTTCCCAAGACTGCCCACCCCAGGAAGTTGTGAGCCCATAATCCCACCTCTTCACAACCCCTCAAGTCTCAGGTACCTTGTGCCAACCCCTCCCACCTCGTGTATCCCCCAGCATTTCAGGTTTCAAACCTCCCAGTGTCTGTTATTCTCTGTTATTCACAGAATTCACAGAAACACTGGATTGGAAGAGACCTTCAAGATCATCGAGTCCAACCCAGCCCCAACACACCTCAACCTTCTGGAATGGCAGGCCATTCCAGAACTTCATCACCCTTCCTGTAAAAACTTTTTTCCAAATGGCCAACCTATCCAACCCTTGATATATTCTACATTTAGAGGGGAAAAGATACACAGCATGTTGCTTTTCTTCCTACATCACTGCTCCTTTCATGTAAACAGTAGAAACAAATTGTCCCAACCCTGGCAAAGAGTGCAGAGGAGGGAGAGACACAAATATGCACTGCACCCTCCTCCAGGTCCCCTTGTCCTCCTCCTAGCAATAGTTTTTACCCCTGAAATTTTTGCCTACCCCGATGTGAGCTCGGTTCTGTACTGAGGGACCCCAAAGGCAGCACAGGCCATGGTGTGACACTGAGTGGAGCAGGGGCACAGCCCCAGGTGCTCCTCAGACCCTTGTCCCTCCAGCCTGCAGCAGCTCTGCAGAACGTGGATCACAGTGCATTCACAGGCTGCCATAAAATACATTTTCTATTACTACATCTTACTTGAGTTGCCTTTTCTCAGTGGTTTTGGTTCTGAAGGTAATGCAGGGGTTATGAGTGTTTGAAACAAATCTGAATTCTGCAACCAGTTGTACAGACTTGGTGGCAAAACAATATCATCTCCAAAGAATCACAAAAGGAAAATACATATTTTCAGAATATGCACAGGGAAAAGGCATTCAGAGAAAAGGCACTAATCTTTTATAACACATTATACTTATCTCCTTTTATATCAATGGAAAAAAATTCCCCAAATTAAAAAATATGATAATGCACTTAAGTAAAAGAGCAATAAATGACATTCAAGACATGTCCAAAATTTCCAAAAAGAGTGAGGTTGCTCTGAACTGCCAATTGTGGCACAGATCCCCACACACTCCTCAGTCAGCTCATTATTTTTGCTTACACAGTGTGACAGAAATGTTATGGAATTACACATGCACAGAGAACCCAAACTTTGTCCCCAGCTCAGAACTGTCACAGTGAATGCCTGGCCCAGCACATCGAGCAGCAGCTGCTGGGTGACAGCTGATAACACTCAGGGCATCAATTTTATGCAAGGAAACTGACCCTTTGCATATCCTGTCCTTATCATTTCATTGCTTACAGTGGTACCAACGCTTTCTTTTTTTCCAGAACAAAGGAAATCAGATTTTGCCTTTAGCAAAAGTGATCTACTTCAGACTGAACATTTGTTGCATGTAATTGTTCAGTTTTAGAAACATGCTTCACTCCACTATTAAAAATGTGCAAGAAAAACTAAGATTTTATTATATTGAACTCAATTGACAAATAGTGAAAAGGACAAAGTTTTTTGTTACATTTTATTTATTCCATGATGCTGACATGATCCATAATGTTTTCAGCATTTCAAGTTCTACTCCAAAGCTGAAGTCACAAGAAAGTTCTAAATCAAATTTGTTTCATTCCAAGCAGAAATCCACAATATCATGTATTAAGAACAAAACCAATATTTCCATGATCTGGAGATATTATTTGTTGAGCCAGTCATTGCTTCTGCCAGTCAAAGGAGTTAAAAACTGAAGAAAGCAATCCTATACTAAATTCCCACAATCAGATGGTGGTTTTTATTTGTCATGTCCATCACAATCTAAATAATAATCACAACTTTGCAAAATATGCAATTCATCTTTTTGTAAGGGCTACTGATAAAATGATAAGGAAAGAACAAGTTCTTTATTTATTCTGACACACACAAACTTTTTGGTGTGTCTCTGCCACAGACTGCAGTCCAGCACAGAAATACCCAGCCTGCTGTGAGGACAGAAAGCAGATTAAGCAAGAGCTTAAGGTGCTGTAGCAGTTGGTTTTAATTTCATCACATATGTAGCTTCTCTTTCAGATTTGCTTCCATTAATGCAGTTATTCATTATTATTCCTTTCTGAAAAGCAAGCTCTCTATTTACACTTTTCCCTGCAGTAGAACAAAGCACCAGATCAAAACCTGAGTTTCAAACCACAGCAATTTCCAGAGGCCACAAGTTTGATCAGGAGTTGCAATATTTGTGATTTTAGTCTCAGATCTTTTTCCTTTTTTTTTTTCTTTTTGTATTTTCCTGCTGCTTCCCCAAGATTTACAGCAGGTGGAATGTGTGGCTCAGCTGTGCCATTCCCTGTGGGTCACTTCCCTGCAGACTCAGATCTCTGTGCAGCACAGAGAATTCCTAACCCTGCTCAGGCTCATTGCTAACAAAATACTGTTCCCTCATGGCTTTAACTACTGATAAATCTCTGTCTGGGATGGACTTTGGTCTGCAATTGCTCAAGTGCTTCATTTTTATATCTAAACATGGTTCCAGTTATGATGTTGGATGTAAACAAACCGTATTTTGGAGTTTATAGTTTTTATGTCTCCTTTGCTCCTATAAAGGCAAAAGTACTTTCAAAGAAGAACAGACTTTTTAAAGTTTCCTGCAATGCTGGTCTGTGCCTCAGGAAAAATCTTTAGGAGGCAGAAGAACTCATTTAATGACACAATCCAAAGTGCATTACGAAAAAGATAAAAAGCCCAAAACCAAGAACTCTTGACTTCTTCACTTGATTTTAGAGGAGTGTTTTAGATTTTTAATGAAGTCTGAATTAAATATTTGCATTAATAAATAAATATCTGTGTGGAAAATTTGCTGTCAATTAGTCTAAATGAAGCAAACTTGGTTACCAACATATGTGAGTTGCATTTACAAAGATTTTTACCACTCAAGAAGACAACCACTGGCTAAATCATAAGAGATGTGAAATTTATAGACACAATAATAAAGTACCAGTAGGAAGCAGAAAAAGTTATTCATATGTAATTAGCATATTAAAATATACTGAAATATTAATAATTTATTTTATTGCCATTAAGAAAGTTTCCAAGAGTGCATTTGAAGCCTCAAGTCCATAAACAACTTTACTGAAATGGACAGCTTGCAAGTGTTTGTCTCTTATTTATCTCCTATATCTCTCCTCATTGGAAGAAAGGCAGAAGACAAGCTCCTGTGAGTACTGAGGAAATTGGGAATAATTCCAAGAACAGTTCAAGTGGCAACCAGCTAAAGAACAAAATGAAGCCAACATGGTGCATATTAATGTCAACTTTTTATGGAAAAATGTGAGTCTAATCCCATAAAACAGGCAATAATTAATGCCACATTTCAGGAAAATAAATTACTTGTGAATATGTTCTTTGTTTAACCAATGCTTCACTACTGTTGTATATGAAGATATAAGTGCTTTTGTAAAATATTCACTACAAAACTGTGATTTACATTAGCAGAAACCTAATTATCTACACACTACATCTCTATAGCCCCCACGATTATTTTATTCCACCTGAAAAACCTTGTTAACAAAATCAAAATGCCACTGCTTTACAAGCAGCATAATAATTCAATTTGACAGAGACAAAGAGTCCCTCAGAATTCTGACTGATAAAGGTAAATTTACATGGTTACTGCTACTTTGACAAAAAAGTCTTTTTTTCTTTACAAAACCCTTCTGCTGCTGTGGGAGTTTGCTTGCTTGCTCTTGGATTTCCTCCCTGTTGCAAGAGCTTTTCTACCCAGGATGGGTTGGGATGTAAGGAAGACATAAAAAGATCCAGTCATGTCCCACTTTAGGACAACAACAAATCAGGAATTAAGAAGGAAGTCCAAAAATGGTGAGCTGGTGAAATTAATAAAACAGGGAAAAGGGAATGTGAGACTTCAACACTGATAATTTTCATCTCTTTGGAGACAGAGCATTCAGAAGACTGTTCCAGGCAGAGCCTAGGAGTTTAGAGAAGGGGAAAAAGCACAAAACAAAACAAAAACAATCAAAAATCTGCACTGAGAAATGCCACTGAGATAAGGCTTTTTATTTCCTGTACTCAGTCTGAGATGTAACTCTTCAGGACACAAGTACTGAAGAGTAAATAAAAGAAGAACAGATATCATGCCAGCTTTGCTAGAAAAAGATAGACACAGGGTTTTGACCAATGTCAATGCAAGATCAATTGTGGAAGCTGGATGAGTAACAAAGCCTGAAAAATAGTAACATCACATCTTTGAACAACTGAAAAAATCAATTTGTGGCAATTAACAATCAGTTAATAAGTAGCTCTGGTGTCAAAAAGGATTAAGTGCAGATAACCTAACTTTGGAGGGAAATGCCACCAAGTCAGGGTGGCCATGGGAGCTTGTGCCTCAAAGTGACACAACACAATGTTGTGGTGACAATACTCAAATCAGGAGAACAATTTCCAAGCCAGATGGAGTACCCAAAAGTTGCAGCAAAAGCAGACAGATCCTTCACAACCAGTATTTAGAGCCCCCTAACAGAAGAAAGGCCCTCTTAGGGTTTCAGTTATATAGATTATATCTTAACTTCAAAGATAATCAATTTGCAGTACACACCACAAAGGATGATACCCAAGTGCTTGTTGGAGCAGAAAAGTTGAATGATGACATATGAACTACCCTTAACCTTCCACTTACCCTCATAGCCATCAAAAAGGCTGTACAGAACCAAAAATTAGCAAAGACAAGGAGCTCAAGAGAGGAGCACACTCATCAAAAGAAGTTTCTGTACAGGCCTAAGTCTCTAAAGGAGTCTTGGCATGACAGGGGACAGCAAAACTCTCTGAAAAAGGACAATTCTCAGACAGCACCATTTCCTGCACTAAATATAAGTCCATACTGTACTAGGAAAGCACCTTATTGAGGCTGGACCAAATCCTGGATCAAGAGTTCTGTAAGTTCAGGGACACCAGAATGAGGAATAAAAGTACGGACAGTCGCAAAGAAAGAATTTCCCATGTCATGGAGCATAAATATCCCAAAAAACTTGGGCTTAAAATATCTGAAAGCATATGGAAATTAAAATGTAAGCAGGGAAACATGAAAATCCCGACAGACACTGAGGAAAACACAAGAAAGACTCAGGAAAGATGTAGCCTGACATAAAGGACAGAGATGGACCAAGGATGACCCAAGGGGATGAAACATGGTTCCCTGTGGAACATCACCAAGTTCCAGAGCCACAGCCTGTGCTGGAACCTGTGTGAGACAACATTCATGAGCCACCTGGAAGATGACAGGAATAACAAGGTGATGAGGGCAATAACAATGAGATTTCCAGAACAGCAAAGAGGATGGTCTGTTTTGAGGAACTGCAGGACCTTAGGAGACTGACTGGCTGGACAGTGAAAGGAGATAGGAAATTCAAGCTGAATAAACAGTTAACGAGAAAATTATCCTAGTTTTGTGTATTTACTCATGGTTCTGTCTAGAGCACTTAAGAATGAGATGTTGACACTATTAAAAACAAATAAAAGCCTAAAACCGAGAAAGCCGCCTTTGGACAAAGTAAGAAAGTCCATTATCCCAAAACCAGCACTTGACCAGTCTTCTCAGAAATGCAAGGACAGCAATGCAGGATCAGCCAAAGCTTGAGAAGCCCACACACAGGAAAATTATTCTGTGGTACTCCCTTAGGACACTCTTCTCACCTCCCACCTCCCATTGGGGCCCCCACGACTGATTCAGGTGCTCTGAACTCTACTAAGGAACCATGTGAGGTATAAATGATCTTTGACATGAAACCTTCTCCTTTCTGTGCATCTTCAAGGCACATGGGCTGTCTGTCACAGGAGGAAAAGCAAACCCACATCCTACAACTGTGTGACAGCTCTTAGTGTCTGTCTGGAGGCAAGTTTGGGGCAGACTATGTAGGAATAAACACTTTCCCCCAGATCTTCACAGTTTTGCTCCTGCAGAGTATGCCAAACTTTGCTCTGATTTCCCATGAATATTCATGGTAATTCACAGGAATTGCTGACAGGAACATCTCCAGTGCTTGGGTGTTTCCTTCAGTGACTGAGCCTCATCAATGCCAAGGGAAATTACTGCAGCTACTCTGAACACAGCAGCGTTTATGGATAATCACTGCTGAGAAGTAGTTTACCTCAGGAGGTGGAGGAGCCATCAGGGGGAGCAAAACCAGGGAAGGAAACAGTAATGTACCCAAACAGACACTCCTGGATCGTGGTCAGATTCCCTGGGCTCACTGTCTGATGTTCTTCACTGCCCTCACACCCAGAAAGCCAGCTTGGATTGTGCCAGCAGGTCAAGTAGAAGGTTCTGGGTCCCACAAGCAGAGAGGCAAATCCCTTTCCCTCCAGAGACTCCAGCCCATGCATACCCACCCCCTGTTCCCAACCTTGGCAGGCAAAAACTGAATTACTACAGAAGAAACAAGATGTTTCTCTTAATCTGGAGCGGTCTTGTCCAAACACAGCTGCCAAGAGAAAAGCCTGTGTCCCTTCCCACATGAGGTGTGATCAGCTGTGGGCACAAAGCACAGGTGGCAAAGCTGAACACAGGCACTGCAGCATTGCTCGTGGTGTGCTGAGATAACTGAGTGCCAACAAAACCTGAATCAAACGTCAGCCAAGCAGAAAATATCATGCATCATCATTGAAGCGTCATCCGAGGAGAGATTTTGTTGTATTCTACAGAAGAATAGCAGCTAAAACCCAAGTTGTGCTGCCTGGTGCTGGTTTGCAGAGCATAAAAGGTGCTTGGTGCTTGTAATGATGAAGACACAAAATGCCTCCTTAAATGAGGAAGGAAATTCTTGCATCCAGAGGATGCTGCTCTGGTCTCCTCTCAGCTCCCACACACAAAAGCATTAATGTAAGATTGCACATCATGGCTTTGAAAGGGCAGAAAACTGGGAGATTTTCCACATTTATGCCATTAGAAAGATTTTTTGTTAGTTTGGGCCCAGAGATATCACTTTAAATAAATGATTGCTCCTGAAAGTCTCGCTGTACTCACTGAAGTGGGCTGTGAGCTCGTTGTGAGGTGTCAAGGAGCACCCCTGTCACCATGGACAGAGGTTGCACAAGCCTCCCTTACAGGACAATCATCTCTGAAAGCCCATTTGGCTCCAGCTCTGTCTGCATAAATCTTTCCCAAGAAGAAAATTTTCAGCTTCTCTTCCAGAAACTTCTTGGTCTTAAAAAGACAAAGATGAAACAACATGACAATGCCTGGCCTTGGCTGAGACCAAAATGCCTGTGCTGATACTGCTGTGCCTGCAGAAAACTGTCTTTATGTGAGGGGATAAAACTGCCAAAAAAAACCTGAGATAATAAATATTTTAAGGGTGAAATTAGCCTAATTACTAAGCATGAGGGGGCATCTTTGGAGCTGCACCCTGTTTTCCAGAGCAAAACACACCAAGGGCAGGATCAGCTTCTCCCCCTGTGCAGGGTAAGACACTGACCAAGTTCCCCAGTGCTTCAAAGGATCTGATTCCATTATCTGGGACACCTCATCTCCAAAGTGAAGTCACATTGGACTCTTCTGAGGGTGAATGATGGAAACTAAAGAACTTTAATTTCCTTTCTTTTGTGAATCCAAAGCTTATGTTCAGTACCTGGAGCTGGTGCTGCATGACCCATCATGAAAACGAAGTCATTTTCATAGTCCCTGCTTTCCTAGATGTAGACTTTCATCTTTAAAGATGATCTATATTCTTTGTTCCTAACTACAAAACTTACTTGCCTTCACTGAAGAAAATACTTTGAATAAATCCACTTCAAGCAGTCCCAATCACTTTGTATAACTGACTTTTCTAGCAGTTTTTGTGTCAAATGCAGATTTATTATTTTTTTTCCACTAACACAATGATTAGAAGATTGGAATAAAGAAGATAAATTCCACAAACACTGCTAAGAAATCCTTTTATTTTTTTTCCTAGTACTTTTAATAACCAATTTCACACAAACACACAAAAAAAATCTTCCTATGAAGAACGAATGTACAATTTTATGTGAATCACCCCATGGCCCTGACCATGTATTTGGCTTGAGCTGACAGAGAATGCAATTACACTAGAAAACACTTTCCTTGACAAAGTGTTGCAAAATTAATTTGCCTCATCAGGTGTAGAGCTGATGAAGAGAAACAGCAAAAAATTACCTGATAGGTAACAGAAGTTAGAGCAAAGAAAAAGAAGAACTTAAAATTAAAACTCAATTTTGCAGCAGCCACAAGATTATCTGGCAAATATACCAGGCAGAGCAACATGAGATTCCTGCCACGTCCTGGCAGGAATAACACCAGGGGTGTCTAGAAGATCCTAATTAGGTAGACAAAAGCAAGTTTCATGCTGCTCCTTCCTCTGAGGAGACATGCCCAGACCATGGGGATTGATGCAGCTCCAATGAGCAACACAACAGAAGTGTCTGTGGATGTGTGTGCTTGGAAAAACACTCCCACAGCTACATCTGCAAGAGTGTGTCAGTCAGAGCTCCCAGCAAAGTTGTTTTATTGAAGTCCCTAAGCACTATTTCTCAAATCAAAATCAAAGAAAGTCAGAGCAAGTCTCTACAGTCAGTTTATGTCCAAGGGAATTATTATTCTTCCTCTAAATAAGACTGAATGATTACCATGAAGTTTGAGAAGAATATTAGAGACCACAGGCTGGTGTGCTGGCACTATGAAAAATGAGCAGCTCATTAATTCCAGCACTGTATTCATTTCATTCCCATCCCATTTTGCAAACAGATGCAGTGCTGCAGATCTGGCCAGAACAGGACCAGAAATTCTCTGGACATGCAGGGAACAGAGGGACAGGAACACAGGGGAAGGGGTGGAAGGCTCAGGTCCAGTCTGATGGTGCAAACACCATGACAAAACACACACACAGAGTTCAAAACAAAGCACTTTTTGCCCAGGACTGTGGTTAATTTGATTTTTCTTGCTAAGAGGAAAACAAAATATCAATGTCTAGGTGAATTGAAAATACACAATGAAGTACTACCACCATGATCTTTAGGGTACTTTGATAGCTAAAGTATAAAAAGCCCTCTAAAGCCCACTTAAAACCCCTCCAAGAAAACCACAACTGAATAGAGGAAACAAGAAGAAAACAAAAAATATACCAACCCTGCAAATAAAAATATTTATGTCTAAGATAAGAGTGTTCATTAAAAATAGAATACTCACAATGGGTGGTGAATAAAAAGATCCCAAAATCCAAACCCTATTTTTGGAGAGATTTTTTAAAATTCAATTTACTATTCTAATACATATAAAATTAGGAAAATAGGTTGAAAAAAAAAAACCCAAAAAACTTTACCATACATCAATGATCATACCTAAAAACAGCTATCTTGACAGTCCAGAGCACAGTCTCAATGAAGAATTTATCACTTTTGCATCTCTAAGAGTTATAATCAAATTTGTGATTTAAATATTCCTGAACTCATGGTCAAAGGGTGCAAAATCCTTTCAGAGATATTTTTTGATGCACATCTCACCTTAAAAGGATTTTCCCAAAGCTTAAATAAAAATTTAGAGCATCTCTGTGAAAGAGGAAGAAAATTCCTTTGTTTTTTCATTCCCTGCATGACATTTTGGAGTCTGTTCACATGTTAATGCTGATGCCTGGAGAGGCTGACCTGGAACAGAGGCTAGACAGAGTTAAAGGAATAAAGGAGGGATTTATTAAAAGGCCTTCAAAGAATACACCTTGGGCAGTGCAAGAGACTGGCCAGGGCTACACCCAAGATGGACAGGAGTTTTCACACTTTAATAATTTTTGGTGCATTTATATATTGGGGCTAATTGTCCAATTACAGCTTCAGGTTATGAAGTCCCATTCTCCCAGATTTCTCTCTTCAATTCACCATTGTTTACACTTCTTGAGCCCAAAGCTGCAATGGTGTCCTTGGTTCTCAGGCTGGAAAAGGATTGTTTTGTCTGACTAAGCTGTGAGGAGAGCTTACTAACACTTTATATGAGTTATATACTAATGTAGTACAGGCTCTGGATAAAATGAAAGCTAAAACCTAAGGCATGAATGTGTCTGTTGATGAACACCTTCCTCTTAAGGTGACTGTCCCACAGATTTAAAAGGTGACTGAGGAATAATGCTGTAATGCAAAGTTTGATTTGATGTGATGACTTCAGGGACTTTTTCTTATTAAAAAAAAATAGAGGCAGCAGTTTGTTTCCAGTAATTCAGGAAATATTTTGGGATTTTTAAGAACTAACATACCTATAATAGTTGGTGTGCTAAATATTATTCCATTTCATTGTTAGTACTCTCCCAGTAGCAAAGAATGACTCTCGAGCTTTATGTAGCACTATTTTGCCAGAGAAAAAGAAGCCTTTTACATTTCTTCTTCCATTGCACTCTTGGTTTTGTAACTCCCACACATGATAGTCAGTCTACAAAACCACACATCTTAAAAACCTTTGCATAGATACGAACACTGCAGCTCAGGCTGAATACGAGTGAAAAACCCTAAAATCACTTCAGTGTGAGCTGCAATATTCAATGCCTCAAGATGATTTTCAACTGCAAGCCCAAGAACACTTCTGAAGGCTCCCATTTGCCAGGACAGCCACCAGTGTTGTGCCAAAACACTGCCAAATACTCACTGTGAAGGTTCTGGGCGATGCTCACTGTCCACTCCTCTGGTAAGGTCCCAGCTTTGGAGATCTTGGAGCACTTGAGCTGGCTGGAGAGGTCTCGGGACTCAACCCAGCACAGGGTGTCCTCTCTGTAGCTGTAGTCCAGGGTCACCACTGCAGATCCCTTCACAGGGCTCTGGGCAAACATTCTGCTGCCATTTAGGTATAAAACCTCAATTGTCTCAGGGCTTGCAATCAGAAGAAGAGGAGGTCTATCAGCAGGCTCTGAAAACAAAGTGAGGAGAGTTTAAAGGATTAACAGGCTGCATATTTAATATTTATCTTTTTGGTTTTAATGTAGTTTTTAATGTTCTTACCTGCTTGTTTTAAGATATGTAATAAATTGGTTTTGTTTTTATTTTCATAACTATCATATATTCTCAATTATTAGTCTATTTTATCCTGCTGTTCCAATGGTTCACATCATTAAAGGAAATTAATTACCCCGGCCCCACAGCCTCTGTTTAATTCCAAGTATCATTATTGCAACATTTTTCATGCCTAAGTCATAAAATGAAATACAACTTATGTAAATTATCTCTAGCCAGATTACTGGCATTTCAAAAAGAATTAAGGCCAGGAAAACCTGCAGAACTCATGAGGACACATGACATTGTAAGATGCTTTTCATATAAAAGTCTATAAAATAGGACAAAATCTGAGGAGTGGGTGCTGCTCAAAGAAGTTATAACCAACCTGACAATAAATCCAGTGCAGTGAAACCTTAAAGCATAGAAACTCTGCAGTTTCAGGCACACATGAAAAAAAAAAATTGTGTTGCCACATCAGGAGCTCTCACCCCAATGTAATCTGCTTGTTTTCAAAGGAATGCATCAATGTTTGAACACTGCATTGACAGGCAGCACTTTCAATCAACATTCCACCTAATGGACTTCTCAAATTTTCACTAAGCAGTTCCAGATGTCTAAATGGTGGAAAAAAATGGCATAAGTAAAAGGATTTGACAAATGGTACTTCATCAGCAGGTCTGATTAAAGAGAAAAGAATATTTCAATATTTCAGTGAGTGCAGTGCTCAGTGGCCTCTCTCAAAGCCACAGCAATAGGTGTTCTGTTCTCTGGTAATATCTGCTTTATTTAAACATCTTGCTTTAGTTATTTATTCATGTAAAAAAACTTATTTCCATATAGCTTCAGTGCGTATTCTTTCTAACATGGATTTTATTTACTCCTTATTTATTCCTTCTCATTCCATAATGTATATTCTGTCTTGTTACACATCTTATCCCTCTCCAGTAGATCCCACATGAACATTTGTAAATCCACACTTCTGCAGTATTTCTTTTGGAACTTACTGCCTGTCCTCATCATCCTCACATTCACTTCCACCCATCCATCAGTCAGATCCAAGCATTATTTCTCTTTGACTTTCAAAAGATGTCCAAGATATGCAGGGACTGAATTTCTTTGCAAAACAATCCCTTGTGGTGTAAGCCATGAGTGAACAGAGAATCTTGTTTGTTTTTTTCCTTTCCAAAATGTAAGGCAGTGGGGGGGTTCTCACTAAGCAATTTTTGTTTGAAATCTGCCACGTAGGTCCCTTTGCAGTCAGTGCCTGTAAATCTCTCTTTTCCCTTTTTCCCAGCAACTTTTGCTACCCTTGAGGAAAGCCAGATTTAGGACCTTCTGTCCCTGTCACCCACTCACCCCACACTGGTACAAAAGGAGAGTTTCCATCTGCATCCTGCTGAGTCTGGGGATTTATTTTTACATCCAACAGCTCTGTGCTCAGCTTCCCTCTCCCCACAAAATAACACCACTGCCTACCTCTGGATTCAATCACTCTTTCCCCAGCTACCAGCAGTGTGGAAAGACCTTTATTATGATTTTTTGCTCTTATTCTGTGCGTTAAGCCGGATATTTCCACAGTCTGCAATATCTAAAGCCTCAAAGAGAAGGCAGCTCACAGGAGCTGTTTGCAGTTTCAAAGCCACCAGGTGGTTTAGGGCTGTGAGAGAGAACCAGAATCTTTTCTTTGAACTGACCTCTTGAAAACTGTAACGAGGATTTAATACCTCACTAAACTCCAGAGAAAGGCTGTATTTTGGTATTAGGGTCTAAGACATAAAGGGATTCTTAAAAGGAATTCATTTCAAACCTCTTGAGTAGCAGTTGTAATCAAACCTGGCTGCAGACAAAGGTGTTGTAAGGACTTGTGGCATTGCCAAGAGGTTCTGCTCAGCAGGCACTATTACACATTAAAAATACAGAAACTAGATTACTGGGCTTGAAATTGTATTTTTAAAGCATAAATACATTAAATAATTCAATGGATTAAAGCAGTTAATCATGGTTTTTCACAGTAAGGTAAATTATCTGCTTCCTTCAGTGTTGCTCAGATAAAGGCTGATTTCATAATTTGAAAAATATAATATATTGATAATAAAAATGTACAAAATATTAAACTTTCATACAAAAATATATCAATCAACTTACAGTATAGCATAATGCAGATGAAAAACAGAAGATACTAAAAAAATCATGTCTTCACTCTCACAAAAACTGCTTGCCTGTTCCTGGAGAACAGATTCTACACAGCTTAAGAGTTTAGTGGACAGATTTGGGGTGAGTTCCAGTGAGCTGACAGCAGCTTTTCAAACAAATGGACTTCATGTGTGTTATTTTTTCACAAGTTTTTCTTTTTAATTTTTTTTTTCCATTTTATACGAAAGATAAGAAGTGAATAGCTCTTTAATCCAGGGAAGTTTTATGATTCATCCTTCTTGACTAAAATGAAAGCATCCTCCTTTGAATTATGTTTAAGATGGAGTAGTGGAAAAGATGAAAGGCCTGCATTTCCCTCCTACCTGATCTTGTCTAAAATACAGATCAATAAGTGATGCCACAACAAATCAGAAATGAAGGTGTTTTGCACTGCCAACAGACTTCTCATCTGAAAAACCTCAGAAATGCAAGCATTTTCTATGCTTTTTCTTTTTTTATTTTTATGCTTTTTTCATTCTATCTTTTTTCCACCACAATTATATGAAAGGCATAAACCCCAGAATTCNCCAACAGACTTCTCATCTGAAAAACCACAGAAATGCCAGCATTTTCTATTTT
This sequence comes from Peucedramus taeniatus, assembly GCA_013400575.1. Taxonomy (NCBI): domain Eukaryota; kingdom Metazoa; phylum Chordata; class Aves; order Passeriformes; family Fringillidae; genus Peucedramus; species Peucedramus taeniatus. The sequence continues at coordinate 515,828 of WBNO01027033.1, read as the reverse complement.
TTCCACCACAATTATACGAAAGGCATAAACTCCAGAATTTAGGGGTTACAAACAGCTTCAACCCCCATTTTCCTGGGGTATACATTGTAAATCATAAGGACTTTGCTGTCACCAATATAGTATTGTATAAAAATCTGATAAAAATACTGAAAGTCCAATTTTTTTTACATTATTTTTGATGTTTAACCATAATGTACCTTACAAATGAGCTGTTTTATTTCTAAAGCTATAAAACTTAGTTTGGTGAGATTTTACAAGAAAATTGTGATGTCAAATCAGTTAAACAGGACTGATATTTTTTTCTAAAAGCTAGAATTTATTTTTTTCTTTAGTCATTATCAGTTCATCCCACTTTATCTACATGAGAAATGTTTCTTTGCACAAGCTCTCTAGATTGTCTTTGGAGATCTAAAACATACCAGGAACTTCTGTAAAACAGATGAATTTCTTTTCCTCATCTAGATATTCCCAATTCTGTAATTTTCTTTCCTTAAATACTCTTCTCCTCACATGCAGACTTTGCAATTTAGGCATAAAAACTTGGTAAACAAGTAAATTCTTAAATTCTGTTCAGCAAAGCTGTGTTTTGTTTCATTTTCACCTCAGAAGAAACCATTAACTGCCTCTTTATTCATAAAAGAAAATATGCTTAAAAAGTCTGGAAAAAAACCCACAGTGAGCCCCCAGCTGTTTTGATACCTATTCTAACATCCTTCCCAAAGGGAATGTGCAGCTAAAAGCTTTCAGCTCTGGAGTTATTTAATTGTGCTGAGAAAGAAAATGCAGAATTTAATGAGGGAGAGACCTCAGCACCCTCCCAGCTGAGCGTCTGGCTGCCTGAAGGGCAGCAAAAATCAGTTTTTGGGGATTTCTCTGCTAATTGTGCCACCCCACACGTGCAGAGATGGTTGAGAAGGGACAGGCTGAGGCCACCCAGCAGCTGATGGGGCTGTGGGGTCACCACACTGTCCCCAGCACTGGGCAGGTACCAACAAGTGTCACCTGCTCAGCACCTCCTGCACCTCACTGCTCCTGGTGGGAAAAATAGTAAAGGTAAGGAGATTTTTAGAAAGCTGTGAAAGCAGGTCTCAGAAACAGAAAGAGTAAAGAACTTCTAGCTAGTTGTAGTTGTAAAGTGTGAAAGTAGAAAAGTTACAATGGTATAGCAAGCAAGGACATGAAACAATAGTTTGAGTTTTAGGCTTGGCTAAGATAGACCTTAAGACTGCAGAAAATGTGCGTAGCAAAATAGAAGAAGGTTTTAAGCTCAATAATGGAGTATTGTGTATTGTTAATAGCAAGAAGAGAAGCAAGCATGGTGTGAAGCAGGTGTATGTGTGCTTTTAGTGATTGGCTAAAACAACTGTCTGTAAGATTTAGCAATGCTATTGGCTAAAAAGCTTTTGAAATGCTCTATAACAAAGAAATCTTTGGCTGCTGCTGGCAGGACATGAGCCATTGCCATCTTTCAATTGTCTCAACCATTTAATGAGGCTGATGCCACAATAAAGCTCAAGGAACTTATCCCAGCAGTGCTGTCCTGTTTGTCCAAACCTCCAACACACTCCTCAGTGCTCAGAAACCTCCCAGCTCATTTCCAGAGCCACCCAGGGTGTTTGGTGTTCTGGGTTGTGTCATGTCCAGGATCTCAGCACGGATGGAAATTCAGATTTGTAGCAGATCTGCTGTTATTAACGTTGAAAGCTCCACAGAAAGCCCAGCCTACACCTCTAGTGCTGCTTCTCATCTCTCACAGCTTCTACACACAGAGCTGAATGTTCCTCAGCTCATTTTCTTCATCTGCTTGACAACTACTTTTGCCAAATGTAGACAAAGCAGAGAGGTTGCTCTTTTTCCATCCTTATTTGCTTTAGGTTCTTTAAGGACGAAAATTGATAGGTTTTCTAAGTGCTGGGTTTCTTTTTTCCTTAGACACCTGCATTTTTTTTTTCCTTGGATTCTGCTCTTTTGATCCAAAGCTACCTTTTTTCAAAAAAAAAAAAAAAACAAAGTAATGGGGAGCACTCATTTCTGTGCAGCACCATGACCCTGGTTTGTATTGTCCTACAGGGATTTCTTTGATTAATGAGGAGTGACTCCTTTCTGAGAATACCAGAAATGTGAAAAATTCTTTCAAATAAACATGATAAAGTAGCAAAAAATACAGAGAGGTTCCTTATTAATGTGATTTGTTTCATCTTGACACTAACAGCTAACTACAACATTCAGTTGTTACCCAGTTTTCTGTGTGTAAAAAGGGAAACTAAAAGGCTCATCTCAAGCCCAGTACAGGCACCATGAAGATTTCCTGATCTAGAATTGCATCATTGATTTTCATGTAGTGGAGAAAGAAGAATAATAAATTATTTTTACTTTGCATGGGCTTTCTTATCTCACAAGACTTCAGGGTGGATATTTTTTTTTAAATCTCCATGTATGGATCAAGAAAAAACAGTATAAGCAGGAAAACACTCTAACTCCTAGTGGTGATGAAAGAAGAACACATTTGGTAATGCTCTTTAGGGGAGGAAGCCTCAAACCAACACTAGACCTTTCTATTTTCTGATGGCAAAATAATTAGAAAAAAGGAAGCCTTAAAATATATACAATAAACATGACTTCATACTCAGCTGCATATGCTTCAGTGTTGTGGATGTTGAAGAATTCCTCAAGGAACTTTTTTTGTGTTTTAATATAAAAGCATTGTTAATTCATTATGCTGAATAAGAAAACACTGTGTACTATATTGCCTCATTAAGCACAATTGACTAATTTCCTCAAATACCCAATCCACTATAAGTAATGAAAACATGCACTAAGCAACAAAAAGCCTCATGTGAATATGTATATCAGGAAATTCACCTCTTGGGATGGTGCAAGGACAAAGCAATCTCATGTCTTTTTTCATCCTAAGGGTACAATTACCTCATGATCATTTCCCCTGTCTCCATTGTCTTCCCAGAGTAAACAGCTTTTTTTTGTTTGTGTGAGGAAAATCTTTGATTTATTTATGAACAGGGAAACTGGGAACTCTTCTAATCTTGGCTGAATTGAGTATTTTGCTTTAATTAATAATATCCAGATAATAACTTTTGATATTTCCCTTGGAGTATTGTCTTAATAAGTGAAAAGTTTTTTTCTAAGCTTGTCATGCAGCTCTTTGTAGTGGAGTGGAGGAAAGTTCATCTCACCTGTGTTCATCTCTGTCTTTTCACATGAATCCTCTAGGACCAAACCACAAAATATTTTCAGGAGGTAAAAAGATATTAAAACTTACTATTTTTGGCCTTGCAGGACTTGTTATCAGGCTGGAGCACATAACCTTCCACACAGCTGCAAGTGTAGGATCCATCTGTATTTACACACATCTGGCTACAGCTTCCATACATGTCACATTCATTCACATCTAAAGGGACATTAACAAGATCTAGTTTAGGGATTAGGAAAAAAAAAGAAAGAAATCCAATAAAATTGAGAATTCTAAGAGAGATTTTTAAGTCATGAATCATTTTGGTGGCAGGCTTGATGTTTTCCCCTTCTCAAATCACAAATTTATCAGGGATGTTGGCTGTTGAAATCACTCAAGCAGCCAGAAAGAAGGGCAGGAGTTTTCAAGTTCAATAGCTCTTAATTTTGAAAGATAAAACCTTCATTATTTCAAGTAGTCTCCAATGCCTACATCATGTTAGGGAGACATTTGGGTCCTTGTTAGTACTAGAGATCACTAGTTATCAGGGTTGATGAATGGAGCAACATTTCAGGAGAGGAAGTAATTGATTACCCTTCCCAAGCTATTTATGCTGGCAATGTCTTACAGTTCCTTAAATGAGCTGTCACCACTTCTCCATTAAACCACCATCCAACATTAAAAACTATACACTCCTCTAATAAATATAAAGAACATTTTTCTCAGCTAGGGTGTATAAGGATAACACCATAAAATCAAGATATGCTATTTAACAGTGGTTGAGGGTTTAAGTAATAAATTGACATTCTGTAAAACCCACTGTTTAAATTATTTTCTGAGGTATATTTTTAATCACAAGACATGACAACCATAGAGAGAAAGAACTTATAATAAATTATATTTATGAAGAATCTGGCTCAGTACTTTTAGTTGGAGAGAGGAGTGATTGGTAGTGAGAACATCCATAGGGCCATAGAACTCCAAAATGATTATTAATAGAGAGAAAAAATAAAGCATGAAACAAACATCTGGATAGGGAATGAAGAAGTCATATTTAAAAAATGGAAGAGAACACTCTACAATTTGTCTACAGTTTCAGTCTGCAATTAATTACTCCAAAATAATGTTCCCCGTTAAGTTGTAGGACCTTGGGAGGGTTCATTTATCAAATTCTAATCTAGGTGGGACTTTATGGCCGTGAGGTGAAACACTGCAAGTTTTAGAGGCTCTCCTGGTAGGGAGCTGTGGAGAGAGAGCAGCTTACACAACTGAGCTCCAGAGCTCACCCAGTCCAGCTGATCTGTAGGAAATAGTAAAGGGAAGATGATGCTCAAAGCAAACATTATTTGAAGCAGGTAGAGGTGTACTTTTAGTGATTGTCTTGAACAATTGTCTGTAAGCTTTAGCACTATGCTATTGGCTAGGAAGTTTTTAAAATACTCTGAAACAAAGAAATCTTTGGCTGCTGGCAGTACATGAGCTGTTACCATCTTCCATTTGTGTCAGTCATGTAATGAGGCCGATACCACAATAAAGCTCAAAGAACATATCCCAACAGTCCCATCCTATTCGTGAAAAACACCAACACACTGATCCTCCAGTAACTTCAGAAGAGCTGCAGCTGGGGCACAGGAGCATTAGACAGTCATGAGGGAGGTCCTGACTCATTTTAGGAGCACACTTTCCCATTCCCTGCCCCAAAAGCCCATGCTGGTCCCTGACCAGAACCTTTGAAGATGGATGAGGAGGCAACAGTGCTGTGCTGGTTGTCCAACAGGGAACCATGGAGACACCTGGGTGTTGGTGTTACACTGAATTTCTCATTTACCTGTGCAGCTTCTCCCATCACTGCTTGTTTCGTATCCATCCCCGCAGTAACAGCGGGTGCCGTTCCTGGTGATGGCACATCTGTGCTGGCAACTCATCTGCTGGCACTTGGGGAGCAACTCTGGGAATGGTAACAGAGAAAGATGTTACTAAATATTTGTGGTTTTCCTAAATTGTAAACTTTAGAAACACTGAGATTTATTTAAGTGCATGTCTCAGGAAGGAAACGCCGCCACTATTTGCATTAGCTGGAAATATATCACACACACATGCTGTAAAGAGCTTGTCATGAAAACTGCATGTCAGCATGTTAAACATTAGAAATCAGCATTTTATTTCTATCAAGAGTTGCTCACAAGTTTATTATTGAGGTGTACTGTTACTCTGCTTAAATATTCGTTTTTTTGCATGTTAGTCATAACTATTGTTGGGAAAAAAACCAAACCAAACCAAAAAAAAAAACCAAAAACAACAAACCTGAAATGGTAACAGCTATAAAAAATGAGATTATGAGAAACTTTTCAACACCTATGTCTTTATTATTCCTCATACCAATTAATTTTCTAACTTTTTAAAGTTTTTTTACTTTTTGTTTTGATTTAACGATGCACACAAAACCTTGACACCAAAGAATGGTTTGGATATTCTGCCTCATAAATTTAACGTTGGGCATGTAATACTGAATAAACCCATGGAGATTATAGATGCCATTACTGCAGACATATTCATAGAATCTGCTTAAATACACACCATCAGCACAAGGCATGATGCAAACAAACTGAAGAAATTTTGTAGAAATACAGACTGCAATGTTTTCCAGCAGGAAACAGCACAAAACCAAACAAAAACCACTCCAACCCTTCCCAGCCTCAACCTGTGTGCCGTGTTTCAACAATTTTGCTGATCAAAAAAACTCCCTATTTTAATGAACAACACTTTTTTACCTCAAGGAAAATGAAAAAAAAGATTGAGAAACCCAGCTTAAGGAGGTGCTCTGAGGGTATTTTTCAAAACTATGCAGATGAGTCAGAAAATCTGCAAATGGACAGAGAAATTTCTGCTACAGGGCTGGCTGTAAGTAACTGGGTATGACCTAAGGAAAAAGAGAAATCTGTATCCTAATAAGTGAACAGTTTTAATCCATCTGATCATTATTCATTGAGTTCTACTTGGGAGAATGAACATGAATATGAAGAAGAGTCTCTATCAGCATCTGAGCCCTGGAGCTTCCATTCTGGAGCAACTGCCGCTGTCAAAATAAAGCTGAAATTTTGGGAGAAAAGTGGATGGGGCTGGCACATAAAGTTACTACTTATTCTAAGGCACCTATTCTAAAAAAAAGTGGTTTCACACAATTTTCTCGGGGCATTCCCTAGAACTCTGCCACACAATCTACAGACTGCCCAGAGGTCCATAAACCACACACTGTATAAATCTGCCCCTTTTCCCAGAGGTTTCTGGTCTATTTCTCTGCCTTTTGGGCCCCTGTGCATAGGAAGATAATATATTTTTTGGCTGTAGCTGGCTTTGTTGGTTTCCTGTCCCTAGTCCAATCCTTAAATCTGCTGCACCTTTCCAAGAAGAAGTCCCACATAGAGGGTAAACTGGAAAAATTTGCTAAAATGGTTCCGCATGCCAAGATGCAGAGCTGTTGATTTAATGTATCTGAACAAAATCAACACATACATCTCATTTTCTGAGCAAACATGGATCAACCATCCTTTAGCACCTATAATTTTCTTCCCCCAATATTTGTCTGATGCTGCACAGCCAGGAGCTCCCACTGGATGAGAACTGTTTGACTCACAAACAGGACCTGGTTTGTTTGCACTCTTTCCTTAATGGATGCAGACAGGCAGCAGCTTGAACCAGAACAGACCTGCACACAGCCAGGAAAGCTGGAGAACAGTGACAATAAATTGGCAAGTGAGGTCCATATGGGGAAAACTAAAAAATAAAATAAAAAAAACCAACAAACCAAAAACTCAACCAAAACAAAAAAACAACCAAAAACCCAAACAACAGCAACAGTCTATCTGCTCATTTTTTCACAAAAATGGTTGTACTTCATTAAGTTATTGCAGTGTCATGTGAGTGGCTTGTAACAGCAAAATGGTTGCATTTTCCTTACAAAACCATTAAAGAACCACTGATAGCTGCCATCTGTTTCTGACTTCAGACTGACATTTTTCCCTCCTCCCCTAAATTATATATCAGATCATTTCAAATATATTTTGGGTTCTTATTGTGAGAGACACTTTCTGGCCCCAGAAATTTTTGCTCTGTTGCTAATCTGCTAACCCTGCCAAGGAAACCCGTAAGTGAAAAAGCAAAAAATACAATAAAAATTGAGGGTAAGAATAGATAGAATATAAAAAACCAGAATAGATTAGGAAAGAATATTTCATTTGAAAGAGAAGTACAATGATCATTCAGTCCAACTGCCTGAGCCCTTCAGGACTGACCAAGAGTTAGGACATGTTATTAATGCCTCTACCAGATGCCTTTAATAAATAAAACATTAAACACTAAAATAGCAAATGTATTTTCTACTTTACTACCTAGTTTGTAATAGCTGTAATACTGATCCTGAAAACCTTTGGAAGAAAACAGAGTTTGACTGCCTCTGGCAATGTTTGAAATATTGAAGGACAAGCTATGGAAGACAGTGTATACATTTAAGGCTTGGTTAGATTTGTAACAGGTTTCTTGGGAAGTGAGGAGGCAAAGAAAAATCATGAAGCAGAACACTGATATTTTTAATGCTCCAGATAGGACATTTAAAGAGATAAAAGCCAGGGACTGTCATTTCTTGTCTTTTCTAAAATTCTGCACCCACTTTGATCTCCCTTTCTCAGCGAGAACTGGTTTACAAAGTACACAGGCAGTGAAGAATGAGCATCACTGAGCTTTCCACTTTCATCACAGCTACAGAAACCTCTGCATTTGTCAAAGCCTGGTATTTCTGCTGCAAGATTTAAAGGAAGGAGCTGCACTGAAGGAAACAACAGGAGAGAGCTTTACAGCTCTCTGGCAGAGCCACAGTTCAAGACAAGGAGCTGCAGAGCAAGCCGTGAGATTTGCAGAAATACGGGGGAGCAGAAGCAGCTGTGAGTGTCTTTAGGATGATCTACTTTCCCCAAACCCGGGGAGTAGTGACAATTCATCCAACCCTGATTTAGGTCATTTTGTTCAGTGTTTTCTTTCTTCCACGGGAGACATGAAGGGCAGCATTTTTTACTTCCCTACATCTCCATGAACTCTCTGAAGTTGTGATCCAGGTCTGCCTCAGAAGCCACCCTGCTTTCTCAAAGACACCCATGCCAATCTCGTGCTTCCTGACTTTCATGCAGCTCTAACTCCCAGGCATCTGGTCCCACAGGAGAGCAGTCAATCAGGCAAAGATGCTGCTGATCTCATTTTCCCTAAAGTGATACACCTTTGACAATGACTCAGAGGAGCTGTAAGCTTCCTGGACAAACTGCTCCCACAGGAACTCGCCGTAATAAAATCCTGCCTTCATTTATTCCTTCTGTGTTCAATGAAACACACTGCTTATCACACTTCATTCAAGATGAATGATATAAGGAACTAACTTCTCCTGAATGGCTTTTTAATGAAAGGTTTAAGCAATTGATCTGACTATCCTTTTTGTCAGTTCCTCGTGAGCTGACGTGAGGTTCACAAAGGGTTCACACGAGGTTCTCATGCTCAGATGTTTTGGCTGTTTCTGCGAAGGGGAAAAGCAGCTCAGCTTGCAGCTTCTTAACCCTGAATTTATTTATTTTAGGGCTATTGAGGATTGTAAAAAAAAAAACCCAAAAAACAGATTTACAAATACACTTGTTTGTTGCAGCATATGTCACAGTTGAGACAGCCATAATACACAGAGTATCACCATACAACTCCAGAAGCTTCAACCCATACAGAGTAACACCAAACCACTTCAGAAGGCAGCAAGCATTTGCCCTTCTTGTTCTTTAGTCCAACCTTTTATCCCCCTCATGTTCCTGCATTGCCCCTCTGTGCCCTCTGTTCCCTTTGGTGGTTGCTCAGTGCCCCTGGGCACTCCCTGGCTCATTGCTGTCAGTGCTGCTTCTCACAGCTGCACCCATGGGGGATGAGGCTCAGCCCAGCCCCACTCCCAGCTACCACAAACTGTGTGCCTACAACTGTTAGCTTTGTCTTTCCTGACAGGAAAAAAAACCAAGGCCAGGTTAGATGTGGCCCTGAGCAGCCTCATCAGGTGGAGGGGGTCCCAGGCCTTGGCAGGGGGGGGAGGGATGGCATGAGATGGTCTATAAGGGCTCTTCCAACCCAGACCTTTCTGTGATTCTGTATGACCATAAGAAAGCAGATTTGAGGCACACAGAGAAAAATGTATTTAGCTGTTATTATTTCTGAACTTCCTGCATGATAATAAAGCATTTTGGTTGCAATGGGTTCCCAGTTATGTTTCCCATGTACTTCTGTAACATATAAATCCAGTCCTACTCTTTTTGTAATGACAATATATACTGGAGAGTACTGACAACATTTCAGTACTCTGTGAATTAAAATTTACTGATTATGTAATGTTGATAAACATCACAAATACAGAGCTGGTGCATATAAAAGAAACTGGCTGAAGTTTACATGTTGAAAGTGCCAGACAATACACCAGGGGGATAAAAGCAGAGCTTCTGTTGTCAGCTCAGGACTTCCCAATTTGAAACAACAAAGGATCCTTGTCACATAGTTCAGCAGAGAGTGACCAGGAGGTACCAGTGCAATGTTGCCTGGGAAAAAGGGAAATGCATCACTGCATTTCTGAGCATTGGGAGAAGTGTTTCCCATTGAGAAAGTGCTGATGTCAAGGCCCAGGATGCTCCTGAGTGCTTCCCTTCCAGGAGGCAGCTGCTGGCACTGTGCACACCCCGATGGATACAAGGAGAATAAACTCAGCTCTAAGCAGAGTCACAGCCTGAGGGATTAGCAGGGGAGAGGAGAGCTGCAATCTGATGGGGAGACTGTAAATTTTCAACTTGATTGGTGCCAGGGGATGAAAATGAAGAGGAATTAGGACTGCTGTCTATGAATATATCAGAGGATCAACAGCAGGGAAAGAGACAATTTAAACTAAAGGGCTATTGGCAGAAGTACAAATGAGTATAAATTGCCCATTAATAAATTCTGGCTGAAAATGAGAAGGTTCTTAGCTATTACCATAATCAGGTTCTGGAACTCCTCTTTGAGCGGGAAGAGCAGGGACAGAAAATAAGTGCTTGCTTTTGACATGGATCATGATAGACCATGGAAAACCAGCATATGGAAAGGGCCCTGAAATACCAGAAACCATTTATGTGACCCAGGAGGTTCTTTCACTGTGTTTCTCAAGCAACATACTACCTGATGCTAAAACATAAGTTTTCATGATGGAAGTAACATCAATCTTTTTTTCTTCCTTGTGTCTGAAATATACCCAAAGGAAAACTCTTACAGGAGCTTGTTACTCAACTCTTTTTCTAATTGAACTCTGTGCATTCTCTTTTTTTTTTCTCTTAAATATTCTTATTCTTTTCAGCATCTTTGTGTTTCATAAATTTACTTGATCTTATCGCTGTTTTATTCAGTTTTTGTGATTCAATATTCATACACTGATGTCTAGACTATTCTTATCACACATATGCCATAAGCCTTATTTTTCTTTTCTGGCTTGTGTTTTGAATTTTTGAAGAACAACCCTTTCACAAATTAGACTTTGTTGTAATCTACTGTAAGTTTTTTGTTTGTTTGTTATTGTTGATGCTAGAGACACAATATAAAGCTCCATGGATTGCTTCTCTGGCAGAAAAGGGTGGCTTGATTGATAGAATTCAACTGCTGAACTGAAATAATGCAGCATGTTTTTATCTTACATTTGTTGGTCATTTTTATTAGTTTTTAATATCTTACCATAAAAGAAAAAAAAAAGAACTGTAATGAGCTTTGTCAGACACCTCAGCCCATAACTCTGTTATGGTAGATGCAGCACAGAAAAAAGAGACATGGAAACCAGAGATCATGACCCTACAGCTCTGCTGTGGGTGACCTCTGTCAAATTCAGCAGAAAAGCATGAGGACTAAAAAATTTTAAAATGCTGGGTTTTATTAGCTCCTAGGAAAAAAAAAATCCATTCAGAAAAATAAACTGGGATATGTTTAAGACTCAGCCACTTACAGTCCAAGTCTGTAGCCAGCCCCAGCTGCCCCAGGATCCATCAGGCAGAGCAGGATTTCTGTACAATTCACAGACAGGGTAGACAGACCCCAGAATGACAAGTTAAAACTCTGCATCCTGAGCTCTGACAGCAAGCCAAAGCAAATTCTAAGTCCTGGGTATAACTGCAAGCCTTTTCCTTCACACTGCTGAGGTGTCTAAGTTATGACTGCTGATAGGTAATTCCATGTGCTCAAACTCCTGCGGGCAGAATTTCTTCCTAAGGTTGGAGTGTTACAATAATATTTTTAAGACAGAGGGAGAGAAATGATGCTTGAGGATGGTGCTTTGTCCTGGGTAGCAGGCTGCTCCTAAATTTTCCATAAAATATTTACTGGATATAATGCATTAACAGATTGCTGTATTTCCACCCTTTTTCATTACTATCATCACCAGGCAAGAAGTGAGCCTTTTACCCAGCAGTAGATTCAACCTGAGAACATGTGATGCAGCAATTGGTGCATCCTGTGGAGGAAAGGAAGATTGACTGTGATGTGTGAACACCCCTGAGGCTCAAGAAACACCTGGGCAGTCCTGGTTGTCCCCTCCTAAACAATTGCTGTGAGGACAATGCTGTCCCATAAAGGCTGAGCACCAGATTTTGTCATGTTATTTATAATTTATTTTTTAAAATGGCCTTAATACACTGTGTCAGAGTCAGCCCCATCAGCAGGAGAGCCTTGGCCTGCAGCAACAAGTGATGCAGGAAGTTTTACTTGGAAAAGAGCAGCTCAAGGCAAGCATGGTGGATTGTGTTTCACAATTTCACCTGCTGTATCTCAAGGCTCCATTGTATCTTTCCCCACATCACTGTCTGTGTGTTGGCAATCAGTCACTGAACAACTTAATTTGTTATTTTAAATAGACATTACAGCATGTTTGTCTGTTTTATGATTACAGGAAAATTACATATCTTGTTTAATCTGCTTGTCAGTCTGCACACAACCAGAAGTGTCTCACTGTGATTATTGTTCAGTGAAAATGGGCATGTCTTGCTGAGTAAGTTCAGGCTGCTTCTGAGTAACAAGATATTACTTAGAAAAGACATTTTTTTTTTCCTTTTTTTTTTTTCCTGCTGTCATTTCCAACATATTAAAATCGGAGAGAAGAAGGAAAGTTGCAGGAAAAAAAAAAGATTAAACAATATGTTTCCACAACATTCAGCAGTTCTTTTCAGAGTATAACTACCTTAAAAATATTACTGAACAGTGTCTCCTAACTCGGTTCATGGATAAATTTATTTTTCAAGGATGTACTATTGAAATTTCTGCCTGCCTAAATCTTGACCTACAATATTTGGCTCAGCTTCAGAACAATTTGTTTTATGTGGTGTTCTTCAACCATAGCATCACACAACACTTTAAAAGATGAGATCAGCAGGTAGGAGGCATGTAGAGAAATATTGGCTTCACCCATGGAAATGGCTCATTATCCTGACCTTTTGCTGTTTTAGTTATACCTTGGCTGCCATACACAAGCATAAGCTAAAGAAAAGTTCACATGGGAAAAAACAAACTGGGTAAATGATTTCATGGCTGAAGAGAGTAATTTATCTGTTTTTTAACCTGGATACAAGATAGAAATTTAAAAGAATAGCTTTGTGAAGAATACACATTTATTTAAGTTTATATAAACCTCTTTACAGTTTTATACATGTTCAATGCCATTCAATATACCAATCTTCATGGTATTGAATACATGCTCATTGAGGTACAGATAATAATCTTTATTATGAGATTATGAATGAGATATGAAGATATGAATGAGATCTGAAGCCTGACAATACTGCACATGTTAAAAGGCCAAAGATGAAAGCAGGGAGTGATAAAGTCTGTGAATGGCAGAATGGACAAACTACAGAGAGGTCCAGAAGTCAGCAGGAGCAGATCACCTGGGCTTTTTAGTAGTCTGGACTTAGTTGTATAAAATGCATTTCCAGAATTAGCTCACAATTTCTCAGCCTTGTAAGCAAATTGCAGCTCAGTGCCTGAGGAATGCTTGGACACCAGAGCAGCAATTTGCTGGCAGGAGCAGAGCAGGCTCTGCTGGGAAAAGTGCTCAGGAATGTTTTGTGGCAGTAAAAGATGTTAGGAAGCCTCTCAGGGGGAGCTCTGGAAATCTAAGTAATGTTGAGGAGACCATTCCTGATTGTCTCTCCTGGGCTGTCCCCTCACCTAGGCACACATTTCCACCCAGCTCATCTGGTCACTGGATGAAAAGGACTTCATAGTGGAAAAAGTGTGACTTCCTGTGGTTTTATACATGTTTTCCAGCTTTATTTATGGGAAGGCAGCTCACAGCATAGCATCATCAGTGTTCAGTGTCTCTCTCAGAACAGAAGACTGAACCATCTCACTCCCTCACGAGCGTCAGCTCACCCAAAACCAAGGGGGTGTTTTCACACGTGGGTTTCTGGGCATGGCCCAGTCCAATGCCCTCAAAGATCAGCTGAAAATCTCTAATGTGCCTCAAGTGAATACACCCCAGCATGGTAATGCCACGTTCCCTTCATGTGGCACACCAAGATGTCTTGGTCCTCTTCTGGAACAACAATTTTTAGAGACAAATAACAACTTTAGACTCTCTTTGTTGTGTTGCCTCATCTAGTGCTATAGATACAATGGTGCAACAGAGATGGGAAAGGAACTTTTAAAATATTGCAGAGAAGCCAAAAGATTATTAATTTTCTTTTACTGATACTTGAGGGGGAAGGGGGTGAAGAAAAAGGGAAAAAAAGAAAAGCTGGCAACTTTATTTACTTTGCTCAGTTCGTAGTTATGTGGAAAAACATAATTAAATCATTCTGAAATCACAAAAGACACCTATAATAGCTTTTCCCAACGCCCAATTTCATGCCTCTTCATGGAAGTAGTACCTCAGAAATTGCTTCTCTTCGTGAACACAACTACACTTGACAGATAAAATCCTCAAAAAATTGCCAAGCAGAAACCTCAGGCTCAGGAGGCAGAGCCTTTCTGGAAACCCAGCCAAGGACTTGGAATCAATTACAAAAATAGCAGCAGGTTCCAGAGAACCAAACATGAGATTCAGTAAGTGAACATTGTTTATGTGCAAACTAAACCCAGTGAAGGATAACAGAAAGGACTTTAAGTTAGAAGCAAAATTAAAAACTGGTAACAAGGAAAAATTCTACTGGAGAAATAAAATTCTTATTCAATTGTTGACTGTTTTTATTCCAAGGAGACAGACATTTGTACTCCTGGACTCTGGCAGGGGCTAAAATAAGTGATACACTCCCTCACAAGCAGATGTTCAGTCAGCTAAAGAGGCTGAATATTTAAATTTTTCCCTGCAGCAAGCAGGGTGGGATTCAAGTTGACTTTTGGAGCGTGTTTGTCCCATTGGAAGGGAACAATTCATGACAAATTCTACTCTAAGTTTCATATTGCTGCTGGTGCCTGGAAGCACTCACAATTTCCAGTTCTCAAGGCACTGCTGGCAGTGTTTTCCTGAGCATTTCTCACCCATGGGTGTCACCATCTCACACGTGTGTCAGGGTACACAAATGCAGGCGTCCAGAGAGCCAGGAAATAGGAACCATCAAATCCCCAAGCCTAGGAAATCACTGTGACTCAAACCTGCTGTCCCAGTGTTTGGGAGAACACACACAATTCCATCTTTGCTGGTTTGATGTCACCTCACCTGGCACCCAGCTGGGATTGCTCAGCAACAACTTTTCTGGAAGCACCAAACTTAGAGCACCAGCTGCAAACACAATCAGCAGCACCACTGCAAACTATGGCAACATTTGCTGCCATTTCCCCATGACTCATCTTCCCTTGTTGCATTTCTTATATTTCAGCCAGCTAATGAGCCCTTGGCCTTTGGCAATGTGTGACTGATTCAGTGGCACTGAGTTTGAAGGCAACAGAAGGCCAAGAACATTAATTTTTCATTCAGCTGCAAGTCAGAGGGCATCCTTGTTGCCCATGCATGTTATTGTCATAGCCACACATAATATATGCAGGAAACCTTAATTTCACTGAATATTTTACATAGGATTCTAATCTATTCTATCCTATTTACATAGGATTCATTCTGTATTTTTTTTTCATTGCAAGTTCTCCATTTGTTGTTTCAGGATTTTTTTTTTCTTTTTGGTAAAACATTTCAAGTCTCTAGAGCCCAAAATAAAACCCTTCCCATTTCCCATCCTATAAATCAAAGAACTGGTGAATAGAAAACTCCAGTGATGAATCATTTCAGCCACCTGTAGCTTTTATGATCAAGTACAGTTATATTTTTATGTAGCTCCATGTACCTTTGCATGTAAAGGAGAAGAAAAATGCAGTTTTTCACAGGAGATGTCATTTACACATTTTATTAGTGGCCATAATGTAAATAAATGTAATCCCTGTAACCTGCCCCTTGCTTCATTCTCCAGGCCACAAGCAGAAAAGGCTGAGAAAAAAAGTTCATAAAACATGATGGTTCTCAGTGCCAACTGCAGCATTCCAGAGCCTGAGATTATTGGAGGCACAGCTGCAAAGGATAACACTGAAAATGAGAGACTCAGGTGATGTGCTTTGGGGGATGAAGGGCACCACAAAGATCAGCCCTATTTCCAGCTCCTGAGAATAAATATGGAATTGCCAAGGTATTTACACAAAGGCTCCATGTGTTACTTCAACATTCAGCTACTACATTCTGGCATGTTAAAAGTTAACCTGGCTCTTCCCTGGCTTCTCAAGGGAGAAAAAAGCAAAATAAGAGGGAAAAAATAAACATCTGTTTCTGAATTGTTTGGTTTTGTTTATTTTTTTGCCCCAGAATATTTTTCTAAATCTTCTGATTATTTCAGAGAACAGTCCAACTGTGCCAAGGGCTTGGCTTAAGCCAATGAATACAGCTTTGGTGTGGATCACTGCTTCTCTCAAATGTTATTTTGAGATATTCTCTCCATAAAGTACAGAAAACTTCTAGCATTGTGTAGCTCCTCACAACTTCTTCAGCTGGAAACTCAGGAGATGGATTTAACTCCACCTGGCTCATTCCAGGTTTGGCAGAGAACCTCATTATTTCCTCCTTAAAAAACTATAAAGCTCCACCCATGTAGGGTTCAGTAGGCAAAGCCATCTACATCCAAATTATGAAGTTACTCAACAAATGCATCACCTTAGCTTTTATTTATAGCTATTCTTTTTACATCTCAGTTTGATTTTTTTGCAAGATTAGGACTACTTGGAAATAAAGTTTTTCAGTATAACAGTGTTATACTGAAAATATTAAGAATATTCCAATACTGTTATCTCTGTATTTTATATAAGTAAAATCTAGATTTACAGTTAACAGTTCTAAATAACTATTTGCAAAAAATTTTTCAGACAAAAATATTGTCAAATGCCTTTAATTATATATATACCTTCATTATATTCTATTTATTAAATATTTAATAAATATTTTGCACTATATAGTTAAAGGCATTTTTAAAATACCCAAGTTACAGAATTCTCCTAACTTTTAACATCAGAAGATAAAGATCTTACTGCTTGGATAAATGAAGAAAATATTCATATACTCCTCTTTAAAGGCTTCTTACAGGAGACTGCTTTCAGCATGCTGTAAACTTTGTGTGCCATTTGAAGAATTTTCAAAAAGAGTTGTGTTTTACCCTCATAAACCATGGGTTTTATATTGGACAAAATGCCTCGTTTTTATTTCCTCTTGTGTAGTCTTGACCAGATCAAAGAACAAGAAGCAAAGCTCCCTCCTGAATCTCAGCTGTGTGTTGGTGAGCTCCTGGTTATGCAGTCAGAGAATTCCAGAGCAGCTTTTATCACTAAATGACAGAAAACTTTCCCTGGAAGAGCTCCCTGAATGCAGGAAGCCTTTTCCATATGTGGAACATCTTTAGTTGGGATTAGATGTTCTCTTTTGCTTGACTTGGTAGCAGAAGTTCTCAGAGGATGCTCAAACTGCAAAGAGAATTTTGTCCACTGAGAGAAGTACTCTCAGCATTTCTAGAAAATTCCATCACATTGGGAGTTGGAACAGCCATTACAAGAAATGCACAGTTAAAAAAATCACCCTTTTTTCTCTGAAAAGTGATACTAAAACAAGAACAGGGTGCAAACATCTTGTCTACAATATTTTATATTATTGCTACTGGACTTGTGCCTGGAAAATGGAACTGCTTGCATGGTTTTGATAGCTACATCCTCATGTGTGAAGAGACACACTAAATACATTTATGAAACATCACTGAAACAAACTTAGGGCTTAATTATCTTCTTGCTATTCCAGTAAAAGCTTAAGCATACCCAAAGTTAAAGATGAAATTGGAATAGCCAAGAAAACACAGAAAGAAAAAAAAGAAAAAGAGGATATAATTTATTTATTTACTGACTTTTAATAAAAGCCATTAAATACTTGAACATCAGAATGATCTGTGTAGCAAAAAATATGAATAGATGGCTACTATGAAAATAAAGAAGCAGTAAAAGAGGGAATGAGTTAGAATGGTTGTAGGACAATTGAATTCTTCATGAAGAAAACAGAAATTGAAAATTAAAATGAAAGAGCATTTGTAGCACCAGCAAAATTTAAATGTGTATCTTTCACCTTTACTTTTTCCAACAACCAAATATAATAACTGTATTCAAGTTTTTTTTACCTTTTTTTTTTTTCCTTTTTTTTTTTTTTTTTTTTTCCCCCTGTTTGGACATGCCTTTTTGATATCTCCCAAGTTTTTAATTTTGCTCCACACTCCTCATTGTCCCTCCCTGGACCCCACTACCAAACGTTCTCCATTCTGAACACATTCAATTATTCTCCAAAAAGCAGCATTTTCTACTTCTCCCAAACTTCTTCACTGCTCTCAGTCCAGCACACAGAATAAAGGACACCAGAAACAAAAGGCTTTTCTTTCAACAGCCTCTAAAAGACAGGGCATGTCCAACTGAAAGAAAAATACACAATACTTGCATAACTGTGAAAAACAATCCCAATACACATTTAAAAGAGGAGAGGTTTCAGAAGACAAAACTGCTATTTTGCAGCATTTTTCCTTTCTTGTTTCTGCTGATGACATTGTAGGAAAAGTCAAGTTAGAAATTTTTCTATTAAAAGCTCCTCACTGTTACCTGACTACACCTGTACAATTAATTAAAACTATTTAATATGCATTAAACTGATGTAATTTTTTTGTTTCATGCTTTAATGACCACTGTGAGTGAACTCCAGCCACACCTGCTGCTGGTCTCCCTGTGGCAGCTGAGGGACCACATCCCCTCAGGGCAGGTTAGCACCAAAGGGTTCCATCCTGCCATCATCTGAAGCTTTGCAAATGCCACAGTTTTCATGAATTTAATCAGACTTTTTTATCTGTGTGTTTGTGCCAGTGGCATTTCAGAGCGATGAGGAGACAGCAATTCCCATTTCCTGCCACAGCTTTTTCACAGTCCTTCCACACATCTCTCTCCAGGCTCAGAAGGAGAAGGACAAATCCAGTAGCTTTCAGTGGTTAAATGTCAGCTCACAAGCAGCTTTGGTGATTTCTTTAGTGTAGTGTTAGTAGTTGTTGTACATGCATTTCTTTTAACATGAGAAAGAAAATTGATTTTGTGGTTGAAAAGAAAAAGTTGCTGGTTTGCTACTCCAGTTTCAGTTCTAACTTGCTTTTTCAGCTCTGTCATGTTTCCCTATCCTAAACTGATCCATTTTCAGAAGCACACAATGGGAATCACCTGGTAAGAGATCCACATTTTAAGAGAATACAGGAAATCACAAGACGAATCTGCATCAGGCACAAATCCACAGAGGGCTGTTTCCTTCTTCCTCCAATTAACCTCATTGTGGCATAGCATGGCTTTTATATTTTTAACAGCACAACTTAAAGTAATAGCTAAAATACCTGGAGAAAATCCCCCACCTCTGTCCTACAAAGCCATCCCCTAAGGAGCTGTTCCAAAGTGATGCCATAACTCTGCACCCACAGGGTGACTCCACATCTGTGGTACAACACAAGGTGTGAAAAGCAGCAGTTCCAACTTTAATGAGATGAATTTTGAATTTACATCAATCCAGCCATACATATTTAACACACAGCTCCAGAACTCCTTCCCAAGCCTCACTGTCTCATGCAAAGCCAGCCTGATGTAGCCTGCAACATCCAAGGAATCCTAAGGCAGAACACAACCCAGAAAATAGTCTGTATCCCCACAGTCACATCCACTTTCAAGTGATGTCCTTTAAGTGGCTGATGAATGGACATTATTATAAAGATGTCTACAAGACAAGTCTATTGGAGGATCCTGAATAACATAAAGACTTCAAATACCATTAAAGTTAATGAATTAGGTCAAGGCAGGTGATTTATCACCTGTCTGAATTGGAATCCAATCTGCAGCATCCTTTAAAAAAAGACACATTCAAATGAGGTGGTGCTCTCAGGGAAGTTCATAGTGAAGATAATCATAATTTAAATGAGAAAATGCCTGCATAGTTTTTTTGCAAAGCCTGACAAGGGATTCTGTGCAAAAGCAGCATGGTAAGCAAAAGCAAATTTCCTCAAATTAATTTGACCTTGATGAAAGGCACATATTTTTATCAATCAGACTTAACAAATATTGACTTTAGGCATTAACTGAAGATAGACATAAACATTCAGGTTGTTGAAACAGTTGTCAAGTTCATTTTCCTTCTGAAATCACAGTTTGCTGCTGAAGATCAAGCTGAACTTAACCTCCTGAAAAAACCTGTGGTGCCTCATGAAGCAAGAGTCGCATGGATTGGTCTTCTCTGTCTATCAACTGCTAAAAAAAGATGTGTCACACAGGCAGACTGAAACCTGGGTTCAGAGCTGACTAGGATACACACAGATATGACACTTGGAGTAACTAGAACCACACTGGGCCCTGTGCCATGACCCATCCTTGTTCAGCAGCACCAGCTGGAGGCTGTGAGGACACTTCTGCTCGTGAGTCCCCTTCACCGTGGAGGTTTCACTTCCATGGAAAGGGCAGCAAAGCAGCTTGCTTCAAGGATCATGATTTATGGGTCACCAAGCAGAGGACTTGCCAAAGAAAAGACTAGCACACAGGCACTGCTTAGTTCTGCAAAAATCTGAAAGATGAAAAAAACATTTTAATGGTACTTTGTATTCTCCACTCTTTGTGGAGGAGGGAGGGGAGGAGAGCAGCTCATGTGGTGCTGTCTTCTTTCAAGTCACTCTAACAGAATTTGAATGAAGAATCAACCCTCACCCTGGGAGAAACAAGAATCCCAACACATCTCCACAGTGCCCGGGCACTCACTGAGCAAGTACAGATCTGTCCTGCCAAGCAGGGCGCGAGCTCCAGGCTGAGGCTGGGACTCCCTGCAGGAAACACTCCCTGCTTGAGAGCACCAACAGCTCTTCCCTCCTCTGAGCCCAAAACCTTCTCTGAACTCTCAGATTCCCCGGGAGAAGGCAGGAGCAGGGACCACAGTGGCAGCCAAGCATTTGCAAACATTCCGTAAGGTGAGCGTGAGGCTGGACTTGAGTACAAAAAGGCTTTTTCTGCGCCACGGTTTTCAGGCATCTATTTTGTGTCATACCCAGCCTTCACCAAAGAAACACCTTGAGGCATTTCATGGCTATGTTGACATTTCAATTATGCTGCATTTAACTGGATTTTGTTGTGCTGAGTCTTATGTCTTGCTAAAATACTTCTCCTTCTAAATATAGAATTATAGAGTTATTTACGAACGTAAATTCTGACAGGGAATGTACCAAGGAAGCAGCAAAGCAGAAAGTCACAGTATTTGCCTCTCCTTTTTAAAAATTCTCTCTGTCTCTCCATTTTTCATCTGCTCCATGACTGGAGGCTGTGCACAGAGAGCACTGCAAAGACAGAAGCGGAGCTCCGTAAGGAATCTTCAGAACGGATTTTGCATGAGGAATAGCAAAAGAAGGTTTCTTTTTTCCTAGAACTGGCTGTAAAATGAGCTGGAGATCAGCCTACCTGCTGGAGTGGCCAAAAAGAGTCCAGGCCAACATAAGAAATCTGTGAACAGCCTGGGAATGAAAGGCTGTAAGTAACTCAGGGAGCCACTCAGCCAACCAAGTACGCCAATACTTTTCCCTCAAATACTCCTGAAGCTTATAGGAAGTAATAGAAGCAAAGAACTGGCAGATAAAAATTGCCTCCATAATTTAGCAGCCTGTCTGTAATGACTGACTTCTCCATGAGCCCTGGAAACGTCAAAGCCTCTGCTAGCAGAGTTGGTAGAGCTCCCTTAAACACTCGTGCTCAGCGAGCCCTCAGGAACCTGCAGCTTCCTGAAACACAGAACAGCCTCACACTCTTTGAAAAAAGAAGAAAAACTAAGAGTCAGTGAAGTTTTATCACTGTCTCCTCTTCCACCTATTCCTGGCTCAGCAAAGTGACAGTTGGCTAATTCCAGACTAGCTAGGTATAAAGGTTTTTTCCCCCAGCACAGGCTGTGCTCTCTGCTGCTTTAGCTGTTCTGCAAGTGACAAATGGTACAGAGCCTGAATATTTCCCTACATGTATATTTAAGATTTGTACTAACTGCTGTTTATCCAGAGAAAGTAATGGCTTTGAATCCTGATGAAAATCATAGCAGATTCAGGCCAAGTTTTTACTGAATCTGGTTTTATGAGAAAGAATAAAACAAGTGTGCAGAGCTCTTCAGCAAGTTATACTGCTCACTTTTTTCATGAGCCTAGAAATATTTGAGGCAGTGTGAAGGTGATCTCTGGAGGATATATCCAATACCCACTGTTACCCTTACAATCCCATGCTGAAACATCATTGCCAAAAATAGCCTCCTAAAGGTGACACTCCTATAAAAGATGTCACAAGTTGCAGCAAGAGGCTCAGGAGTGTATAAGTCATTTTTACAGTGCTACTGCACAGGTATTTAATGCATTTTCCTTTTCCTATTTGATATCCCATCTCCTCTTTTAAAGGAAGTTTTTAGGTTTGGAGATTATTTTCAATACATGCAGTTATGCATGGGGGTTGCTTGAAAAACCTCATTATTATATGAATGTGAATATATCTACAGAACAGTGGGTTTGAGCCAAGAAAGGACTCTGGAAACCAAAGAGCAAGTGACCACTTTGTACATTTACAAGGCAAAGAAAGCAGCTACTGAAAGAAAGAAAGAAAGAAAGAAAGAAAGAAAGAAAGAAAGAAAGAAAGAAAGAAAGAAAGAAAGAAAGAAAGAAAGAAAGAAAGAAAGAAAGAAAGAAAGAAAGAAAGAAAGAAAGAAAGAAAGAAAGAAAGAAAGAAAGAAAGAAAGAAAGAAAGAAAGAAAGAAAGAAAGAAAGAAAGAAAGAAAGAAAGAAAGAAAGAAAGAAAGAAAGAAAGAAAGAAAGAAAGAAAGAAAGAAAGAAAGAAAGAAAGAAAGAAAGAAAGAAAGAAAGAAAGAAAGAAAGAAAGAAAGAAAGAAAGAAAGAAAGAAAGAAAGAAAGAAAGAAAGAAAGAAAGAAAGAAAGAAAGAAAGAAAGAAAGAAAGAAAGAAAGAAAGAAAGAAAGAAAGAAAGAAAGAAAGAAAGAAAGAAAGAAAGAAAGAAAGAAAGAAAGAAAGAAAGAAAGAAAGAAAGAAAGAAAGAAAGAAAGAAAGAAAGAAAGAAAGAAAGAAAGAAAGAAAGAAAGAAAGAAAGAAAGAAAGAAAGAAAGAAAGAAAGAAAGAAAGAAAGAAAGAAAGAAAGAAAGAAAGAAAGAAAGAAAGAAAGAAAGAAAGAAAGAAAGAAAGAAAAAGAAAGAAAGAAAGAAAGAGAAAAAGAACAACCCACAAAAAAAAAAATCCCCCATAATTTAATAAAAGAAGCAAAAATAAAACCATTCCTCACACAGCTTCAAAAGAAACATGTGATGGGCAGATGTTAGCACAGGTACTTGAGCACAGATTTTCATCTGTGTATTCACTTTTTGAAAGCATCAACACCATCACATGATTTTTGTATTGTATTTTATTTTATTTCCCAACAACTCACTTTTATCTACAGTGACCACTTATTTCTGCATTGGCTTATCCTTCTCAGCACAGCTGAGGCTCCACACCTGATTCAGATTTTGAGGAATAATATCTGTCCACCAGTAAAATCTTATGGAATATTTACATAGAAAATGCTTATTATTATTCAGGTGACATAAAAGCTGCTGTGGGACCTAGAAGTGATGCTAATTTTAGGTCATATTTCCAACTGCAGCGAGCAGCTTCTTTTATTTTATATTTTATTTCACTTTCACTTGCTCTACTTGTCACTGCAGTAGGTGATTCAGGTACAGGATGCAGATGAGCTGCAGGATATTAGCTGCTGGTGTAAGAAATATCTCTACAGTTTTACTACAATGCTTCAGACTCATTTCACATACACAACCATTATGATAAAATATGAGGGGAAAAACAACCCTGAATGGTTAAATTAATAAAAAAGGAATTGTGTAAATGAGATAGTATGAGCATATCCCACCTCCTACCCTTTTTGCAGGGAGAGAAATACAATTTTTTAATAGCTTTTAGTATATCTAAGGAAAACTAACTTTTTTTTTTTTTTTAAAGCTTGAAAACTTAGTCAAGAAACAGAAATTTTAGCTTTCCTTCAAACACAAGTTGCTCCATTATTCAAACAAAACTGTGATCCTACTAGAAGTCCTCTTCAATCAAAGTTGTTGTGGGTTTCTTTTTTTTTTTTTTGAGATAGGAAACATTTATTAAAAAAAAAACCAAAGAGACAACATAAAAAAATAATCCCCACATATCCTAGGAGGTTTTTTGTTCTACACTGATGTAAATTTAGGACAGTTAATAGAGGCTATCTTTGAGGGAAAAAACCAAATTCACAACCTGAGACACAAGTAGGATTCATTCACACCCTCTTGATCCTGATAAATAAAATTAATGATGATCAAGTTCACTGTTTCTGACGTGGTTGGTTTGCCAAGATGCACAGACTGCTCTGAGGGGATGCAGGCACTGCAGTGAGAGAGGGAAAACACCCCTCTGATTGTGCAAGTGGATTTATCTTTATATTCTGCTGAAATGCTATGGTATTAAAACCATGTCTGTTCACTCTGAGGTCAGGCTGGCACACTTCATGTGCTTCACAGACCTGGGAGTGGGATGTGATTAGTTATCCTCTGTCCCAAAATGAATACAGGAGGAGTCCACCACTTCCCCTTCATCAGGTTCCCGGAAGGACACGTAAGGTTTGGGCTCCCAGAATACTTTACTGAAAAGGCACATATTCCTACAGCTCTATCCTCTTGGCAGAGCAATTCTTGTCTTTAAAAAGCACAGCCTGTGATAGCTACACAGGTATGGAAATAGAGGGTAAAGAATTACATGTACTTTACTACTCCCTCTACTACTCCTAATACATCTACACTACATTGCTACTGCCACCTGTAACTGCACTATTCTGATCCAGTTGTAAGGAAGAACTTAGTTGACCTCTGGGATTCACCTTAAAATATTTAAACAAATTGCTAATTGTAGTAATTTTAGCTCCTAAGAGTAAGGAAGAAATGAAAAGGAAAGTCAATTTTCTTGTAAGAATCAGGTAGAGTATCAAGCAGAGATGTGCCAAAATTCATGTCTCACCTTTTAAAAGCAAACCTAGGTCTTTATTCCAATATAAATGAGAACAAAACTGGGATTATACTTGGATGAAAGGACTGGTAACATGACTCCCAATTAAAATCATACCAGCAAAATCCAGCAATGCATCAACCAGTAAGAAATCCAATTGTTCTGCAGCCCCCAGCTGCCTACTAGGCATAGCTATAAGAAAAATACAACTACATCCAAAACTATTTCCAAAAATTCGTATGGAGAACTTCTAAGGGACCCATATTACTTTTCCTAACTTTTTACAATGTATCATGTTCTCTGAAGTGCCTTTATTAGTGCATTCAGGGTTTTAATAAATTGAGAGACTATCCAAGATCAGAGATCTACTTCCTTTCAAGCAGCACCTCCAAAAACCCTTCCAACATTCAGAAGTTCAAACCGAATGCTGACTATCACAGTGTGCTCTTCCTGACCTGTATATTTCAAATTCAGTTTTCTAATGAAAATCTCCCATCAAACACTTTTTTTTTTTTTTTATTGACAATGGTGCTCTCCTCGGAACAAAGTGAACGACACCTCGAGAATAAGAAATGTGTATCTGCAACCCCTCCATATTTTAGTGGCGACAAAAGTTCTCTGACTTCATGCTTCCTCCATACAAAAAAAACCTAGGGGGAAAGCTGTGCCATTAAAATCATAGGAGAATCAAGAGTGCACTAAGAGCCCATTATTGCTGCTAATGAGGCTGATACCGCTGCGTCGAGTTGCTCTTTGGCGACTGCTGCTCCACAATTGAGGCAGCCTGATGGACTCAGAGCCAATTGTCAAACACCCAGAAGGCAGCACAAGGAGGTCACGGGTCTGTGCAGCACCAGACACGTGGGGAAAGCCAGGAGAAGGAAGATTGTTTGGAAAATAGGGAGTATGCAAATGCCTTGTCTTTATCGTAGCAGAGTAAGTGCCTGACAGAGGAAAGCTCTGCTGTTAAACCCCAGGATGGCTCCTGTGCTCCACCAGCGTCTCTGCAGCCTATTCCAGCCTCCCTCAGCCACTGCAATGGAGCAGGAGGATGACTTAAAGGAGCTTTCAAAGTGCCACCACTTCCCATGAAGATTCTGAGATATGGCACACACACATCCACATCCACCCAACCTGTGCAGCTCCCAGCTCGGCGTAAAACCGCGCGGTTTAAAATACCACAGTCGTAACTCCACATTTTCAGATGGCACCATTTGTTACAGGGTGGGTGTCTGCTGCCTGTTTTATCTTCTGCAGATGGAAAATCTATGGTTGCTCTTGAAAATGTTTCTGAGAAATTCAAGGAACTTGCTACCAACTTCCAGGATACAGCAACTCTCATAAATTCCTGCGTGGTGGCACAAGGACAGCGGTGCTCGGTGAGGGGAAGCAGAATGTGTTTTGTGTTTCTCACAAGCAGAATGTGTTTTGTGTTTCTCACAAGCAGAATGTGTTTGGACTGTGCTCATAACCAGCACACACAAAGTGAATTAACCAGCAGAGAAGTGTGGGGAACCTCTCTGTTCTTAACAATGCGGGGAATGCTACACTGAACTCAGTACTCCTGTTTGCACTGGAAGAGTAAGACAGGACAACTATGGCCATGTCAGGCAGGTCAATGAACTAATAAAATGGATTATTGGATCATACATGCTACAAAAATATTGCTATTTATATCCAAAGCATGACTCAAAACTGGAAAAAAAGTCTAAGTCCATATTAAAGATACTGATGTCTCCCATGATTCCAGAAATCACTTCACCTCTGCTTTTATTTTCCACAATTAATGGACATATATACATAAATAAGCAAGTATTTTGTAGCTAAACTTACAATTCCATTCCATATTTAAATGAATTATCTTCAGATTAAATTATTTAACTTCATTCTTTGGAGTCAGGGACAGCAAATATAAAAGGTTGGTGTTGATAAAAGTCTGTGGAAAAGCAACTTAAAACTGGAAAGAAACAACTAATAGAACACCAAAAATCCCAAGTTAAGAGACCTGGTGACAATTACAGCTGAAAAATAAAAAAGCTCATGTATTTCCACGATCTCCCATCTCTTGCAAGAATTACTGTATCCCTCCATACAATCTCTTTTTTTCTTCCTTTAATGAAATGCCATTCAAAAGCCCTTCAAGAAGAACAACTGGCAGCAGCTGCAATATTCTTTAGATTTTTAAAAAGAGATGAGATGACCTGATTGAAAAATGTTGGTCAGTAACAATAGCTCTGTCCCATCTTTCTTTTTTTTTTTTTTCCCAAAGGAGAAAAGTGCTCCCTGACTGAGAAGAGTGGGCACAAAGTGTGTTCTCCTAATCACTCAGAGGTAACAGGTCCCAGCTGAGCTCCACCAGGCAACAAGCTTTCTATTTTCTTTCAAAGAAAGGGAGGTAGACCTCATTTAGAGAATTTAGAAGTTGGATGATTTTTTATTCCCTCTTGTGAATAGAAATGGCTGCAGAATAGGCTGACTAATGCTGCAGTGGCTCTTCAGAGCCATATTGGGTTTATTGTGTGAAAAAGAAGAGCTTGGTACCTCTTCTGCAGGAAACAAATGTGTGGACATGCAGGGGCCCTTCTCAAATTTTTCAGTACTCCTAATTCTACAGTCAGTATTAATAAACCTGAATTTTGATCTGTTTAAAGTTGTTTCTAATGAATCATCAAAGTTTTTCAGAACAGATGAGAGATCTAGTTCTATCCCTGGTTCAAATACTCTACTCTGTAAGGAAAAAAAAAAGCCAATGGATAATTTGGGCTGGTTTCCCTTGACCCTTACAAGAAATCACACAGAACCTGGGGTTAATTTGGATTTCATAATTTAATGACTGGGCCTGTCAGTCAGAGAGGAAATGTGTTAATAAAATCAACTCAGGTGCTAGGGGGGATTAGGACTCCTTTCTCTGTGTGGAACTGCGGTGGCCAAAGGTTATCGTGGAGAATATTAAAACCAAGAGATGCTGATAAAACAGCTTAGCATGTTTAGCAGCTGCTGTACAAACACAATAATCATTTCCACACTGAGCACAGAATCAATACAGAGAATTACTTCCAAATGCCTCCCAGTTTGTTCTCAATGTCACCAGGGAAGCTCTGTCTGAAATGCCAGTCACCATCCCCACCCACTGCCCTCACCAACACCTTTTTCTATCTCTGAAAACTCTGTTTGACATTCTGCTCTTCTTCAACTGCACTTCTTCATCTGCCCTGGTCCATCCTCTCCATCCCATAGTCTGAACACAAGGGAGACCAGCAGAACTATTTAGTTCTTAGGCTGCTCCATCAGAAAAAAGGAGACACAAATTTTGTCCAGAAGACTTTCAAAATAATTTAGTCAACCATTTTCTCACACACACACACACACACCCTCTTCAAATTATAAAAGAAAATTTGTAGCCAGTTTCTACTCCTCTCTCCAGATTTGCCATTATCTTTTTTCCTTTTCTTTCAAAAGTTTTCTTTCCAGAAAATAATGTGACTTTTTTCTTAACATTTTAAGATTCAGTGCTTTGCACTTACTAACAGAACTTCTAGCTCCTCTTGTGATTTTGTCTAAGTCTTTTATTTTTGAGTCTACCATTTCTTCTTAGCTCTTAAAGAATTTATTTTATGTATTTTTATGCACTTTTTCAAATGAATGTGCTGCACTTAACAAATCTACAACTCAGTGTTCTGTGCATCCCAAAGCAAAGCACCAAGAGCCAACAAGTCAAGCAAATAAGAACAGTAATTACAGAATTAATCTACTTCAAATTTTGATTTGAAGTAAACTAAAGCAAAATTAATGTGTCAAAGAATTCCAAAGGAATGCTGGATGAGCAAACTCTATTTAAGTAAGTTAAAGAAATAAGAAAATGAGACATTAAAACAGAATGAGTAATTGAGTGGAAAACCACTGGGTATCTACAAATAGAAAAGGAAATGAGAGGGCTAAAGTACCTGGCCAGGGATAATGTGCTTATGTCCAACACTTTGGTAGTAGAACTATTATAATCCATATTTCATCCCTGAGGAAAAAATAAAACCAAACCCCTCACCCTTTCCATGCAATGCTGCAATATTTAATTGCCAACTCTAAACTGTTTGCAACAACTCATTCCTTAAGATCAGAGGTAAAAAAAATCCAAACCCAAATCTATACTATCAGATGACATGATATCTCTTTTTAAAAAATATTTATCAGCCTCTTGTAAAAACCTTCAAGAAAACTGAATAAGTAAGTCTCTTAATATAGCCATATTTTTTAGTGTTTTATCGATTTTTGCTCTACTGGATCTGAATCATGTTGCAAACAATGCATGTGCAGTAAAGAAAATCAGGAAAATATTAATTCCAGAAATCCAATGTGAAAAACAAGAGCAGCTGCAGAAATAATATAAGTTCTGATGTTTAAGTTTCAATATTCTTTTAAAAGATGGAGAATATTTCACTTCATATGAATATTGAATTTTGAATTCATATTGAATATGTTCACTTGCTTGAACATCATTTATTGAACTCTAAGATCACATTATAAGAGCTGCAAAAGATAGTAATTATTGTTGAAGATAAAATAGTGGTCCTGAAATAGGAATAGACGTAGGGAGAGAGAGACTGCTTATCCTGGGAAGATCTAGTACACAATTTGAGTTTTAGTGTGAAAACTACTGTTTGGTGACTCTTCAGCCAATCCCATGTAAACTAACTGTTAAAGCAATGTTTATTGTTGGCATAAATCTGCTTTTCTACACCTCTGTATGACTGAGTTTTTAAATCAGAGGCATAAAAAGTACAGTTTCTCAGCCAGCAGCTTCCCTCTGTCAGGAAGTGTGCATGCTCCTGAACTTTTACTGACTTTGAGAGCTCTTCATGGTACAGGCTCACAAGTCAAGGCAGACTGCCTGGATTTTCAAAACAGCTATAATTTCAATATTACTTTATGAGATCAAGATTTAGATTTGAGTAATTTACCCCCCCCCCCCCCCCAGGACCCCCTATCCTTCATGGCTGGAATGAAAAAATGGCATCGACCATCCAGCAGCAATGGCACCTGGAATATTCTTACAACCCTAAAAAAAAAGATGCTGGACAAGCCTATGGAAAGAGGTTGAGATAGAGGTGGTTAGGACTAGAAAGAATGGAGATTTAGAGGATAAAAAAGGTGAATTTTAATAGTCAGAAAAAAATGCAGCAGGCAGAGGAGGCAGTTTATACACATACAGAACCTTGTGGTGTGCTGATACCTGCCCATGCCTCCTGATAACACGAGCACATCATCAAGAATCCTCCCAGGAATCTCCATTCCTAGGATTTTGAAGTCTGGGACAGTGGTAATGCTGTGATCCTCTGGGAGGGTCACAAAAGGCACCCTTGAGCAGGAGCAGCCTGGCAGGGCAGGGGCTGTTGCTGAGCTCACCTGGAAAGCCCCAGGAGTTGCATCAAGCAAATGCCACCACACCCAGCATTGAATGGCTCTGTCCTGTACCTCCCTGAGGACTGTCACTCCTCCTGATGAGAACTCTTACAGCCCTCATTCCAAACTGCTGTTGTTTCTTTTCCCTGGTATTTCAGGAATTCCAAATGCAAAGTCTTTTTTTGCCTCTAACAATATGTTTTTCTGCTCATTCCTTTGTTTCTTCATTTGGCTCATGGTGCAACTGGCTCTAGCCTAGACTCAAGCCATTTTTCTAAAAACTTCTTTAGATTTGATTTGTATTACTGAGGATTAAGATTTCTTTAAATATGAACATCCATATGTCAAACATGACATGAAATCCTGGAACAAATAAAAATACCTGTCCTATCCAAGAAGACAAGATGAGATGGGTACTGAGCTTTTACCAAGAAAAGCTGCTGCCTCTACAAGTTCCTCTTTGTCAGAGGATTCCAAACCAAGAAGCCCAAACCACTAAATACTATTATATTTTTTATATTTGATTTTGATAGCTTTATTTTAAAGCTTTGTGTTTAATTAGTATTAAAGTTTAAAAATCACACAGAAATATTTTTAAAACACCAATAAATACTTCCAAAGGTTGAACTCAATAGTCTCAGAGGTATTTTCCAACCTTAGTGATTCTACTATTCTATACCACATCACATTAGAATTGTTTTTATTATATAATATTTTGCTTAAATTTTTCCTTGGGGTAAAATATTTTCCCAGCTGGTGTCACCAAAATGATTGTCATCTACTAAGAGTCCTTTGTTCTGAGATGGTATTTTGGGTTTAGTTTCAATAATTATGCTGGCCACAAGTTGAGATCCTTGCAATAAGAACTCAGATACTGGGTGATTTATGCAGGAGCCTCACCAGCACAAAATATATTTTCCCATAAAAGAATATTAAACCTTATTATCTACATTGCTCTAAATTTTAGTTTCTCTTTGGGCAAGGAACACTTTGAAAAAAATTAATTCTGTGGAGTAAATACTTTAAAATGTGTAATGTGTACTACCCTGTGGCTACTCAACATAGATATAAGCTTATTATACAATTTTTTTTTTTTTTCCAGTAACTCAGGGCAGAAATCCCTTTTACTGTAATTTATCCATTTTCTTGTTGATGCATGAATAACTCAATTTCTCTTATGCTGAAAATATTGTAGAGATGCACCTCTATTAAAAAAAGCAGCAGATATTTTTTTCTTGACTCTATTGAATGTAGGTAGGGGGCAGGTTTAACATAAAATCAGAATCCTCTTTTACAGACTTGTATTTTATAATAGACTCCCTTTTGAAGTTGGTACTCTCTGATGAGGCATATTGGATCTACCAAAATTGAAGTATGAAGTGTTAATTAACAGAGGGGATGTTAATGAAATATAAATATTCTAGCAACATAATGATAAAGAATATGACTTTCAGATAATTTTTGGATCATGCTTGCCAGTACCACATTAAACTGTGCTGTACTTTAAAATTGCCCTTTTGCTTGCCTACATGTCTGATAGCAGCTTAATTTGTAGCTTACATCCAGTGAGAAAAAATAATTTCTTATCCTTTTCTTACTTCTATTTTGTGAAATCTTACTTGCATTAAAAGTTCCTTTCTAGTTTGGTGTTTGCAGCCTGGAAACTGAGAAGTTTGGCCCAAGCTCCAAATGGTTGGGACTGAAGATGAATGAGGAAAACAGGAAGAAACACAACCAGAAGAAAAACTATCAGAAAAAGACACAAAGTGCACATTTTTCCTCTTCTTTCTTCCATTCACACAAAAACCTGTTCTGACATTAAAAGAAATCATTGTAACAAAGCAAAGGGTCCTTGTTACTTTTGAGGAGGGAATCTGTCTAAATTTGGGACAAATGAGCAAGTAGAAGGCATTTCAATTTCATTTCAAAAGGAGTAAGGACAGTCTTTAAAAAGGTCTTCTATTATATTTGAGAAAATTCTATACTTCACTAAGAAATATAAAAATTTATATCTCATTTTGGTTTTCACTTGGTACATAATAAGCAGTGAAAAGTGAAGCTACTTCAGCAAGTTCACTTTTCCAACTGCTAGAATTTACGCCACTATTTTACAATCTAAGGGAATTTTTAAATATACCATTAATGGCTATTTCATTTTCAAGTGGAAATGGTGGAAGGCTCATCAAACTTATACTCCTGGGAGCAATCCTGAACTAAAACAGGGATGACCAGAAGATACAACATAAATATTTCATCTTTAATTTCTTAGAATAATTGATAAATAGCTCCATGAGTTGGTCACAGTAATTGTTAAGAGTTCTTTATAAATGATCTCAGCAGTGCCATGGTCATAGTAAGACAGTAAAAGAATTCTCTATCCTTAGATGAAAACCCAGAAATTAAGATTTATGCTTAATAATAATTAGTGAGGAACTACAGGATCTCACCCTGCTTGTTTAAAAATGGTCACTATTACTTTGAGTGAATAAATATTTACTTCTGTACTGGTTCCAGTAGATTACGGAATGAAAAAAAAAAACCCAGAATATTTGATCATTTTCAGTTTTTAATTGAATATTCATTTTGCATTTTGTCCAACTCTTTGGCAGATATACTAAATCAAAATTCCTTCTGGAGTTCTACTGAGTGTGCTTAATTGATAACACCAGCTAATTAAATTTACAACTTCTATGCATATTAATTCTTCATTTTTATTTTGGCACTCTGAAATTCCATCAAGCTCCTGTTAATAAAGGATGCAAACATGAGTATGTAGCCATTTCTGTTGCTTAGTGTACATGTGGAGTTTCAAAGCACAGAATTTAGAACTTATAATAAAATGGACACCTTTTGAACTTGCTTGGAATATAAAAGACAACCTCAAAAAAACAGACTTTTCTGAACCTGTAGAGATCAAAGCTCTGGTTTACTTAGGAAAGATAATTATTCAAAAATCTTTCAGATCAAGATACATATTATCATATATTAAAAGCCTTAGAGATATGTTTTAATGCACACCATCCACCTTACAGTTTCCTTCCCCTACACAATTCACAGAAGATATAATGTACAGTTTTCACTGGCAGTGGTGGGTGCTGTCTTGATTGACCCAACTAAACTCAAAACTTTTTGTGACTTTGATTTTAAACCTTTGTATATCATGAAATTCAGAAAAACTTCCCAATTTGTGGATTTGTCCTTAGAATGCATTCACAGGTGGTTGGATTATTTTTTCCTTATTGATCTGAGGCTTCTTGTGCACAGAAAAATTCAATGAAGAAGGCCACATCTGTATTGCTATAATTGTCACAATCACTCTCATTTTGCAGCCACAGCTCTGATTGCACAAGTTTCTCTTGGATAAAAATAAAACCTTTTTTTTTCCCCTCTTTCAAAAGCTCATGCCTATTTGATATCAGCATCATCTCACACCATCTTGAAGGAAAGGAAAGTAACAAAGACCAGAAAGGACAAGGAACTCTTGGGTTCAGAGCAGTAGCAGGACTCCCTCCCACTGGTGCTGTGCATTTGGCCACCCACCAGTACATTCCAAATCTGGGATTAGATTATTCACATAGGAAACTGAAATATTTGACAGCAGTTGAGGGGAAAAAAAAAAGTTGTAGGGTGAGGGGGACATTCAATTTTCCTTGGAATAATTTCCTCTTTGATTTATCTCCCTATTTCAAAATATATTTTCTGGGCATTAAAACAAGTAGTATAACTACTGCAGCACCCCAAAGCAAAGAGATGTTTTCAAAACTGATTTAGACCATTTAATTCAATGAACTACTTTATCTGAAGTCAGAGAAAAGTGGCTTTGACAACCAATAATAAAACTTGGATCTTTCAGAATGTTGTCTTAATAAGACTTGAATTTGATGGATGAATTTCGCTGACCTCACCATAAACCTTTTACATTATGGGGATGTCATAAACAGCACTCAGCAAATGTGCTCATTGGAGAGAGGAATGAATGTGGATATATTGGCTCCTATTGACACATCATTGCTTTGTTGGATTTCACTTTTATTTTTGAAATCCTGATGCACTTCAGGTCACTGATAATAACCAGCAGTCATTCCCAAAGGATTTCTCACAGTGTAACCCCAGTGAACTCATGCTGCTGTCTATTATCCACTCCAGATGTGTGCCACTAAATAAGCTGAGATTTACAGCCTTTGGGAGTACTTAGTAAGTGGAAAGTAAAAACAAATAAACTGTGTCATTTTCTGTATGATAAATTGTATCTAATTGAAGGAAGACTTTCATTATGGCCAAGATTCTCAAAGAATATGGCAAAATATACAACTGTTTGTCAAAAAAGCTGCTCCTTTCTTGGAAAGGATGAGGCCCACCCTGTGTGAGCTCCTGAATCAGGCAGCAGTACTACATTGTAGTTCAAATCTTTCTGAGAGCTGCTAAAATTCACTCCTGCGAAAATTCACTCCTCCTTCCTTTGCAAGGGAAACCAAGAGACAACAAGGCAGAAGGACAAGGAGGAGAAGGAGGAGCAGAAGAGTGAGGAGGATTTTTCTCTGTCTCACAGTGATCTGCTGCCAGCTCCTCTGGAATTTCCACAAATCCTCCCTGAGCTGAGGGATGACACCAGTGCAGAGCTTGACCTCACTCACCCAGCTCCATCTGTGGGACTGTGGCACAGTCCCAAGCCTTAAAAACAAAGCCTGATGAAGGCTGTGGATCCTGCAGCTGTGAAGAAGTGTAAGAAGACATTTAGTGTGGATCTCTCCTGTACCTGGTCTAGTTAGAATTATTGATTGCATTATTAGGATCTAATATTTCTATTATGGCATGGCCATCGAGGAAAAAGTTGTGGTTATGGAGGTCATGGAGGAAAAACCATAAAATTTCTCAAAAAGGATGAAAAAAATTCATAAAATGAGCTGGAAAAAGGAGATCCAGATGCAACACTGTGGGAGATGCTTATCTTCCCAAAACAAAGGGCACACACTCCTTGTCTCCCCACCAGCTCTTTTTCTAATATTTTCCCCAAACAATGACTCCTGGCTCCTGGCAGAGGTTGGATCCTTGGCCAGCTGGACCTTTGCAGAGAAGTTATTTTGGGGTCAGAATTAAAAGGAAAAGTTTCTCCCCTTGCCTTCTAATCCCCCTTACATTTACCTTTCTCGGTTACAGTACATAAAGCTATTGAATTAGCCAATAAAGGCCAAGTATTAAAGCTATTATTTCTGCTCTTCTGAAGTTACACTTGAGAATAGAAGGCTTGGAAGAAGTTCTGCTTGATCCTTAGGGGGAGAATAGGCTTATTTATAAAAAGGAACAGATGTAGCTAGATGAAAAGAAGCCAACCACACCACTTTAAAAAAAAAAAAAAAAGGAGAAGAAAAGGGAGAGTAATCCTTCACTCAGCAAAAAAAAAAAAAGGATACTTGCAATATGTGATGATGCTATTAAAATGCTTCTTTTAATAGCATTCTATTATGCTTCTGAAATTTTCAACTTAAAAAAAATTATTTTGCTCATAAGTAAATTGAACTTTTTGGGAAAAAAACCCTAAAATCTCTGAATCACTTGCGTGCAATTTTTTAGAGAATCATGAATGTAGAGTTTTATCGATAAATGTGTCTTTTCTTTTTCTATTTTAATTCTTATATTCATTAAAGGAGCTTCAAATGTCTCAGTTTATATTCAAAATTGTTTATTCTGCACCTGATAATTTGCACAAGTAGGCCATGGTAGTGCATGGAATTCCCTGCTGTGCCCTTACAATATATGCCCAAAAAGAATTTAGGCTAAATTCAAAAGGTGGGGAAGACAACAGAATGGCACACAGCTGACAAATAATTGCCCCTCCTGCTCTCTGGGCACGTTTGCAGCCTGATTTGGAGCCACATTTCTTGTTGCACGAGGCTGTACAACTACCATGGCATGGCAGCACGTTCCCTAACAAGAGCCTTGTGGCTTATAAACCTTAACATATGAGGGTATTTTAATTCCTTCATCTAAAAGCAATTCTCCCAGGTGGCTTCTAAAGACCGAGATAACTTATATTTGTGTGACAGAGGAGCAGAGAGGAAGCACAATATTTTATTGATGATTTGAAAAAGTCATCAGCGAGCTGCAATTTGTATTCTAACGAACGTAACTGCGTTGTTGCCATCCCTTAAAATAACTTATCAACCAGCCAAAATGATCCCAACTCTGGTCTCTTAAATTCTACCACACATCCATAGTAAGTGGAGCTCAATGGGCCTAATCTAACATTATTTTTGCTAACAATTTGGTGAGCAGTACAGAATTAATTCACAGCACTATCACCACAGACTGTGCTGGAGGAAATTCATGGTGCTAAGGATTTAAACCCAGTGACAATGATTACCACAGGTATGGGGTTAGTATTTGTAAACTGCTTTTTGTATTTATCTCCTTACAGGAATAATTAGGCTTGTTCTTAGAAAGACTGAATAAAAGCCAAAAAAGAACATAAGGATAAATACATAAATAGCTGTGGGTTGACATTAGGAGAAACATAACAGCTATGCCACTTTATTTTAATAAACAAGGCATGTTGTGTGGAAGAAATAGAAGAAATTTGAATGGCAGGGCCAAAAGGTTAAGATGAAAAGCCTCTTCCATCGCTTATTCAAGCAAGCTCAACTGCAGCAAATGTTATCTATGGTGCATTCAGTGAAAGTAAAAATCCATTTCCCTACATTCGACACCAAAATGTCTTTCAGAAGTTAGGAGTTGATTTTTTTTTTTTTTTTTTTTTTTTTTTTTAATAAAACAGAAGAACATTTAGGACACTCAAAATAGGACAGAAATGTCACTGTAAGTCTACAGGTTCCTGCTCAGTGTTGGTCCTGTGTGAGCACCAATGACAATCCTCTTCAAAAATAAACAACCAAAACCTCGGTTGAAGCCATTTGAGCCTTTTTGATCAGAAGGCTCCAAAGGATATTATTAACACAAGCTTTACATGTTTTTGTGCAACAATTATGCAGAATGTAATGTTTTTCTTCTGCATATTTACAATTTAGAATTGATCTGGGTGCTGGAGGTTATTTTCCTCTCATCACACAAGTACAGTATCAACAGCTACACCCAAGGGAATAATTCCTTCAGCAGGGAAGCCCAGGCCCATCCATTTTCTGTAAGAGCTGAATGGGAATGACTACTCAAAGTAATAGGTTTTAAAATGTTTTCTGAGATAAAGCAGCAGTACTCCAGCACTTTTTTTTTTTTTCATTGTGATTCTGTTAGGAAACAGGTAGGCAGCAATACTTCAGTATGTAATTCCATTTACACACAGATCTGAATGTAGACTTGAGACTCCTTTGTGTAATTCAGGGCTCTGGAATTGTCACATTGGGTGTATGTCACTAAAGCCTTGTATTATAGATTGCAAATGCAGAACAGTTGTTAAGTTTCTATCCCTGGGGAAAGTGCAGGCACTGCAGATTTAGAGTGCTCAGTCTGCAGGCGAGAGAGGCAGCCAGAAGCTCTGTGCATCAGCTTTTCTCCTGGCCAAGGAAAAAGTGACCTTGTTCCTGTCCTTCTTAGCAGGTCTGAAAGACATGCAGGAAACTGCATGAGAAATGGGCAGCAGCACAGGAGAGGAAGTGGATATCTCACCCCTCGGGGCTGCAACACAAATAAGACTGTAAATAAATGTGTGTCTACCTTTCACTGTGCTTTTTTTCCTCGTATTTTGTCATATTCACCTTCTCTCTCCTGCCTTTGCTCCCAGGCAGGCTGTTCCTGTCTATCACCCTGCCATGGGACCAGGTGGCACTGACACGTAGGAGAAAGCAGCAGCAGCACTGATAAAGGATGCAGGAGCCACAGGGATAATTATGTGTGGTGCTGGAAGGAGGAACAGCACAACAACTGGCACCCAGCTCCTCTGTGCCCATCAGCAGGTGCAGCAGCAAGAATCCATGGAACCAAACCCTGGGAATGCAGGGGCTGGCTTCAAAATAATCTGCCAATGGGCAGGAGGGCTGGGGAACCTTCAGTCTGCTTCTGTGCTCTGGTTGTGCTGCTCAGCTGGGCACTCTCATGTGGGACTGAGCTGATGCAGGCTCTCACACACACTGAAGAGCCCAGAGGTGTACCATGAGGTTGTTTTATACATCTTGCACTGATCTCTGCTGGATGCAGCCAGCCTTTTCTGCATCCACGAGTTCAGGTTGAGCTCCTGTCCCTGAGTCCTGCAGAGATGATCCTGCCCTCTTTAATATCACAGCTCCCAGAGCAAATGTTGTGTGTCTCATGAGCTCCAAAATCACAAGGCATTTAGAAAAATATGCGAGGCAAATGCTGGGATTTGACATGATAATCTTTTCATGGCAAAGCCACTGGACATTCATTTTTGTTCATGTTTAATTCAGAGTGGGAATTCAACCTGAAAGGAACACATTGTGTGTGCAGTTAGGCACTCACAGTAATGAAGAATTTAGGAATAATGTTAAAAAAGAGAAGAGTATTGCTCTTCAGAACACAGCTACACTTTTCAAGTGTGTTTTTCCACTTGAACAGACAGTTTACAGCTCTTGAAGCTGTTGGACTATTTCAACTAAGCAAAAGGCTGACTTTTAAAGATATTATATTCTGACAAGATTTGTGCAAATCAAGAGCCTGGCATGTGAGAAACTTATTTCCAGATTCCATTACCAGAGAAGCTGTGAAAAACCTCTCTCCCTGGTTTCCCCCAGTGACTTTGGCAATCACCTCACACACTCTGCTGTGCCAATGAACCCTGGGGCAGCATTTTTGGGATACCTTACACAGGACTGCCCACTGGGGTGAAGGGTGGGGGACAAGGGAGGGTTTGGGGGACACTGCAGGGAGGGAGACTGTGGAGGGAAGGATGGCAGCAGAATCAAGCCAGGAAGGAATGTCTGAGTTAGCTTAGGAAGGGGAAAGGGACACCCATGGCTTTACAGCAACCTGGCTTTTCTGGGGGATGGATGAAGATACAAGATACTACTCGGTTTTTCAATATATTTTATGATTATGAAAGAACTCTTTCTCTTTTTCTCTCTCTTGGTTCTTGGTGATTAAGGATCTTTTAACTTTATGATGCACTATTTCCTTGGTCTTTGCATTGTTTCCAGTAGCTGAATCCTTCTTTTCCCCCTTTTCAGAAGGCTGCTGCATTCTTGCCTTTGAGAACAGCAGCATCTCTTCTTACTGGTTCCTGTCTTTAATCACTCCAATCCTCCTACAGTGCCTTGATTCACATCTTACATTCCTCTCTCTGGTTTCCAGAGTTCTAAACCCACATTCTCCTTCAATTCCTCTCCCAGGTGTTCTCCTATCTTCTGCAAAGACCAGACACATAATTTCCCTGCCTCCTCCACTCTATCTTATTTCTGTCCTCTGCTCTGTAGCATGAAAGGCACGGTGCCCCTGCTCTCTTTGTGTAAAAGCAGTTTACAGGCACCTCCAGGACTTTCCCTGCCATCAAACTCCTTGAATGGCCTGCAGCTGATTTTCAGCTGATTTTACAAACGTCGGGAGGTGTTAAAGTGAATACAATTCCCCTCAGCCTGAATGGCTTAGAATCAGATATTTCTCCTCTATACCAAAAGGCAAATGTGTATTTGATGTCTCTGACTGCTGCTTTTGTTCAGGGATCTATATGTCTGCTGCTAGACTGTTGTGGCATGATAAAAAACCTAAGAAGCAGTAAAAACATTACCTGTATTTCAGCTGACAGCACATATATCTCAGTATTAACCATGAACACATAAAGAATATCAGCTTGTTTTATGAACAGCTCTGCTGCAATTGTAGTAATAGACCTGGTGCTATTAAGGAGTGACAGTTTGTTGTGTTTGCATTACAACTGTCAGGTTCCAGGCTTGTACAGACCTCACTCGGCTGCCTCTGCAGCGATGAGCATGAGAAGCAGAGCGGAAAGATTAACTGCAAATCAAACTGGAGGAGCTACACAGGTGAGGCAAAGTTTGTAGGAGGGTAATGGCTCTGTGCTTCTCAGGAAGAGACAAGCTGTGAAGGGGAAAGTGTTGTTTCCCAGCCTCAGATGACATCAGGAATGTCAGAGATTTAACACACGAGCTATTAACTTGCACATACTCCAGCGGGATGTGATGGAGCTCAATTAATACTTGCAAAATGTTTGAAAATTAAATGCTAAGAATTAACCTTGCTATCATAAAAATCAGTGACAATTATGGTAAAATCCTGTTTCTCAGCTGTTGATAATTTCTCCCATAGATTCTCTTTTATAAAAGAGCTATAATCATATCTTGCTTGTGATAGTCTATTATTCAGCTACCAGCTCCCTTTTAACAAAATCTTCTTAGCAAATGGTTCTGGTTTTCCCTATTTAAAAACATTAATTCTTATCCCTCTCTTATGTTGTATTGCACAAACCCAAACACCAATTAAAAGAAAAAAGTAACTGTGTTGACAGATTATTATCAGAATTTTTCAAGGAAAAAAAAATCCTTAGAAATGACTACAAAGTGCAAATATTGTTTACAATTAAAATGCAAATCCTAGGCCTTTAAGCTGAAACTCAGAACATTAATTCTGTACAACAGAAACTGGTCAAAACAATATTACATTTTGCTTATCACTTGACATAAACAGACAAGAAGGAATCTGGTAGTCAAGTCCTTCTCTCTCAGATGTATGAAGCTTTCTGCTGAGATCTGACACCCATCAGGACGCCCCAGGAAAACTCATTGTACTGCTAGGAATGATTTATAGTGCGCTGTGAACATTGCTGTTTCGTGTGGTGAGGTCTTGTTAGAATGCTGATATATTTAAAAAAAAGTATCATCACCTCTTAAACTCTGTGATAATGTATTAAACCTGTCTTGGTGGCCATCCAGCCTCAGCACTGCCAGCTGTAAGAACCAGAAGCTTTCCTCTCCGAGGAGCTTTTTGAAACACAGCCCTTCCCTCAGAGCTGACAGTTTCTGATCAATCCTGAGCATCCAAAACCACATTAAGGAAAGACCTTTTATACTTCCATCACCAAAAAGAATAATCCCTCTGCCATTTAAACCAGTGTGCTTATTGTTAGTCCAATTCTTGTTTAAACATTTCTTCTTTTACAACTGCCAGTATTCCGGGCCTTTAAGCTATGAAGAATACACAGTTCAGGTGTTGTGACTCTGCAGTGGTTTCTGACTTGATAATTAATGTATCAATTAACTCATAGAGTCTTAAATGTGGGGGATATTATTATGGCAGCTAAAACTACACAATGTAGCATTTTGACCAACTTGTATTTCCATGATGGTTGAAACCATAAAGTAAGAAGATGAATCAGAGTAACAAACTGCAACAAAATATTTCAAATACTGATGGTGGTACCCAACCAAATTTCCCTTTCCAATTACCCACATTTCTGATATTTCATAAACAACAACTGTAAACAAACATAAAACTCCCTCTGATGCATACAGGAAAATTACAGATTTCAGCCTCACTGCATAGCAGACATCAGAATGCAGATGAGCAGAAACCTGCTGAACTGAAGCAAGGAAAGAGTTTTATTCCAAAGAGATGTTATATAGATGCTGAATGTAGGCCTGGATCTGTATCTAGCTGATGTACAACCTTACATCCAGCCATGTAAAATGTCTGAAAAAGCCTTTAGCAAAGAGAGAAAGCATCCCAGGTTCTGCTCACTTCCATTAGTGTGGTAATCAAGGAATGGGATGAGAAGCTTTTTAGTTTTGTTTGAATTTAGCAATCAGACTGCTCCAGCCTATGTTTGAGTGTATCTTTAGCAAAATTACAGACAAAGTTGGTCATCAAGTAGCTGAGAGAGATCCTCCCATGCATCCAACAAGGCAGAGAGGTTTCCTCCTCAAGGAGTTCCCGACAGGGTCTGTGGGTTTGCCTGCACTGCAGGGAAAAGCTGCTGCAGGGACAGACACCATGGTCACCCTGCTGCAGGGCCAGCTGATCAATGGCTAATTGATGGGTTAATCATGATCGGGTTGCTCAGATCTTACACATTTTAAGTTAAATAAGCTTCTGCCTTGACAGATGGACAGTAGCCTGGTGTCTCTGGAAGCTCAAAGGGTTGAACTTCTAATGGGGGTTATAGGAGTGAGGAAATAATGTTCCCAACTGCAGCATTAAGCATCCCAGAGCTGATACAGGGCAGGGTCAAGAACATTTTTTATTTGGATGAACTATTATTGGATGAACTATTGAGCAATATTTCCAAAAAACCCATAATTTGATGAAAATTAGTTTGATTCTACTATTAAAGTAGCTGATGAAAATGCCTTCGTGCCAAAGTAAAGGAGGGAATAAAGATATCAAAATGGGATTGGTTGGAAGAAAGAAGAAAGAG
This sequence comes from Peucedramus taeniatus, assembly GCA_013400575.1. Classification (NCBI taxonomy): domain Eukaryota; kingdom Metazoa; phylum Chordata; class Aves; order Passeriformes; family Fringillidae; genus Peucedramus; species Peucedramus taeniatus. Next base: position 473,282 of record WBNO01027033.1, on the reverse strand, counting down.
GTTACAGGCATTGGATCTTGCAATGACAGGGTAATAACACTCATAGCTGAATATTTTTACTACTACTTTAAAAAGTAGTCTTGGTGTCTTATATACTATTAAAACTGCTCTGTCATTAGAAAAAAAATCAGAGTAAGCTAAAGCTTTACAGAAATAAAAAAAGCTCCTGAGTAAGAGGGATCTTCTATTGGATTTTTACTAGATTGTTAAAATGGAACAAAATGCAGTGATATTTTTTTCTGCACTGGCTGGTAGAATGAAGTTCTCTTGAACATTGAGGAAAAAAAGTGAACCTTTCACTGGCTTTACCAGATGAGAAAGAGCTACGTGGTAACCATTTCCCTTTCTTGTTTAAGATCACCATCCAGGCAGCTCCAGTCTTTCAGAGCTCCTTTGAAAGGCCTTGGCAGCACACCCACAAAATTCACCAAAGTCCCCTTTGCCCTTCCAGCTGCTTTCAGTGGAAGTTATGGCTCCTGTTGTGCAGGATTTGACCACTCTGTCATGAAATTCTTGGGGAAGTTACCACACATTCCTCCCTAAGAGCATTTGAAGCCTCAATTTCCACCACTTTTGATGCTACAGTAAATAGTGCAAAATCAGACAGCAGCAGGAAAAGGTGCTATGAAGCAGGAAGTTACATTGAGATTTCAATCCATAAGTATTCAGATTTTAATTGATCATTTTAACAAACTCCCAGATATAACTGATTTTCCTAGCCAAGGGCATAGTCAGCCAAATTACACAAAGCTGAAGGAACTGTTGTCATTTTTATGTTCAACAAACATATAAGAAAAAGACCCTGTTCTAGGAGAAGCTACAGAAAGGAACATGATCATTTGCTCTCTATTCTTCCCTTCTGTAAAAAGTATTTGTATTAAAGAATAAAAGTTAATGACAGGTGCTCTACACATCCAAATCCAATTATTTTATTTTCTGATGACTGTTTTTTTTAATGTATTTGTTATAAGAAATGTGTGAGGTGAACTGTGATCTTTCTCAGAGGCAGCAGGTCTGATTGCTGTGTTTCTACAAGGTGTAGCCAATACAGCATTAATTTAAGGCCACAGCAAACTAAGTAATCTTATTACTGTCAGTCAACTACAATCTTGTATTTACTTGGATTTGACACTAATTATAGTAGAGCTTTCATAGTAAGAAATGTCTTCTTATACATTTATCAAGGACAAAATAACAAATACTGTAATAAGTGAGTAACTTTGGGTCAAATTATATTAATTTACATTGATCTAAATAAAGATTAATTCTTTGGATTTCTACCATAATAATGAAACAAAAAATGTTCTCCTGTTTTATATTTTGATGTTGTTTCCTGAATGAAGCTGTATATGTCAAAGTCTTTTATGTGCCAGTTACATTTTTAAATACAACACTAACCATTCCCACCTCAAAATAACCTGACCAAAAACATTTACATGAAACAACAGGGAAATCAAAGTCCTCATTGTTTGTTGTCAATGCTTCAAAACGTGTTTTGAGAATGGAATTTTTAAGCATAGCTTTTAGAGGTGCAACAAAAATAACTTCTGCAATTGTACACGGCACTCGGATTTTTAGCTGAGTGTGCTCACAACAATCTGGCATGGCTCAACCCCCTGCCAGAGCTCTCCTCATCAGATGTTCACCAGGTGTGCTGAGATCCAGCATTTGGGGCAGATGCCTTCCAGACTGAAGCATCTGATTCTGTACAGTGGCACAAAAGGTCTTTTAATTTCCTACATCTGGCAGCTCCCAACACAAACATAAAAACCTCTGAGTGACGTCCAAATGCACCCCAGAAATGTGATGTCTGGGGGTTCAGACTAGAGAATTTGAGCTAGCACGTGTTGTTTGCACTAAAATTTAAATAATCATGTTACAAATACAGAGATGTTGTTATTATTGCAATCAGTATTTTCAGAGTTTGCTGAAGACAGCTATAGGGGGATAAAGGAGATCTGCTCTTCCTATTGGCTCTACTTTGGGCGCAGCTCAAGGGGCAGAACACCACTACTCTCTCTTCCAAAACAAGGACTTTTTAAAAGGTAGCTGAGGCTGCCCCAGCTCTGAGGAGCACTTCCAGCAGTGCAGAGGACAGCTGAAGGCAGCAGGCAGCAGCCACCAGGCAGCAGATGGGCAGGGCAGGTTGGTGGGGAGGTCACCCCAGGCCACCAGCAGCCAGCCAGGACATGGAGAGCAGATGTGTGACCAGCAAAAGCACCAAACAGCAGAAAGGCTTTGGCTCTCTGTTCCCCATGAGCCATTTATCACACCTGTTGGGTTTTGTGAATGTCTCTTTTCTAAGGTGTTTTGAGGGCATGGCCAGCCCTCCCTCCTCAACTGTCTGTGGGATTAAACTGACAAAGCACAACTTAAACACTGCACATTCTAGTAGTGCCTTTTTGGATATATATATATATCTCATCTTAATCCTCATTTGAAATGAAGATGTGGTTATTGTACAAACTTGAAATTGGAAATTATTGCTTAAGACTTCTGAAATTCTGTGGCTGTAATGACCATTGAATTGAGCTGTAAAAGCTGAGGACAAAGAAAGCAATGAAAAAAAGCAAAGGAAACACACAGGTAACATTCCCCTATTGACTGTCACTTGTGAGGCATATAAATCAAAATATGAAAGACATCAGGCCCCTAAAGTTCAGGTTTTAAAAATTCATTAAAACAGCATTATTTTGTTTCAATGAAAATCATTGAAAATGATGAACCATTGAAACCAAAATGAAAACCACTGAAATGGAATAGAAAATCAAATTTATCTGAGGCACTTCAAATTCTAGTTGTTGGTTGGGTTGGGTGTTTTTCCTATAGCACAGCACACAGATATCTGGTACTGGCTCAAAGCACAGGGACCTAAGGAGAAGGATGCCCCAAAATAAACTGAATTCTTATACATGACTTTGGACTTGAGCTTCCATCTCATGTAGCATTTGATTTTTCTGTAGAAGTGCACTTTTGCACTCACTGTTAGACAAAATATTTCATCTAGTTTTATTTGAGTTTTCTTTCTTGGTGATACTTTGGAAAACTGGAAAGCCTCACATCAGTGGCACTTGGTCTATCTAGAGAGCAAACATTAATCCAGACAGTAAGTGTCTAATCTGCATTTTATCAAAACAGAAAGAGAGAAGGAAACCTCCACCAATTCAGCTCCTCCTTCTGCTCCCAGCCTTGTTCTCCTCTCCTGCTGCCCTTCCAGACCTTTCCCAGCACCACTGGAATTAGCCCATCTGCATACACACCTTTGACAACGTAATCAGAGGCTCTTCTCATTTGATTCTTATCAACTCAACAGGAAAAAATGTAAATCCTCACCAAATCTCATTAGGGACCAACCAATTACACTCACTTGAACTCCCAAGAAGAGGTGCATTAATAATTAACAATTTACTAGATGATTTAAGATCTAATTTTTACTTGTAACAAGATTGCAGAGTTGTTTTTTTTTTTCCAATATTTTTATTATTGCCTTTGGAAACACCCTGTGAACTATTTCTGTAAATAATTCTTTGTGTGCAGTTTCTAGTTGTGTTTGAGTTTCTCTAGGGGATTTGTTACTCAGCACTTACAGGCTGAGATAATTGTCTGAAACCACAGATCCCATATTATGTTTCTATCATGTTTTTGGATGGCTGCAGTAACTATAATTATTTCCTGACATGAATATTAAATTAGTGCATCTGAAGCAGCTCTTCACTATTATTTTAAGAACTGAGTTTCTGTAAGCATTCTTGTAGCTGAAACTCAAGATGTTCTTGTGAACACACCCATGTTCATCTGAACTCCTGGAATTATGTGTGTGAGAGAGGTTTGCAATCTTTCTGCAATGTCAATGGAGAGCAAGATATGAAACAGATCCATCACTGCAGTCACTGAGGGCTCCTTCTATTCTGGTACTCTTCCAGCCTCAGGGGCAAGAGAGTCAAGCACCAGGCTCAGATCCTGAGTCTGAATGAAAGAAAAAAGGGGAAAATCTCAACAGGCAAGAAACCAGAGCTGGGATAGGTAGGGAAGAACAAGGAGCTGTGTTAAGAACAGAAAAAGATATGGAACTGACAAGGAATGAAAGCCAGCATCCCCTGATAACAATGTATGGAATATTTAATGGTTTAGTTCCAGACCTAAACAGCTCTCTCTATCAATAAAACATGCCCCTCTCTGTTGCAGACATTATTCTTCCTGGTTTTATATTTCTCACAAGTCTTTAGTCTGTGCAGAAACCACAGGAAACGAGGGAAATAAAGATATGGTTATTCAGGCATACATAGGGTAGAAAAAATGTGTATATATAAATTCAGAGAGCTCTCAACTTGTGCAGCATGAACTACCAATGAGTGGATTTAATCCATACTTAATTAACTCTATTTTTAATTATTAAATCACCACAACTATAACAGTATGAAAAAATAGGTGCCTGGAAACCATCCTTCTTTCCAAACTGTGTAATTACAAATTCCACAATATTAAACTCATCCTAATACTAAAGAAATAGATTTATCTACTAACAGAACTAGGTTTGAATATTTCTAGATAACTGAATTTGTGCAAAACTACTCACTTATCAAAAGAATTAGGAAGATATTCATGTACATAGCTCCTGCTAATGAAATGTGGAGGTGGACTTTTTTTTTTTTCATGGGGAAAAATGCCAAGAAATAAAAAGATGTACTAACACATCAAAGAAAAAAAAAACAGTGAAATCCTTCTGGAGAATAAACAGTGTTAAGAAAGGAAACCTCAGCAAAAATTTTTGTTTGTTTCTTTTTAGACAAGAATTTTTTTTTCCTTAAAGCTATAATTAGAAGGGTAGAAAAATCTGTTGTAAATATACATCAAGAATGAAACTCATTCCAACAATCCAAAAAAAAAAAAACCCTCTTGTTTTGAATCTTTCTCTCTAATTTCTTTGAAGAATTCTTTGCCTGCAGCCTATTTCTAGTGGAATTAAATGCCAAATAATCCAAAAGTGAACTGCTTTGGTTATAAGACTTCTGTGCTTGGGTCCTTGAGTGCACAATAGATCTTAAAATTAGCTGTGAATTCATTAGAAATGCTGGTAAAAAGCTGGAAAGCTCCTTTGTGGAACTAGGTAGCTGAAAAAAAAAATGAGACTTCCTTAAAACTCTGGTAGCTGCCACTATTGAGCCTGATAGGGCATGGACAGGATTTTGGGAACAGGAGCTTCACTGAGCATTATTTTGGAACTGTTTTTCTATTGTTGAGAAAGAAGTAGAAAGACTGGTGAAGCACAGACCAAAAAAATAAAAAAAGAGCTGCAAATAACCTGGGGCACAGCCAAGGAGGTTCTGGAAGCTTTGCCCTTAAAAACAAAAAAACAAAACAAAGTTAAGCAGGAAAGCTGCTGGGCTGAATGCTGGAGAGCCAGAGACATCATCTGTGCTGCAGTTCCTGGCTGAGGGAAAAGAGCTTTGGATGCTCTCTGTGACTAAATAGGATTGTATAAAAAACAAAAAACAAACTAATGAAAAAACCCCAACAAGCCCAAAGCCCACACACACACCAAAATAAAAGCTTACAGCACCATTTCTAAATTTCTACTTGACAAAAAAAACTTTAAAGATCCTGTATCCAGTTAACAACTTCAAAGAAAAAGGTAGAATGTAAATGTTGCAATGGAATTCAGTTTCCAAGGGAAGTTGCAAGGAACTGGGCCTCCTGATGATCCATGATGGAACAAACAGTGCAGGTACTTTCATAGCTCACAGATGTCTCAGAAAAAATGAAAAATATGATTTAAAACAAAGGCTGGACACATAAAAATGAATTAAAGCTGTGTCTGAAAGGTTTCTAGAAAACAGCAGAAGGATGTCTTGCTTTTGGAGATGAAACATCTGTTAAAGTAACAACCAGACTGTCTAGACAGATTATGAAGTCCATTTGTCTCACAATGGTAAGACAAATCAGGACAAAGTGACTAGTAATGCAATTACTACTGACAAAAATATTTTTCATTGTAAAAAGGTAGAGAAGTTAAAGAATACTCTTAATGGAAAAGAACTGCAGCAAGGACTTCAGCACCTGGGAGAGGGCTGAAAACACTGCAGAGAGACTATTTGGTAATGTTTGGAACATGGACAGAAAAAAAATAAATACAGCCCAACTCTAGTTCCAGCAACCAACCAAAATTGCCAAGAACTTAAAACTTCCATCACTCATGTCACTCATTTATCCCAGTTTAGAGCCTGGTCTTTTTACAAGGTTTCCTTCCAGTCATTTGCCAGGGACAGGTAAGGCACAGCTGAAAGCTAAAGAAAGATATAAAGAAGAAACTCTGTCCAGGCTGATAGAGGACCTTGGGAAAGTTGCCTCCTTGGCATCAGAGATTAATTACTTCTGGCATAAACCAGAAATGACCCGGTCTATAGCTCCTGTGAAATTTGTCATGGGACTTGCAGTGATAACCAGGAGAGGCAGAATCTACCAGGGCAGGGAAAGAAAGCTATTCCCAATACATCCTGATGTCTGGGATGTCCATAGGATAGAGGGTTCTCATCTGCTCCATGACACTCCTGAACAAATATCACCAGTTTGTAAAAGAAGAAAAACAAAAAGTAGTGAAAAAACAGAGGAAAGTAGCTGGGGGAGATGTATGTAGTTCCATATTGGCACAGTCACAAAATCTATCAGGGCTGTGTCCTCTTCCTGAAAATTGCCAGGAGCAAATGCTTAGGAAAATATACTACCAGCAAGACATGTTCAGAGTCATCTTTCCTCTGGTTTATCTTCCCAGGAGCTGACAGCCAGAGGCCAGTGAACATCTCCAGCTGATGGCTGGGCCAGGTGTACTAGCTACTGATCAATAGTGCCACCAGGAACGTCCTTATTACCTTTTTTTATTATTATTATTTTTCCTTTAAATTGTAGGGATAATTTAGCCATATCCTGAGTAAGAAACACTGAAGGGAATAGCCACAAAACCCCATGCACCATAACTATTAACAAATCCAGTTACACTGCAGATACAGCACCAAATAAAAAGCAAACATGAGCTGAAAGTCACTTTCCTGTTGTGAGAACAAGAGGCAGCACAACTTGGAGGCAGGCAGCAGTCTGCAAGTGCTGTTTACCTCTGCACCTCTGTTTTCTTTGCTTACTGCAAAGTAATAATAATGTTAGTAATGCAATTATGTACAGGAATGGTAGATATTTGCTGAAACGTAATAGTTATCAGATCTGACATGCTGAGACAGCCCAGGGGAGTATTAGCTGCTAAAGTTCCTGTGGATCTGGAGGAGAAATGTTGTACCTACCTATCACTGCCTGCTGAACATTTTAGCTGGCAGAAAATGGTACAGAAGGAAATACTGGAGCAAACCTGAAGTAGAAGTTTTTGATATAGAAGAGAGTGCAAGAAGTTGGAATTTCTCTACAAATGAGCAAGATTACCTTTCCAGTCTGGGACAGCCTTTGTACTCTACAACAATCAAAACTTAACTGGCCCAGCCAAAAACTGAAACTGGAAAAAATACAGAAATATTTCTCTGAGACTCTACTTGAGTGTCCAGTAAAAATAGAAGAAATCTCTCAAGCTAATTGCTCATTTAACAAATGTGTGAGTGAGCCTTGGGTTTTAGAAGTTTTCATCCTAAACTAAAGCCCTCCAAACTCCCCTCAATATACACTCCAAAAAAACAGGCAATGCATGTTGATCTTAGTAATTTTATGTATCTGATATTCTGACCTATAATTACTGATGTACAAAAGTGTCTAATATTTATTATATCCAAGTGATTAATTTCTATTTATGCCACTCAGTATCAATGCTGCCTGTATTTCTAACTTGCATGATTTCTTACACTTGCTTTATTCCCTGATCAACAATTTAAATAACCTTTGTGGGTTATCCAGTAACTTGTTTATATCAGCATTGCCACAGTTCGATCCACTTAGGTCAGGCAGGAAAAACTTCTAATTAACTACGTTCCTCAAGCATCTAAATTGCTCTGCTTGAATTTCTGCAAAGTTAAAAACCTCAATAGGGTCAACAGCTTTTTAAAGGATTCTTAAGTCACAAACATCCAGGATGCAATAGCAAGTTGAAGGTTTTATTCCTCCCCACATTAAAGGACAGCACTGGCAGCTGGAAGTGGATCTGAGGAGAGAGAGATTCTTGCAGAGAGAGCCAAGGCCCTGTAATTTAAAGTCATGGCTTTTGAACCTGGCCACACTTAGCAGGCTAATGGTGGTGACAGTGCATGACCTGCCTCATCACTTTGTTTGTTATATTAGCCCATAGATTACTTTTATATTGCATGCTAAAACCTTTGGAATGTCTGAAGATGTGTGAATAATCTGGCAAAAGCCTGAGCTGTGAGCTGAAGCTGTGAGTGAGAATTCCCTCTCAACAAATGAAAACACAGATGCTGTGGAACTGTCTGTGGCCAGAGACCAGCTGCACAGGGGTGACTCTACCCTTAAAAACAACAAAAAAAGTTGTTAATTTATTGCTCTCTTGGTTCAGATAAAATACTTACTATATGCACTGAAATAAACTGTATTTTAAAGTTTTAAAAGTTTTGGCATTATGACAAAATCTGCCATGAAAATATATAAAGCTATTTTCAAAATCAAAACTCCCAGTGGAGCAAAGCACAACAAGAGTGCAACATTTTGCAACTCCACAGTTAAGACAGATTCTCTAGATGTTTTTAAATGAATGATGAAGTCAAGTGAATAATTTTAGCTGAGATCTGATTATCTTCTCCTAAATCTCATCAAATTTGAAGATCTGTTGTAGATTTACACTGGGAAGCATTGTTGCTGTGTCACTTGGTTGATGGCACAATAAATAAATTAGTTATTTTAACTATTTTAATGAGTTATTCAGCAAGGTGATGAATTCCCAACCTTTTTTAATATTTGATAATTTTAACAAATACCCAGCAATGGCTGAGTGCACTGAAATTCCCAGCACTGCAAGAAGTGTGAGCAGTAAAAACCTGCCAAATCCAGACACAGTGAAAAGGTCAATTAAGAAAGGCTGGAATAAATAAATAAAACAGGAAAAGGTGTTGTGTATTTGAAATGCAAATAAAAGGATAAATGAAAAAAAAAAAAAAAGAAAAAAACAAAACAAAAGAAAATAGTGCAGATGAAAATTTCTTACTGGTAAACACAGAAGTATTTTTTTCTCTTGGAGGACACAGTGGACCCTGCTAGAATTGAAAGCCAGAAAGCACTTGCAATGCATGTATAATTCAGCAGGTAAAGTGCTAACTGTTGAAAGCATTAAAATCCAATGGGTATGTTCCACTGGAATAAAGGGAACAAAATTCTTAACCTCATACACATCCACTTGCAGAGTTTAACTGTACTTCCCCATGAATATGTTTTTAATACAGAAAGGCTCTCAAGAGAGTTCTGGTGACTAAATACTGCTTTGTAAAGAAGATCACATTTCATTTATATTGTGCACTCCTGAAAAATTATGGGCTCCTCGTACACAACATAAAGGTCAAGTCATTAGCCTGGAAAATTTCTGCATTCAGAGGTGGAGAGAGGAGCTGTCTGAGGCTTCTTATTCCCTGCTCAAAGGTCTGACTTGGTATTTCATCAAATACCTCAGAAATCTTCAGGCTGGCAATATGTTCCCTTCAGCTTCATCATATAGTGCTCTCTAGAATACAATATATTTGATTCTCATTTTGTTTGCCCTGAGATGTTTCAGGTTGAGCACAGTTTCTGTTCCAGCACTATGAGCATGTCTTTCTGTATTGCTTCTATTGACAGATTATCTACATGCAATGATTTTAATGTCAAGGTGAATTATGTGCAGGGTCATTGATGGCTTGCACCCTTTTTCCCCTTAAAAAAAAACCATAAAATTTTGATCTACTAACAAACTTTCCACTCTTATTTTCACTGAATTGCCTCAACAACACAAAAGGGAAAAGAAAAACCCACAAAACCAAAAACCAAACAAACCACCAATTCTGGATGAACTGGTTCTGTCAGTTCTTTAAAATATTATATCATTATCACTATCTGAGGAGATTTATGTGGCACAGCAGATGGATGGGGACATATATCAACTGGGAGATCTATGATGCATGTGTGCCATGTATTGTGACAAAAAAAAAGATGGGACAATAAAATATTAACAGGTGTGGTCACTACAAAGCAGGTTTTTTTTTTTTTTTTTTTTGTTAAATGTTTTAAGGAACACCACAGAGTGAAATAATTAATCTTCATTCTTTATTTACCAAAATCAGAAGCCAGCCAAGGCATGTATGTTTCAGTCATTCAAATAACTTATGCTGGCACCTGGTATTGAATTTATTTAGGTTCATTCCTTTATAGGAAATGACATGCATATATTTAAATATAAAAAAAAAATCTAACTTATTAGAGTTCTCTGCATCTCTCTGTGCACAATAAACTGTGTGTTCCTTGCCATTTTAACTTATTCTTAAAAAAATACTACTTTGTATTTCCTGCAGTAATCCATAGGGATAAATGAATAGCTCATAGAAAAAAAAAATGTCTCTGATCTCTGTTCCTCCCCAGCTTGTAATTTGACAGAGTTTATATTTTTATTTAGTTTCTTTAGCACTGATGACTCAGCTCCTGCACTTTCATTTCTAGGCAATACCTGAGCTGGGGTTGATTCTAAAACTGAAACACTTCACCAGTAGCTTAAAAGCACCAAGAAGCCAAAACTCCTGGATCAAGGGAACACTTTTAGAGCAAACTTCTCAGAGCTGCAGATACAATGTCAAGGTCTCAGGTTTTGGCCTCTCTGTCTCAGTGTTTTAAATATCTGTGATTGTTCTGTTTCTAAAGGAGTGTGAGGAAGAACAAAGAAGCCAACAAATCACTCAGACTCACCAGTTTAATGCTGCAGAATGCAGATATTTACATGATGACTTTGTACCCTTGCTATAGTTCCATTCCTGTTTTATTTTCAGAATTAATTTATACTGCATCTTGATTACATCTCTGTGTATTCCCTTAATCTCACTGTGTAATTTGGAACATTGAAACTTCCTTTGAACTGGCTTCTCCCAGCTGCTTAATGTCATTAGCAAACTTTATCATGTTACTGCATTGTTCTCCTTGGAATTAAAATGCAGAAAAAAACCCCACATTGTCTGAAGGCACCCTTTTAGTCACTGACTTGCTTTAGAAAACCCATCTGTCATCAATATCTTTATCCACTGAAGTCCCTCCTGGTTCTACCCTTGATGCATTCACCAATTAGTGTTTTGCATTGTACTTTATTAAAGCTTTCCAAGACCTTTTTTTGTTGTTGTTATTGTTTGATTTTTTCCCCATTTACATAAATGCTACTGCCTGGAAAAGACACTTCATGATGACCAGCTCACAGACCTCATTAATATGTGCTGATTTCTAAGTTGTTAACAAGAGTCCCATGTAATCCCCTCAGTAATTAATACAGCTACACACTCAGCAGAGGTGGGTTCCTGCTTGAATGAGTAAGAAGGAAGAATGTGGAATTGCTGAATTACAGTCCCAGTGCTCCAGGTTGGGATAACAACATTATAATGAGAAAATCTGAAACAGCCATCAAGTTCTGCACTAATTTTGTAAATAACAAAATTCCTCTTATTGCAGGAAATAGAGAAAAAGAAAGAGAGTAAGACATAAACTGATGAACAAACTACTGCTGAGTATCACGTTGGAACCATGTCTAGAAGCTTCCCTAATATCAGAACATTGGGACAATCAGTGGGAGCTGCAGGGGTGGGACAGGACATCCCACAGAGACATCCCACAGACCCTGAGCTAGTCCTAAACTACATCCCTTGAGCATGCTGAGATCACACATCTGTGTGCAAATCACTCCATCCCTTCCCTGGGAGCAGAGTGACCCTTGGAAGGCACACAGGGAGCTCCCTGCCCTCCCCACTCTCCTCCACACCCCTGCAGAGAGCTCTGTAGGTAAACTCTGTTTACCTACAGAGCTGACACTGCTGCTACTCTCAGGCTTAAGTTCAGCTGACTGATTCCCCAGGTTTGCTTTTGTGCTTGAATACAACTTACTGCACAACATAAAACAGTGTATCACCCTTTAAAATCACTCATCAGGTGCCCTAGGACATTTAAAATTTGTCATTCCCTCATTAAAAAGAACTTGACGAACATGAAGAATTTTATTGTAATCGATTTTTTAATTTTTTTTCTGTATTTTTAATAAGTTAGCAAACACTGTGTTCCATCTTCTGGAATGTTTTAACAGCTCAGACTTAAAATGCCAAGCTTGTATGTATAATGGAAATGCTTACACACATTTATTGTTGGCTCGTTAGCCGAGCCGATATGATAAAAGCAACTTCATATATCCTGTGATTTTGACCTGATTGCTTGTGTCAGTGAGCCTTGTAAGAGCAAGGGGGAGCACAGCGTGCTCTCCTGGTCTCTAAATGGCAACATGAATTGTGGTCATTAGAGCATTCATGACCTGTGTACAAAACAAGGCATCAGTGTTAGTGCAGGCTGAAGGATCCTGCGGGACCAGATAATTGCTCCTCCTGCTATGGATCAAACTCTGCCCCTGCTGCAGCAGTGCCTTGGGAGCTTCAAAGCACAGGGATCTCTTCACTCTGAGCTTTAGGACTGATACGTGCTAGAGTCTATTTTCTTTCTAGAAATGTAATTCATTGCTAATTCAAGGATAAAATAAGCATGACAACTGAAAAAAAAACAAAACAAAAAGCAAGAATTGTAGCAGTTCAGAAAAGGCCTAGATCTGACCATTCTTAAAAGGAAACACATCTCAAATTATGTATCTTTCTCCTGAACAATATGCTTTATTTATTCATGAATACACATCTGCATGTGAAATCTATAAGCCTGTATATACATTTAAATGAAGCAACTGTTACCATATAACATTAATTTTATTTCCTTCACCAAATCCCCTGAGCAAACTGAAAACAAAGGAATTATAAAAATGTCTGGGTCAGCCAAAAATCTGTATTCTCAGATACTGATTTATTTGTTTTTGTCAGAACCATCTTTTCTCCAGTTTTTTTTTCTAGTTGAGAATTAATAAGGCACTTGGCCAATGGTGGATCTGGCTCAGTTGCTGAGAGTGGCCCTGTCTGATGTCCTGGGAAGACCAAGAAGAGGCCATGTGAGTGACACTTCCCCTTAGCAGCCTCTCACACTCTAAATATATTCATGTCAGGGATTTTTCTGAATTTGCTTTATATCCCATAACCTTCTGAGAATTCTTCTCCCATTCTTCATACCCAGTTTGTCCTTGCATCCATTAAAACTCCCATTTACAACATTCTTTGGAGAGGAATTTTAAAGGCTCCTTATCCAAAGTGTTGAAGAAATACTTGCAGTGATTGGTCTGAAACCTGCCACCCATCAGCTTTTACTGATGCCCTGTAAATTTTGTCATTGAAAAGACACACAGCAACAATCTCTATTCCCCTCACTCATATTTTTAGAGATCCCTAAAATATTTCAACGTGGACAATCATTTCTGAGGATGAGGAGTCTTATCTTGTTCCATCCTGAACATATGCAGCTCCCCCATCCTTGTTCAATAAAACTTGCAGCCCTACACCCATTTCTCCCCAGTTTGGCAAAGTGGGAAGTTTTTCATTCCCCAACTACTTTGATTGATATCCACTTTGTGGGAGATGAAAACAGAGATCCCACTTGCCTGACTTGGAATTTCATCTCACCAGGACAAGTCTTGGCTAGGATCTTCTACTTTACAAACCAAATATATGTCTTAGCCAAAAGAAAAAAAGATAATTTCTCTAGAACTCGGTACTTATCCTCCAGAGGTACAAACCTAGGCTCCAGTTTGTCACTGAAGGATATCTCATATTAAAGTATTTTAGGATAAATCAGTGCCAATGGAGATTGAGAGCTACCTACTCAAAATACTTCCCAGAATGATGGTCTAGTAAGCTGTGTTAAGAAATTCATGGAAAAGTTCACATTGACTCAAGCAGACAGAGTTTGAAAGAGTGATTCACGCTTTCTGATTAAAGGATTTGAACACTTAAGTTAAAGAAGGGGTTCTTCTCCAAAAATTCTGTGCATCTCAGGACAACATGTTCTGAAAATGTTATTAAAATTCACCATCACCCTCAAATTACTCAGTAAAACCTGAAATTTTAATTAAAAACCACCAAAAACCACTCATTGAGTCCCAGTCTGTTACCAATCTCTGCTTTCCAGGAAAAAATGTACTTTTTTTCTTTTTTTTTTTTTTTTTTATTCAGATCAACACAGCAGATGCATCCCTACAATGCTTTAGAGCTTTACAAACCCCAGGCACACACAGCAATTCTCTCCATGCACAGGAACACTGTTTTCACACAAAGCACTTTGCAGGGCAGCAGCCAAGGGAAACAAACACTGCCACAATCTCTGAGCAACACATCTCACCTGGTGCCCAGAAAAGAAATGGCTTGCCAAAGTTGAGTTTGGAATAATGTGTGACAAAGAGAGGAGTGATCAGGACATGCAATCATTACTGAGGGATGAGTCAATTGACATAAGACAATGAAGAAATATTATCACCAGAAGAGATGGGATAAAATGGCTTTGCATGGACACAAATGTCCCCCATTGCTTGGGTCTGGTTTTCCATTTTTCACTTTTCCCCTAATTGGGTTAACAGCACACAAAAAGTGCCTTTTTATGGGGCAGAAGACACGTGTAGAAGTTTTAAGCTGTTTGTGGGTGTTCTATTTCTGTTCATTTCCCTGTATCTATTCCATGTGGGTGCAAATGGATGCTGGCTGTCCCAGAGCTCAGGGGGTGTTCCCTGTTTGTCCAAAGGTACTCCCACCACCCCTGTAGTCAGTGAAGAGCTTCCTTGTGTCATGCTTAGAAGATGCTTTAGGAAAAATATCTAAACTGCATAAACTACTTAATTTTCTGTCTCCTTGTTCTGCAGGAAGGAATATTCTTGCACTGATTTTGTAGCCATGAGCCATGAAGAAAAAACAACATTCAATAACATTTTGTTTTGCTGCTCTTCCAAAAACCTTTTTCAAAGTGTTAATTTGAATGTAAATTTTTTAAAGCAAAATTTTAAAAAATAGTTCTAAAAGACTGTTTTACTGCAAGTACTTTCCAGAGATCAATAATGAGATCCCCACAACTCATTCTTAGAGAGTCCCTGTCCCAAAATGTTTCAAATGTCAATGCACAAACCATGGAAGGTTTAAGAATATACATTATGTCTATCATTTCACTGGGGGGAGGTTAAGACTTTTACTATAAATAAGTGTATGAGTTTTACTATAAACAACATTATTAAAAATCAATTTGGATAAGAAAAGAAGGGAAAATATCATGGTTCAGGTCCATCCCTGTAAATGGGGTTCTCACCAGTCATTTAAGCCTTTAGATGATGCATGTTCACAGGATTCTTTAAAAAAGGAACTATTAATTGTGCTAGTGTCTGGTTACCCATCCGTAATCACACCTGCCTTCCTACAGGTAGATGCATAACCATAAAACATCCCATGGATATTATTCCAAAGTGTTGTTATTGTTATCAAGACAAAAATAAGACTGCATGAATCAGCTTATCCCAGTTTTGGAAGCTGAAGAGTGAAGGAGGACAAACAGAAATACCAAATGTCTCAGGTTGTCCCTAGGCAGAGTTTGGGAACACAAAACCCTGCAGGTGTTTGTGCAGAGCCTCCCAGGCAGGATGCTCCAAGTGCCACCGCTGTCGTTATGGCAGAGGTCACCAGATGGCACTGTTAAACATTCCAAGATTCAACTGATAAAGATTTATTCTATTTTTTTTAGATTAACAACGTTTTAGTCTTAAAGGAAATGCTATTGCGTCGCTTTAGGGACACTCGAGGTAAATCTCTGACAATTAATTAAGAAGTTTTCTGTTCATCTTGATTTGTCTATTTAGAATCAATAACAGAGGAGTGATCTCCTGAGACCTCTGGCTTAGCTTCTGTGATGAGAGGCAGCTCCATGTGGGATGCTTCTGGCCTCTTTGTTTCCAAGACCAACACATGTGGTGTAAAATACACTAATTACACAAACAGCATAAAGATCTAGATATGCAGAGCCTTTTTTCTTACTTTTCCCCCCCATTTGGAAACAATTCACAAAGTTTTGATATTCAGTATCATGTATCAAGAAGGGGAAAGCTTCTCTTCTCCATGGAAAGGGGAGACAGGGAGATTTCTAGTCCTTTACAAAGATTTCCTTCTATTTTTGTTCATATGCACAAATCCAAAAAAATTTTCTGGAGTGTCCATGAAGTCTTACGTAAAAAGAGGAGAACACACTCTGACAGAAACTTCTTGGCAATGCCTTATATTAATTGATACTTTATTCAGCAGGGGAAAACCATACTGATAATCTCTGAATATTACTCTGTCCTCTTGGGAAATTCACAATCTTCCCAACAATGAAGATCAGTGGAATTCCACCAACTTGTTAACCTGAAATCTTTATTTTCCAGCAAGGGAAGATCTATTGATCAGCACTCTTGCACAGGATACATCGATCATACCTGTCTACTTAGATCTAACAGCAGTGGGGAGGAGTGGGAATGTGTACAAACTTGCACATGAAATGATAAACAGCACAGTCGTGTCTGACACAAATTTTATCACCTGGCTGGATGCTGAGGAGATTTATGGAGACAAGTTGTCTAACTGGCTGAAACTACACATAAAATCTCACTAGCTGGTCACTTAGGCAGGGAAAGCTCTGAGGAATTTTGGCCCATGCTTTTATATTTAGTGAATTCTCTTGTCACTTAACACGTTCGTATAAATAATATCGCATTTTTAAAATTTCGACCTCAGGAGTATAAAACTGTCAGCCTGTATAAATTGCTGTAATAACACATGACAGCACAGTTTGGGCGAGTCAGCAAAACTGGGGGTAGAATTAACCCAGTGATTAATTTCATTGGCACCAATTGAAGAGAAAGTCAGTAAGTACACTACTTTTAAAATGCCATGATCATAAGGGAGAGGAAGGACCTATATCTACATGCTTTAGGTGCTTTGAAATTTCAGTTTATTTCCCTGTGAAGCAGCAGACTTCATGAAAAACCACTAAAACTCATTTGGTTTTCATCTTTATCTGTAAAATCCAAATAAAATATTGTCTGATGCCCTTTCAGCTGTGGCTTGAAACTGTGGTGGGGCTGTCAACTCTGTCTACCCAGTGATGGTACCACTGAGAAGGATCCATTCAGCTTTTGGGTATTTTAAGGTATCACCATGTTTTTTTTGCTGGGAGGAAAAATTGAGAGTCCTAAAGCCATTCTAACATAAAGCAGAAACCTTTTGGAAATCTCAAAGAGCATCCTCAGAACATTAACATGACCTTGTGCACTGTTGATGCCTCTAGACTATCCAATTAGTAAATAAATAGTATTATCTTAATAACTTTTGCATTGTGGAGCCTTCTTTCTCTTTTTTATTTTAAATGCAGACATGTTTTAGGGGAAAAAAAGTCTATTTCCTTCTTCGTAAACTTAGATTTGCTTCAACAATTAGTTCCACCTACATTTGGAATTCTGTCAGGAGTCTCTTTTAAGTCTCTTCCACTTTTCTTTAAAAGTGGCAAATACAATCAACTGAATATTACAGTAATAAATACAGACCATGTAATAAATCTCCAACTATGATAATCTCCATGAAATCCACTGATTTACACTGATTTTCAAGAATTTCATTTAAATTCTGATAAAATTTTAAAATAATTGAGATCATTACAGATTTCATTTTTGTCCCATGGAGTCTTCCTGTGCATATTTTTTTTTTTTTAATCAATGCATGGCTAAATTATAAAGCCTAAGGAAAGGAAAGAAGACAGAATGTTATTTTAATCTATTCATTCAAAGGAAATGTTTTTATTATTTTTCTTTGCATCCTAATTAAGTTAAATGACATTAAAATAACTAAAATGCACAAATTTTTGACCAGGGAATACTTGGCAAACTGTAACATCTGTTAAAGCTGGGGAAATGAACTGAATTTAGTTTATATACCTGTAATTGTCATTTACGAGGGAAAAAACACACAAAAACCATACATACAAAAAACCCAAAAAAACCCAACCAACCAACCAAAACAAACCAAAAAAAACCCCAAAACCAAAACAAAACCCAAAAAAACAAAACAAAAACAACAAAAAAAATCCCCTTATCCAAAACCTGAGAAGCTCAAATGGAACATGTAGAACATTTATTTTTTGCTTACTGTCCTGAATAATATTTATTAATTACAGACCAGCATGAATGAAGATAGAATTTAAATGAAGATTATGGTAGGTGTTTCAGCCTTTCATCCACAACCAAAGTTCATAAACTCAGTTTTTGATTTTTAATATGAAATCTATGTTAAATACATATTTGCTGCCTTCCTTACCTTAATTTACTGCTACCACTGGCTCTTGTCAGCTTCCATTGTCAGAAATTTATGTTCACGGACAGAATACTTGTGGGATTCTTGTAACACTAAGTGGTGCTGGACAGTGCTGTGGAAAAAACCTAAAACCTCCCCTTAAAACCAGCTCTGTGTATAGGATTTACTTCCAAACGTGCACAAATTCCTGACCCAAGCAAGTCATTTCTGAACAAGACAAGAAAAATCAAATGGATGGTCAGGAGACAGACTGGCATTTGCTTGTGATCTAAACAGGCAAATCTGCTTTGCAATCAACTGGAAAACATAAACCACCATGTTTTGCAAAGTATTTTTCCTTGTGAAGAAATGAAGAAATTATTCACCAAGGTTTGGCAGTATGGCCAAGAAACTCCAAATGACAATGACTGGACAGTTGGCACCCAGTAGGCACTGCCTGGAAGTGTGAAAGCAAAACTGGATCATGTCCAGCTCAAGGCTAGAGGTCATGGACTGGAAAAACCTCCTCTTTTTATTAAACAAACTCAGCATAGACACTTCAGTCATGGTAGAGTTCTCTGTTCAAGAACACGGGCATGTTCCAAGGAGTGCTCTTGATAGTG
This sequence comes from Peucedramus taeniatus, assembly GCA_013400575.1. Lineage (NCBI taxonomy): Eukaryota > Metazoa > Chordata > Aves > Passeriformes > Fringillidae > Peucedramus > Peucedramus taeniatus. The sequence continues at coordinate 454,288 of WBNO01027033.1, read as the reverse complement.
CACTTCAATCCTGTGCCCTTGCTCCCAGGAGTTTCCCTTAGCATGAGTAGCAGATTGCAAGTTTTTCCATGTAGAGGGAAAACTGAAACAGGTTTGATTTCCCTTCTAGAGTTCCAGCTTTGTAGTAAAACCTGTCAGAACTTGTAACAGAAATGACCCTGCAGCTTGGCCTTAAAGATATGATGAGCAAGTGTTGGGGTGGACACAAGGAAAAAGGAACAGCATTAAAATGGATTCTAATTCTGTGCAGTATGGAATATTACAGCAGCACATTCTCCATTTGTTCTCCCCTTTGTGCTGCAGGGGTCACCCCCAAGGTCACCCCTCCTGCTCAGGACAGACGGTGGCTTCCTGCTGGTTCCGCTGCTCCACAGCCAACAGCACGACTGTGTTGGTCATTCAGGGGCAAAGAGTGTGAAATATGGGATTGTCAAGCTCTTTTTGTGGAAGCAAATAGTCAGGAAGATTGAAAAAATCAACACAGAGATTCTCAGTTGTTTAACTGCTCTTCTTACGGCACATTAGTGTCTCTGGGAGACTGAAATGCTTTTCTGGGTTGTCATGTCACCTTAAATTTTGGTGACTCAAGCATCCCAAATGACTTCCCTGAATTACATAAAAAACCCAGGAGGAAGTGTTGAAGTAGCTACTGAATGTCTTTGGATATTCAGCACAATTTAGACTCCATGAAATATAGATTTTTCAGTACACCTTGTCCATGGCAATAATGCACTGATGTTTACAACAATACATTTGATAATTTGTGAGCACTGCTGTAAAAAAAGGAATAAAAAAGTCAGTAAATCTGAATGTGGAGTGGATGGTAGCTGTTTTCAACACCTTGGCTGCTCTCTGCTACCTTTGTTATACAGCTCAACACAGTGCAAGACCAAGAAGTCTGTTTCCACCTTTGGGCTGGGGTAGTTGGACTCTAGAAGGGTGCAGTTCCTTTAGGCAAGCATGTGAATTGTTATCACAAACTACAAATCCCTCTTTTGTAGATTATTATTATTATTCTCCCCCAAATCAATACCAAGGAGTAGGTGGAGAATATAGAAGGGACAAAAGCACAGATAGTGCAGTAATGAATAACAATTTTGTTTAAAAACTGTGTAAAAATTGCCTACTTTCATTTATTGTCTTCCTAATATGCACAGCTGGGCTTCTCTCATATTTATGCACTTTTGCTGATATAAACTTCTTTCCATTGAAACTGTACACACCTTTGTTGTACAGCTTCTAATGTGCAATTTATTTTGGCTATAATAATCCTCAGCATTAGGCTAAGTCAGAAAACAAATAAAACCAACATAATGAAAGTAATTTCTTTTCTATTTGATTTCCATGCATAAGATTTAAATGTGTTTTGGGAAAATGCATGGCGACTGAAGAGACTGTTCAGAAACCATCGAAGGGAAGGTGCAGCAACCTGAGAGTCCTCTGTGCTGAGCCTTCCTCCCTCTTAAAGGCTGCCAGGAGGAGAGCAGCAGCTCCTACACCACACAAATCTTACAGCTGGGCAGAGGAGCAATGCATCAGCCTCCTAAACATCAAAAGTTATGAGCAAGACATTAGGATTTCACAACTGTTTCTTAAAGCCACTTCATACTACAGCTCCTTGGTGTGGGAGGTTATGCTTTTTTATTCCTCAATTTTGCTTCAAAGTGCCAAGCAGTTGTATTAACACATAAGAAAAATATTCAGGTCGGTGCTGAACAGTAATAATCTTCCATGCAAAAGCATCATAAAGTAATTGTGAGCTATCCAGGAGTCAGCCTCAAACTGAAATGCATCCATGCCCGGGATGGAAAGAGGGGGATTTGTTACAGCAGCCCTGGTGCAAGTAGTAGCAGCTCAGAACAAAGTAAAATAGTTCAGTCTGTGCAGGCCTCACAGAACAATGACTCTATAACCAAGGTAATGAAGGCATCACACCTGGACTTTGGGATAAAACACCACAGGAACCAAGTGCTTCCCTCACCTGAGCCATTGAGCTCTGGTTCTGCTGTGGACACATCCAGAGCCCTTGTGGGAGAGGCAGAGCAGTGCCAGGCCCAGCTCCTGGTTCCTCCAAGGCCTCTGGTATGACCATCCCTTTCCATTTCCCCTCTCCCTCCTGGCATCTCACCTTTAGCATCTCACCTTTAGCCCATTGCCACTAAGGAACAGGAACATTTTGGTGTCATTTCAACAGTCAAGGCCATTGATGGAAGGCACCAAACTTTCCTCCATGCTGCACAGAGCACCCTGCACAGAGCTTTTAGGAACCAAACTGTGTAACATGCACTGAATCACACTCAAACTGCAACTGTATGAACAACTGAAGTGTTCCTACACTACATACTTTTGGATCTGCTTTGGCACATCAGCATTCCTACTTCTGCCATTACATGGATGAAATAAAGCAAAAACAAGCTCTGGAAAGAGGACAAAAGAAGAGCTGTTAAAAACAAACATTCCTCTTTCACTGTGCTGTTAATTTTCTCTTTACCAGATCACATTCCCAATGTCCTCTGAGCCAGGAGAGGGTCTCAGTGGTGGTGTATTTTGCAGAGCACTGAGCAGTAGCACACATAAAACCCTACCTATGTAGGACACAGCTGCTTGAAATTTCCACGCAGCCGCCAGATTTGTTTTTGTTTGGGAGGATCTCCCTGAAGTTGATGCACAGATGGAGAACGCAGTTAACCAACAATGATAATAATCATCCTCCAGGACAGGCCTGGAGCTGGATCCAGATCTGTAGGGAGCTTTTAAGGCATGGAGTCAATGCCCTGGCTATTAGTGAGAGCACAGGAGAGGCACAGCCCTCTGCTCCTGTTGGGGATGGAGGCTCTCTTTAAGTCTTAAAGCCCAGACAGAGCTGTCAGGCAGAACTATTTATTAATTAAGGTTATTATGCTGCTGCAGTGCAGGACACACACCAAAGAGAAGCCACTGTTTGAAACCACTATTAACCTTGGTGAACAGGTGAGTTCTCTAATCATAAAAACATCTTGGAGCCATCAGGGCAGGGAAGGACAGTCTCTCTCATCTCCTCATCTCTCCTGTGATTCCAATAGGAATGATACAAAATCCCTCAGAGGTTAAAGGTTTTGATATTTCTTTTTTACTACACAATCCCATTATCCCAAAGAAAAGTTTATCACACGAGTGTTACATCCATTATCTTATTAGTTGCCATTACTGTAATATTAGTTGTGGGTAGAAGGATTGAATAGTTTGGTCTGGGTTTAGATACACATGATAATATATGAATGCTCAGGATATTTAGTTTGCAGCTGAAGTGGAAGCCTTCTGAGGCAGACTTTACAGTATGTCTGGCTTCACAGAAGTGTAAAATATGAATAGTGGGTGAAAATTATATCAATGCACCAGAGTAACCATGAACTATTCAGAATATTGGAATTCAAACACTTTGAAGTGCATTAAATTCCTGTTTTCAAAATGTTACATCAGCTTTTCACTATGTAGTAGGAATTAGGTCATAAAAAGTTCTCTCTCACCCTATGAATAACTATTCTATAGTATTAGTTTTGAAGTGCTCTAAAATAAAAGTAATCTTAAATTTTCAATCTATAGCACCAAATTAGGAGAGGAAAGGTGTAGCAGACATTTTGCAGTTAAACAGAAGCCAGTTCATTTTGCTGTGAATAACTTCTGAGGCAATAATAAAAATATAAAAATATGCATATATACAACATATCTGGCTTTTCAGTTTTAAAACAATCCAGACTTCAACAGTCCCCAAACTACAGTTCAGGTGAATTTATGATGGAGGAGATACCTAGCTCACTGTGCTCCTTGCCAACCCAGACACCCTCTAGGTTGGATTGCCTCATTGTTTGGTCCTTTGCCAGCAGTCATGGTGCAACCACAGCAAAAAAATCAGCTGAACCTAAATGGGATTTATGCTCCATGCAGCTTCATTGAAAAACAAAAGTTTGGATTGTTTTTTATTCTATCCAAATGGCATCAACCAGCATTACACTGCAATTGCACGAGCAGAGGACAAAGAAGGTCAGAGAATAATGAAATTATAACTCAATGACAAAATAACAAGCAACAAATGAATGCATTGGCAAATCAAGCCCAACGACACAGCATTAGTCAAACAACAACAAAATGATTAATAGTTTTAAGTATTCCTGGCAATGATTAAAATACCTAAATGCTGTACTTATGGACTTGATCATTCCCTGGCTGTGAGGAACAAAAGCCACGTGGCAATTGCCACCTTCTTAAAGCCCCTGGTGCAGATTTAATGTGCTCAGACTGAAGTCCTTTGGCTTTAAAGCCATGAGGAATGATTGCAACCTTTTCTGGCATCTATCAATAAAAAATAGGTTTGTAGTGATATTAAAAGATGAAAATCACTTTATTTTACTTACTGACATCTCCTTTTTGAAGTTAACTTTATGATTAAAACGAGAGCAGCCGCTTTTTGTCACTGCTGAAAGATGGATGGATTAAAAGCACATATCACCACTGCAAAGAGGCTCCAGATCTTCATCAATATAAATCCACAAAGCGTTTCACTGTGCCAGGGAAACATATTCTCAAATTTTCATTCCACCAAGAGATTACGGGGACTTAAAAGGCAAATAGCCATTGATTCTTATTACACAAACTGCTAAAGCAAGGAGAAAAAGCAAACATTTAAACCATTCTTTTAAATCTCTTCCTTCACTTCTCGTGAGAAGCTTCTTCTCACTGAAGTGCTGAGCACTGTTAAAATTTTTGTGCAGTCTGTGGTATGTTTTCCCCCTTGAACTTCCTTTCATTTTGCAGATCAATCAAAACTCTTAGAAACTATTTAGTTTTTCACTGAGGCACAGGAGGCAGCATTTTCCCTGCTCCTGGTAGTGCATTTTGCCACTGAAGGGCCTGCTGAGTGCTCTGAACAGCCAGGGTGTTTGTATTCCACCCTAAGGTCTCTTACAGGCTCATTGATCCCAGCTCCATGGAGCAACCACAGCTTTTCCCACATGCACACACTTCAGTGTGTGGTAATTGTCTCTGGGGTGATTAGCCATGATTATTATAAGTTAATCATTATTACCTCAGTGCCCAGGAGTTCAAACTACACAACCAGAGCCCCTCTATCAAGTGAGGCATTCCTCTGTCACAGGAAACTTCCAGTCCTTCAGTAGCCAGCTGTACAGATAATTAAGGAGGGAAATAAGGAAATTACAGCCAATGCCAGGGCCAGTACAAGAGGCAACTGCATCATGTGCCAAGGACTCCATTTCACATTAGACCTTTTCCACATTTCCAGAACATCCCTGAGTTTAAAGATATCAAGTACCCACAGTTTTTAACAAAAACACCATTTTTAAAAACATTTTTGACAAGAAATGTGAGTTAATATTCATATTTATATTCTAAAAAGCTTCAAAACAGTTATGAAAGCTTTATCCTGCAGGTTGTGGATTGATCACCTTTTTTTCCTTGAAAACATACATACTTAGATGACCCTCTGAGGAGACTAGAGAAGTTTTTGCACGATATTCTGAAAGTAAATTACACTGCAGCTGGTGACACACATCTCCTTTTTAAAAAAGCATCTATAGATTGAGGTAAAAACAATTTTCATGCTGCTTTATAATGGCCTGGGTATCTATTCCAGGCAACATTAGATGTGCTTTCAAAGTTTCTGAGCAGCCCTACTCATCCATCAGCTCCAGGTTATTTCCTGCCTGCTGGAAAATCTGTCCAGAGCACACAAGAGGAGAACACCCAGGAAGAAAATTCTGTATTTGAACTCTGTGATTTCAGGAAGCACAGTGCTCTCCTTCTCCCCTGGGCATTTTCCTGCCTGGATCCACAGGTCTCCTTCATCTCAGCACCATCTTCACCTCCTCCACATCCAGAAAGTTCTTGATCAATTGTTGTTTTCCCAGTTTCATCAATTATCTGTGCTTTGCAAGTAGCACAGAAGAGTTTCCATGATAATACCAAAGGGACAAGACACCTCTCATCCAAATGCAGGGACTTTTCAAATTTTAAATTAAAATTTTAATGAATCAAGTGTTATTTGTTCTTAATTTCCAGTAATAACCTAAATTCCTATCACATTTGATAAAATCTAATTTTTCAAAATTCTAAACTCTAATTCTATAATATAATGTCTGAACTTTCCTAAAGTAAACATCACTGTGTAGAGCATGGATTTAGTGGAGGTTTCTGCAACACCCTTCTTAAAATACATCAGCATGGGAACACAACAAAACCTATACTTATCATTAAATCAGGCAGAGTCTGTGGTGTTTTGCTAAAGAGCTAATATCAAATTGTTTTTAAAATTCACCTTTGACTTTTTAATTTACAAATATTCTAACCTTCTGTACACAACAAAATTAAAACCATCTAGATTAATTTGCATTAAAAACTCCCCAACTTGTTGGCTAATACCTCTTAAGAAAAAAAAAATCAGTTATCATGTTATATTTTTGCTACACACATTTTTTTCCCCCAAAAAATGTCCTATTTAACATCCAGATGCAAGTACAAGCAATGTTTAGCACTATAATCAACATTTCCAAGCTACCTGCCAGCAGAACTCACAGTGCTGAACATCAGCATTGTCAGCTCCTTGGAAGCCTCAGCCATATTTTACATAGTCCAAACAAATTATGGTCTCCATTCATAATCCTTGCATGCAGGGAGGGGAGATCCTGAGCAGAAATTCAGGACAGAATGTGCATTCCAGCTGAGGAAGTTCACTGCACAGCAGGTTCTGTGCCCAGAACCAGCACGGGATGGCTGAACTGGGTCCACCTCCCCTTGAGGCAAACACCACTACCAGGGATGAGACAAAAAATGGCAAAAAGATTGCAAACCAAAACCAAAGAAACACAGTCATTTCTATTTGAACTAATGTTTTCAGATTTTACAGAGTCTCACTTGCACACCCAGACCCCAACATCAAATGAAGCAGGATATAAACTCTGGACAATGCAAAGATTGACTGAACTGCCACAGCTTTTCTGTGCTTCTACCACCAGAGATGCCCTCAGCACAAGACAATAATGAATCTCTCCAAGAATTAGTCACTAACAACAACTCTTTTTGAAGGCAGATAAACTGTTCTGGAAGTCTAGAATCCCTAATCACACTCTTTGTCAATCCCTAAATGCACAGCTGTGCCTTCATTAGGGGAAAAAGCCCTGTGAGAGCAGCACTTCCCCAGCTGAAGGCAGAAGCAAAGGCCTGCAGATGTATCTGTTGGCCACAATTGTATTTCACTCACATTGCTTCTAGTTGGGGATGATTTTACCACAACAGCAATTCCTACTGTTATTTACAGTCCATCTATTGAAAGGAGCTTCCTGGGTGCTTTGGTGAACACCAGCAGTGGTGCTGTAAGACCAACAGACTGATTTTCCATATGCCAATACTGGAGGCATGAATCCTTTCAAAGCTCTCTGGTCCCTGTTTTGAGGATGTACAGGGATGTTTTCAGGGCTGCTGTTCAAACCCAGCCAATTCCTGTCCTATGTGTCTTTACATCCTGCCCAGCTTCCCTCTCCAGCTGCCTGCTGGGAACTTGGTATGATTTGTGTACATCCTTAGGGATGTATCATATGGAGCACATACATCCTTTAGATACAGCAAGGCTCTTTCTGACTTAGTGATGAGTCTTAGAAAACCTGAGGCATTCTCCAAATGGCTCCTCTCAGCTCTAGATACCTTTGGCATCAGAAGGAAAAAAAAAATCCTGGACTGGCAGAAAAAGAAAATATTACAAGTAATGAATGGACTTTTTAAGAGATATAAATCATGAGATTGCAAATTTCTGCATTTAAACTGAAATTTATATCCCAAAAACTTGACTGTTTTTGCACTGGAATGATTCATGTCTTTGCTGCAGTTTCCAGACAACATCAGGAAATTGGTGGACTTCAAAATAAAAAGTTTTCAAACAGCAGAAAGGCTGATTCTTGATGGGGATCATGTGAGGGCATCTTTTTTTCCTTTCATCTGGTTCTCCTTTGGAGACCCAAACAGGGCACATGTGTAAGACCCAGTAACCTTTTCAGTCAGAGAGGGACCCTCCATGATCCCCATTTTCCCCCAGCTGAACTGTAACCCACACCATGTCACTAAAAGCCACACTGCTATTTAAGGCTGGTTTTTCTCCCTCCATTAAGCTCAAGAGAGAGAAATTACAGTCTGAAGAGCACAGTGCTTTATACTTTAATAGCAGACATTGTGACCAACATCACATTTGGTTTGGGATTAAGATTATTTTTTCTCTTCACTAAAAATCAAAACATCCAGCTCCCCTGGGAAGGGCAGGATGCAATTCCAGGTTTTCCTGAAGGGCTCAATTCACATTTTTTTGAACACAGGACATTCATATTTACCACAAAACAGAAGTATGGGCTCCAAACTGTGTCCACTTACATTTATAAGTAATTCATTTAATAATTTTTTACATAAATTGTAAGTGTCAGCTCATGGCAGAAAGCAGGACAGTTGTACCCCACAGAAGTATTTTTAGTGTCCATGTACCTTAAATGTGAGTCCCCAGGATGTCTGAATAATTTTGTTTTAATGTAACTGTGCTCGTTTTATGTAACATTTTCCAGAACAGAACTTATTCCCATTCTTTTTAATCCTCCTGATGCCACTGTGTGCCGTTAGTCTGAGAATGGAAAACTATACCCCTGTTTTTCCTGTAGAAACCTAAAATTTACCTGCACATAAATGTTTTGTGTAGTTCTGCTTCATTGTCTTTCAGTGAATTAAAAAAGCTCAATTTGTTAAAAGACAACAAAATGTTCTTCTACTTCAGTATTGTGAACTCTCTTTTTCTTTTTTATTTGTAAGCTGGACTCATCTCTGTTAAAATTCCAGGAGATGCACATCATTAAGAGAGGGAAAAATTCAATTAAACAAGTAGCAAGTCCTCCATCTGATGCATAGTTTTGAAAGAGGCTATGAAATATGCAAGACCATTAGAAAAAAAAAAAAAGTACCTTAGACAGCAACTAATTGTGCTGAATTGCCTGCTGGTAATTAACCAGGGCATTTGTTAAAAAGACCATATTTAGTTTTTAATGAGTGAGGATTTTGACCTTCTGTATAGTTGGGCTAAAAACTGTATTTGGGGCTTGAACTACTATGAATGATTCTTTTATTGCAAAACACAGACTTTTTCTCCCTTACTGATCTCTGGGAATGTGACATCAGCTGTTGTGGAATCTCACTCACATGAGTGTGAAAACCAAGCTGAAAAGTCAGAAGAGTGTCACTGTGCATGGGATAAATCTTTTGTTGGAATCATAATAATCTAATTATGACTGCTGCTAATTTTTCCTCATTTTTAATCCTAGTGACCAACACTCCTTTGGAAAAAGTGGGCACTGGTACTTTGTTCCAGTAATCCATCACATGTACAAGGTACTTTATCTTCCAAACAGCATTTTTGGTACTTTGCTGCATGTTAATTGATTTTAAGAAGGACTAGATTGACAGAAAATATTTTAGAAAGATGCTAAATGTAGTCTCCAAAAGTTTGATTTTATAGGATTTGTTCTACCAGGATATTCCACCCTTAGAAAGAGACACTCAGAAAGAAGCCAATGGAACTGCAGCAGCCTTATTCAACAGCTGAGTGTCAGAAAATATTGTTGATTTGCAGAGAGTGGGTCATGGTCACATCTTGAACTTTAAATAAGGCTTATTCTTCTCCACATAGAACAGCTACCAAAGGGTTTTTTGTTTTTTGGTTTTTTTTTTTTTTTTTTGTTTTTTTTTTTCACATGAACAGACAGGATTCTAAAAAATATATAGACACATTTTGTTTTTGTTTTTTGTTTGTTTGTTTTTTTGTATAGGCCCAGTCCAGAAACCTAAACCCAAGGAAGTGCTGCCTTTCATTCCAGTAGGACTCAGGTCTCATCATAACTTCTTTTTTTCTCCTTCTTGTACACAGCTCATATCCTGTCACCCATGAACAGCAACAATGCTTTCAACACACTCATTTTCACAAAAGATCAAGTATTTTTAGGAATTTTTATGGAATCTCCTGGAAAACTTTATTTTCTTATCAGAGCCAATGCACTGGGAACACGTTCCTATTCTTATTTGGACATAGTTCCAGAGAATACTGATTTAAAGTAGTTCTGCTTGACAATCCCTAAAATAAAGTATTATATTGACCCTTGCTATTGATTGGGCTCTATGTTCTCCCAGTTTTCTGTTTTACTTGATTGCTTCCAGGTATTTTTCCCCTGTTCCCCACAATTTTTAACTTGTTCCATTTAATCTCATACTATTTTAATCAGTACATTTGTCATATAACTAAAATCATGAGCATTACTGCAGTGAGTTAAAGATTAGGTTACACTTTCCTAGATTTTTGTGGAGAAAAGATGACTGAAATCTGAGAGGGCATAATGAATTCTGAAAATCAGTTTTTGTACACTCTGTGCATGTTCTTGTTTGAGTGGAAGAGCAAGAGTAATTTCTCAATGTGTCAAAGCAAACTTCACACCATTGAGTAGTATCAATCTCACTTAAAACTGCTGGTGACATCTTGACTTGTTTATCATAGTCTCAGAAATAACGGCAAATTTTAATTTTTAAACTATATTACACAGTTTGAGAATGACTTAGGCTTTTGGATTATACAGTTCCATGAGCTTAAAATTGAAAAACGCAAGAAGTGGGGAACTGTAGGGAAGCCAAGCCCTCACCTGGAAGAAAAAATACGTTTTCTCCTTGTTTCAGCTATGAATTGCAGTGTGTGAAAATGCAGAATCTGCTGTGCTCTGTGTACAGGTGGTCAGGCAGGTGGATGTTGAGCAGAGGCATCTGCATTCCAGGTAGGAATACTCCTACTGCAGCTCCCAGAATTTACCACTCCGGTTAACAACACACAGCTAATTGCTGAGATGGGAACAAGTGAGAGACCAGAGCTCACTCTGCAAATGCAAATGAACACTCCTGCAGCTTCAAGAATTTGTACAATAAATGTTTAACTGTTTATGGCTCCTGGAAAAGAGCCCCGAGGAGCAAAAGTATCCCCTTCACAGAACAGATGTAGTTTCCTTATTTGTTTATTCACCTTGGGAAGATCAGGAACTGGGAAGTCAATCCCCCCAGGCAAGGAGTGGAAGAACTTGAAACCAAGTCTTATAATGTAGCTTGGCTGAGGGCTCCCCAGGCAGAAAACTGACAACTGCACTTCTTACAAATTATGTGATGCTAGCCCCAGAATTTGCTCTTTTCTTTCTTCTTCTCTGTCTCCAATTTGATACCATTCTGTAAATTTGGGCTGACATTATAAATTGCTCTAGGAGGACCAAAATCACGTTTTTCAGCACACATGCCTGTCACTTTTTTTTTTCCCTCACTTCAAACACCAGGTTGCCCAATTATTTTAACACTGTTGAATGAAGCAATGAATAGGCAAATAATGTCCCTGGAAAAAGAGTACATGGAAATTTAATGACATGTTTTATTGATGGGCAGATGCCTCAGATGTGTTTTTCTTCAGCAGATATAATTTTACTATTAGTTAATGTAAGAAATAGTAATTAAATTCTCACACTAGAGGTCTAAATGTAATAGTTTATGTATATCCTGAAAAGAAGAGGAAAAATGCCCAAAAGGAAACTGGAAAAAAGCATTATTCCTTCTAAATAAGATTTCAGGATGTCTAAGCTATCCCATCTTCTCAAATATAGGTGGTGATAGCTGAAGACAGACCCTGTGCTGTCGCTCTCCCTACGCCTCAAGGTTCCCAGTGCTTCACAAGAATTTGGTGTCAGGTCCCAGTCTCTGCTGGGTGAAAAGCTGTCTCTGATGCCTGGATATTGAAAATACACTGAAAATTTACTCTGTGATGTGATCTAATGGCAGCCAGGCAGCAGCTACACAGCTAAATTCCTGCTCCCAGGCTGAGTTTAGGAGTGTCAGGGTTTTTTTTTGCCAAGCAAATATGTCTGGAACTCCTGATACAGAGTATTTACTTCATAAAAATCCTTTGAGATTTATTCATACAAAAAGCTTGTTGCATTTCTTACTCCTTAAGGAGTTTTATTAGATTATTTGTTTATTATCAGGGACAAATTAACAGGTAACTACGCACTAATCAACAGAAAGGTAATAAAACATCCTGAGTAAAACTGAAAAGGAGATGCTCATAGTATGAGTTTAAATGTTTGTTCTCTCAAAAAAGAGCAGCCTCAAAACAGTAACAGCAGGCAACAACAACAGCAGGCAACAAGAAATAGCATTTAACCTAAATCCCTGGCAAGTAGAATGAAGATTTCTCAGATCATTCCTTCCCCTCCCCTGAGTCACTGACTGCAGCTGCTTTCCTCAGGCTTCTGCAGCCCTGTCCATGAACCAGTTAACAACCACTAACCAACTCTCTTAACTACCATCATCTCATCTCAAATATGATAGATTAACATCTCTGCTACACTTTGTGCATTTTATTGAGCAACAGGACCGTGGGAAATCTGAAATATGTGAGTTATAATCTTTATTCCTCTTTTCCATAATGTAGAACTCCATGGATTAACCATCCAACACTGCATTTGCTATTGCAAGCATGACTTTTGTGCCCTGAAGAAAGCATGTGCATTTGAATGTGTGCACTAAAAAAAATGACCAAAATTTGTATTCAGGGAGACCAGACCTGACCAATGCTTGATTTCACCTCTAAGGAACAGTAGCCAATATTTTCTCTCTGGAAAGTGGATACTGCAACTGAAATGGAAATACTGATTGGGAGCAGACAGGAACCTCCAGTGGACAAGACCAGAACACTCTCTACAAACCATGAACCAATTAATGATCTTCTGTCATATATTATCATCATAAATGGCCAAACATTTAAATCTTACACTTAATTTGCCACAGAGACAATCTTGATACCTTCAAAACAGCTTTCCTTTGTGAATTCTAGCCTAAAAACTCCTCAGCAGCAGCCCATCAAGGTAGGATGAAATCACATCACTCAAATGTCTTCCACTGCTCATTTCCCCACCAGCCTCCTCTAATTTGCTCTGCTGAAAAAGGATTTTGTGATGGAAAGTTATTAAATCACCAAGCCCATGACTTCTTTGTCTTGACAGCAGAATAGACTAAATGACCTTGGCTAATTTAAATGAGCCACATCATGCTCTATTGAGGCAAAAATATAGGAAAGATGGTAATATACAAGAAATTGGATGTTTGGATGATAAAATGAGGAGATAACATAATACTAAACTATGCAAATTGAGCCTTCAGCCAGATAAATAGAGTTTCTTTACTAGCAGCTCTGTTCCAAAGCAAAAACACCCAGTTGTTTTATTTTAATACCCCCACTTTTTTCTCTTTTCTGCCTTATAATCCAAATGGAAACCTTGATGTAGAATGCAGAGTGGTCACAGTGGGAATTCATCCCAAATGTTACCTGATGGTTTCAGCAGCCCCACTGGTCCATCAGGAGCTCTGGGAGATTTCCTGGGGGTTCAAGGATTCAGTAACCTCATGTGATGCTTTGTACATCACAGCCTTAAAGGATGAGTGATTTAAAGCTTGTCAGAATAAATCAAAAGAGTTCACAGGGAATTCTGATGCAGGTGAGCATTACTTCCAGAAAAACTCTCATGAGAAAATGGAGGGACATTTATAACCCCTGACTGTTTTAAGGGGTTTTTGTTATCTTGTTATACAACTTCAGTAGGAAAAAAAAATAAGGCTAGGATCTAAATGTAGGCCCATATCTTTCAGTTTTATAACTTGGCATCATCTTTGAAAGGTCTGAATTTTCCTTAAAATTCTGAAATTTGTATTCTTCCCTCTGATAAACATTACTTAAAATTTCCCAGTGTTTCAGCTGTAGAAAGACCAGAACAAAACATGACTGAGTAATAGCAGCATTTATCTTCATCTTCTGATAACAATTCATTCAAAAAGCCTAAACAGAAAAACAATACTCTGATTATAGACTGCTAAAACAGAACAACTTTTGGCCAAAACCTCTCAAAGTGTGTTCTGCAGTTTTTTAATACTAAATAATCCAGAGTTTGCCTTTGAATATTTTATTGATTAGAGACTTCAGAGATTATGGTTCAGATCACAGTTAATAAAGATTCAAATAATCTGAAGACTTGAAAGGATTCTATTTGCACTGGTATTTTTTGCAGTACTCTTTTAGCATTTTCTGTCTGGAAAGCTAAAATATTAGCAGAGATATTCCAGGAGCTGCTAAATAATAAGTTAGTTAATTAAAAAAGGAGCTCTCCATATTCTGTACAAGTTTTAGTTTCCTATAGCTCTAACTCAGACCAAATCCCAATTTTGGCACACCACTTTCAATTGTGTGCCATATACAGATATATAAAGCACTGTTTTATAAAACTGTACAGCTCACCTCTGCAGCCCTATTAAAAAAAAAAAAAAAACCACAAACAAAAACCTTTACTAAGATTCATGGGATTGTGACTGCAATTCTCTAGAAATTATCTTAATCATTATATCTAATAATTTACATACTCAAGGCCAGGTAACTCCAACCACCCCATGACAGATATTTGCCTGAGCCATTCCTAAGACTTTCAAGAGGAAAAAAGAAAAAATAAGAGGAGGTATTTTAGCCTTCAGAAGACCTCAAAATCAGACTGGGACAAGCTGCAGCCACATGAGCCCAGCTTTAACTGACCAGAGCCAGACCCAGCCCCAGTCCCATACTGGGATAAACCCTGTGAAGGAAAGATTTGGAGCTAAAAAGTTCAGCTTTTTAGTATTATTATTCAGTTCAGTATTATTTGCAATAATTTGGCAGCTCCCTGGGGCAGGAGAGTTCTCAGCTCATTGCTCAGCTGAGCAGTAAAAGTGGCTGCAAAGGCAGCTGAAATAAAGGCCTGGCTCTCCAAAGAAGCCTGGAGAGGTGTGTCAAAGAGAGAAGCTTAATTGCCAAGAGCAGATCTGGAGCAGTCTTCAGCTAGAACTACTCAAGCTTGGCTCTGGTTTTGGCACTGGTAAATTTTATCTGAGCCTTAGCAACTCTCCCAGGAGCTGATGGGGGTGAACCCCCCGTTCAGCAGGGCTGGATCCTGGTGGAATTGTTGGGATTTTCAGAAAGCTGAACAGCCCCAGTATAAGCTTTATAGGAGGGGTTAATATATATTTTGATTTCTCCCTTATTCAGCCCCTCTAAAGCATTCTTCAATTAGATAAAAAATGAAAAGGTATCCAAAATGACCAAATACAGATGTCTTATCACCATTATATGCTCTGAACTTCAAATCCAGTGAATTACACACCCCTTTCTCCTCTGAAGGACATTGGAACACATAATGTGAAACAACCATGCACAATAAAACATTTTTTATTTCATATTGCCACAACCTCTCCTGAATTTATGCATTACATTCACCAGCAAAAATGCATATGTGCCTGAAATAAAAGATGATAATATAGGAATGTCATTGTATTTACTACTATTTCCTTGAAATTTCCCATGTATTACCATTTCACACTGGAGTAATGACCATATTTTCCCTTGCCAGGGAAAGGTGCAGGCCTGAATACAACTCTAAAAATTCCTTAATAATGAATTAACGTGAGAATGTTAAATTTAGAGAAATAAATTAGAATTATTCCACTTACTGGATGCTTATGCTCCATTAGTTCTTAGAGATTTCACCCCTTTGGAGTTACCTGTGCCCTGAAATGGGCTTTGCCCTGGTGACACCCCCATATTTCAAATCATAACTGATTTTCCTGGTGCTTGGACTGTGATTTATTTACACAGCACTATCAGTGTCCCCAGCAAGAGATGATTTTAACACAGCTCTGTCATCAACTGGGCTCCTTGCAATTCAATATTGAAAATTGCTGTTGCCTTCCTCAAACACAAACTTCACATGACCACTGTTAATTACAGCAGAATTGATAATGCCACTCTTGTGAGTAATGTAAAGAAATAGCTAATGGTTTGGCTGGATTTCTGAAGTAATTTTGTAACTTTTGGCCACATAAAGGAGTTCAAAATATGACTTGCATGTTCAAGACTCAGAAAGTAATGAGGAATAACTCAAAGGTTACCTAAACATTTTTCTGATAAACAGATGTGTGTATATATATATATATATATAGAGAGAGAGAGAGAGAGAGAGAGAAAATAATTACAACTATAAGGAACTCATACCAAATATTTGATATATAACAATGTAACATAATAATGACACTTCAGTGGCTGTTGTTTGTAACAAACTACAGGATCATAATGTAAAATTATAGTTTTCTATATTCTTTGGCTCTGTTGACAGAAATGTGTCCACTGATATTTTCAATTCTGCCCTCAATAAGCAAGTAAAAATATGGAACTGCCACAAAAATCAATATTAAGGAGTTGTTAACCATTTCCTAAATGAGGAGGCACTGTGACACTTCATTATGTAGGTGCTCTGTGTGGTCCAGCAGAAGTATTTGTTTAGAATGTTTTACCAAATTCTGTGGTGATTTATTAAAGCAGACATTAATTTTTCCACTGGGAAGCTTTCATATTCATGTATGATAATAAAGAAAGGAGTGGGAATCAACATGAATCTTACAAAGTGCATTTGAGCATAAATTAAAAGGATGTGAATAAAGATTGGGTATTTTATGTGCTACCACATTCCAAAATACAGGACACATGTACAATAAGAAAAGCAAACATATTCCATTGCCACTAACATAGGATTATACTTTTAGTCCATATTTTTTTTTATGATTCCATTAATCTTGTGGCTTAAAGACTTAAAATACAACAAAAATATAAGACAGTTATAATATAATAATTATTCTGCACTGGACATTTTTAATCCTCTGTCATTTAATCCAGACTAATTTACAGAAAAACATGAAATATTGAGGAATGTTTAAACTGAACTTAATGAATCAATACTATTCCCTGAAAAACACTGACCTCCAACTTCAGAAAGTTTCAGGATAGGCCAAATAGTGCTTTGGCCAGTTTAACTTCTGGGTTTTTTTTGGATGCTGGGCCTAGTGCTAGACTTGATATGCTGACACAAATTTTGGTTTTGTGTAATGCTCATTGAACAAGGACTATAAAACAGTTGAGCCTTCAAGAATAGAAATTATTCCTATCACTGTGAATAAGAATTTTCATATATTTTATGACAGCCTGTATCCTCACCTGGTTATATAAAAATAACTATTTGTAGTTTTGTGAAGTCAGCAGTATTGTACTGATTAATTCCAGATGGCATTTTTTTTTCTAATTTTAATTTTTTTTTTCCATGTGACTTATTTTTGGTATGGGCTTAGATTTTACTCTGACAGCTCTGAAAATATGTCCACATGAAATTTTAAATTCTAATTTAACTTTCTGAACCCTACCATTAATTGTATCTTTCACTGTATAGTGTCATTTTGCATTGCAGCAGAAGTCCCAGCACCTGTCTCTGAGTTTCTGGTTTGGAACATGAGATCTGTTGAACATCATCAACAATCATTCATCTGGAAATCTGCTGATTAAAAATAACTGGTTCAAGGTATCCAAGATTTGGCCCTAAAGCTATTCCCAATGCAGACCTCAAAAAGCCATCTCAGTTGAGCTATTAAACAGTTGACCTTCACCAATTTCTATCTAATATTTCTCATTGTCAGAATTTGGTGACTACATTATTAACAGTAGATTTTTTGCATAAAACTCTCCTGAAACTAAGTACTCCATGCAAAATAATGCTCATAGCAAATTTGATATGTTTTTTGATATATTTGATATATTTAGTGATATATATTGATACATTTTATTGATAATGCTCATAGCAAATTTGATATCTTTTTCAATGGCTTTCTTTGATTTTTTATTTTTTTTTTAAGCAGAAGATAAAAGGAGAAGAAACTTCATCCTGGCCAACATTGTTTGTGCTGCCCAACTTTTACTCATCCTCATGAGTCTTTTGATAGAAGATTTTCCATCATATAAGCTTAGTAACTCATGCAGTAAAAGTCTCAAAATCTCTTTGTGTTTTTTACTTGCGTTTCGTTCACAGAAAATATTTTTTTTAATTAACTTGAAACACATTAAAATACGCTTCTATCACTTTGCTTCTGGATGTTTTACACATACTCACACACACATGTACACCTAAATGTCACCTTGGGGCGACACAAGAAGGACACGGAGCAGTCCTGGTCAAAGCAAACTAAAAAACTCTTTATTAAAACATCTGACTCCATATATATATTTTTTTGAAATACCATTGTCATTGGAGGGCTACAGTGCCACCTCCTCAATGTCACTGGGCAACCCAACAGTCTATCAGGTTGCCCAACCCCCATAAAGGAATGAAAAACAATAAAAACAACAATACTTACACAAAGTGCGTGAGAAAGTTCTGTGCAAATACACAAACATCAGAAGGCTTAATAAAACTTGAAAAAATCAAGACAACACCTATTTAATTTCCCAAGGAGTAAATTCTGTTTCTCTTTGAACTCAAAAAAGAAAATGCAGTGGAAGATTTGTGTTTAAAGCAGTTTTCACTCACCCCTGCAATGAACTCCTTCGTCGTAGCCATCGGAGCAGTCGTAGACCCCATTGCAGAGCTGGGACAAGTGGATGCATTTGTTGGTACCAATGCAGTTGATGAAATTCGGGCTGCACTTGAAATCTGATTCCTCAGGACCTAAAGAACAGATGGAAAATTTCTTAAAGGTGTTTTCACACCCACCACAGGGCAAAGAAAGTTCTGCACCTTGCTTCCTTTTTAAAGCTAAGGGCGGCACTCTATGTATTAGGTAATTTTGAATTTGTTTCATTTGGCAGATTTTAGGGCCTTGTTACCACACATAAAGTCATCAAGAAATAATTAGTGCAATTACAAATCAATGGCTCAGAGGATTATTTCCTAAAATACAGGTGTTTTGCAGTTGCTAAAATAAGCTTTGCAGACACTAAAAAGCATCATGAGATTTTCAATTGACCTGTGAATATCCTATCAAGAGTCACATCAAGAGTAATAGGTACAAGTATTTACTTCCACTGTTGTGCTATGCAGATAATTGTAGATATTTATGAAAGTACATATAAATGTCACATCTTTGTGGCTGCATTAGATGAGAGAAACTGTTGTTCCAGCCCAAGAGACTGCCTTAGACACTGCACAGTCTAGGATGGAAGGGGGAGGAGAAGGATGCTGTGATTGCTCCCTTTGGGATCCACCCCAGCTGCAATCATTTCTCTCTGTCCCCTTTCCCCTGAAGTGTTTGATTCAGGGACTTTTAAGGGAGCTTAGGGACTCTTGAGAATCACTTTTGTTTATCTCTTAGAAATGGTTCTGACTGATAAAATTCCCCCCATAATTCCATATTATAAAGAATTTGAGATTTTTAACACAGCAAAGAACATTTAGAGGTCTGAAGTGTTCTCTTTGAATAGAGGTTGAACTATTTACACAAATGTAAATTTACACATTGTATGTCATTAGCTACTCACAGACCAAAGGGGTGGAAAATTTTTAGGAAAACAACTTGAACCTCCTTGATTTCTCGTGTTGGAGCCTTGGGTCTGTGCTGAACTCTGGCACCTTGTAAAAGCCCTTTAGGGAAATTTCTCCTTGGATGCACAGTGCTCAAGAGCAAGATGCTGTCACCTCCTTCTAGGCACTAACTCCAGGAGGAAGGACTGAGAAATCACTGGCAGTAACTGAAAGCTCTCTAATTAATAAGTCGGAAAATCTCAGCTTTCTCAGGTCTTGTCTCTTGGAGTCAGCAGGACAAACCATTTGAGGGGGATCTACAACTTCTATAACAAATGGAGATGCCTCTCAGCACAGACCATTAAATAAAAAAATCTAATATAGAAAATTTGTCCCTAACAGCACAAGGCAGTGCCTTCCTTCCCCAAGCAAAGCAGGAGCCCCTAACAGGGCCCATCCCTTGTGCAGGAAAAAGGGATGCAGTGCCCTGCTCCCTCCTCTGACCTTCCAGCTCCACACCTGGTACCCATGAGGGACACCAATGACATCCTTGAGGAATGCCTGATTAACAGGGACACAGCACACTGGCTCTAGGGGTGGAAAGGTAATGCTTGTGGGGATGAATGTAGCCTGTCTCAAAGGATTTGTGTGCTCCCAGGATGAAACACAAACTATTCTCACCATGCTCTAGGTTAAATACACACAATTCAAATGTAGAGGGATTAAAACGTTCCACAAAGAAACGTATTTCCTGCATTTTTCAGTAAAATACAAGAAGAACTTAACAGCAGAACATTGAAAGTTGATCAAAATTTATCCTAGATGTCAGCATTTGCTAACTATGGTAATGAGAAACAGAGAACCAGAGAGTGTGGGGTTTAGGCATTTTATTCCTCATTTTGTACCCTGGAGAAGGAACTTATGCCATGAAGCATCCCATGTACCTACAGTACCTACAACCCCTGGCAGTGTCAGGCACTCCTTCAGGATTGGTTTGACTCTGCAGACCTTTCAAGGAAGAATATAAACAAAGCAGCCCAATGCTCAGGGTCAGGTAGGTCATATAAAACCACAAGGTTTAATTCGATTCCCATCTCAGCTGCATCAGTACTCAAAGGCACCTGATGTAACAAAACCAAACTAATTTTCTGATTTGACAATAATAACTTGCTTATTCTTCGTGTTAGAGCATCTGTGATAAAATGTGAGGAGCGGAAAAGGTATTTTCTTCTAAAGCAGAGAACATTCTTTGAAAAAAAAATTAGATCTGTGATCCATGTGAACCATGGTACCTGCATTACTATAAACCTTAGATCACTAGAGGGTTTTCAGACTTCAGCAAACAGAAAACTTGGGATCTGTGACCAAAACTATATAAACATATTTACATATGTCCTAAATTTAATGAGTGAAAGAAGGAATCTCTTATTAACATTTAAACCTTTAATAGACTAGTCTGACATGTTCCTGTCTATCACATTTCTGATTTGATCTTACTTGCTTTTAAAATACAAGATTCCTCCAGGACACAAACACTGTGCAATTCTAAACATATTCTCTAACTCAAAATACTAATAGAGGAGCTTCCTAATTAGATTTCTTTGATTGGGAACACAGGATGAGACACTGACAAACATTCCAGGAAGCATCACTCGAATTGTTTTGGTTTTGAGAGAAATTTTGTGCACCACTTGTGAAAGCAGAGGATTGGAAATGTGATAAATTCATTTGTAGTTTGACTTGTTACAAGCATCATGCTTTGGAAGGTAACTTGACTTAAAAATGAAGATAAGCTTCAGTCCCAAAAAGTTCTGTTTTGTAGAAGCTTTGTGACTTATTTTGTTAGCTATTTTGCCTGCAAAATAACTCTAAATGGTGATAAGTCTCATCCATCAACACCAGTAGAATAATACAGCAGGCCTCCCTGCCCACAAATTCTACCACCTCTATTGAAAAAAAAAAATTAAAAAATTAAAAAGCCAAATCAAGCTGCATGTTGTGGTGCCTTTGAAACAGCACTTGCTTCTCCCACTGAATCCTTCCCAGCTGCTGCACTTTCTGAAATGTCTAATGCAAATAAAGAAGAGTAGCTTTTTATCTTGTTTACTCCTCTTCAC
Organism: Peucedramus taeniatus; assembly: GCA_013400575.1. NCBI lineage: Eukaryota > Metazoa > Chordata > Aves > Passeriformes > Fringillidae > Peucedramus > Peucedramus taeniatus. The sequence continues at coordinate 432,723 of WBNO01027033.1, read as the reverse complement.
TCTCCCTTTAACAGACAGCCACTTCTGGCAGTGTTATCAAGTGAACTTGGGGAAAAGGAATTTAAAAGTGTTCTTCTTCAAAATAATCTCGGTGTATTTTACATCAGTGCAAGAATGCTAAGAATATAAAAGACTGATGGTGTCTTTTCTTCCCTTCAAAAGACATAATAATTCCTAGCCTTGCCAGTTGGTGGAAAAATAGTCAAAACTACTGGCTGCAATTATGGTAATACAACATCTCAATGTTTCAAACATTCATCCTGGGATGCTGCTTGGAGGGCAAGGAGGATGCAAGCAGCTCAAGAGAGTTGGCTCAGGCAGCAGAATATCCAAGTGTTTCCGTGAGTAATTGCCTGGGAACAGATGGCTGAGGAATGGGGAAAGGGCTGAGCTGCAGAAGCTGAGCCAGGGCCAAGGGGGAGCCCCCCAGGGCTGCAGGCAGGGCTGTCCCAGTCCAGGGGAGGGTGTTTGGGCACTGGGTGCTTCCCTAGGGACAGGGAGTGAAGGTCAGGATCCATGAGGGTACCAAGGCCAGGCACATTCCATGGCCAGGTGCACAGATTATTGCTACTTTCCCAGAAAACAACCCATGCCCAGAGATAGGCTGGAAACAGGAGAGAGATTCATTTTGGATCTAGATTTCCTTGGCTGTCAAATCACCTAGGAAAGCCTTTTGTGATTTGGTCACACCAGGTCACACTCACTGGAAGGAAACTGGATGGTACACCACATCTACTGTGGACTCAGAGTGTGGAATGTGGCATTTAAATCTGCAGAATTGATTTCAAAACTTTATTCTTTAAAATCACTCTTGGCAGCAAGAAACAACCTGCAACATGTGGCCAAAGTAACATAAAATATCTGATACAATTTTAATTGTGAGTAGTCTTCTCACAGGTGGGGTTTTCAATTTATTTTCTGCCCAGTTCATTATCAAAAACCAGGGATTTCAAAAGTGCTTATCTTCTAGAAAACTTATAATCACAATATTTTAAAGTAATGTCTCTGCCCCTTGCAAGACAAGACATATTGTAGCTTAATGAAGATGTTGCTTTTATGGGAAAATTAGATGGTTTTGTATTGGGTTTTGCTTTTTTTTAAAAAAAAATATTTGAACTCTCACAAGAGGTTGAATACTATGTATTAATTTCTGTAGTTATGAGTTCATATAAGGGTAAACTAAACACATACATAGGGTATCTAATGGTATCACAACTGCTTTAAAAAGTCAATTTTTACGAAGACTAGGAGCACAATTCTAATACCAAGACTTTGAAACACTGGATGAATGTATGGAAATTACTTAAAATCCTTACTCTGTTCTATCTTATATATATGCAAAGAAAGAATTTCATATTTAATAAGGATTTATGCAGCATAAGTAACCCCTTATCCATAGTTACTTTTATCCATATGCTTCATTCAACCATGCAGACTGATAATTAATATAAATTTGAAGTCACCTTCAATCAAATCAGGTATTCAGCTGCCCATGTAAGGAGAATAATAAACATTTACAGCAGGATGTGGATAACTGAAAAGAAGAGCAAAGTAGAAGAATTGTGCTGTGACAGCACAAGGATGTAAACTCTGGCCTCGCAGACACAGCCTTTCATCTCCAAAATAACTTCAAAGAAACAATAAAACCAGTGGCAACCAGTGGCTACCATGGCTTTGGGAGCTGGCAAGTGAGCAAATGCAGCTCCAGCACACAAAAGTCATGGCTTGTGACCAAAGCTAAGAGAGGAGTTGAGATTGTAGAAATCAACACCAAAATGAACAGAAACAAAAGAGAAAATGAAGAACTTCAGGAATCAGAAGATGCCTTTGAGTCACCACAGTCTCACAGATGAGTTGTCATCTGTGCTGGCTACTGGCCCTCACACGCCAGGTGACAAATGTCTGCTCTTTACCTGGAGGATGTCAACAGCTCCTTCTGCTCTGCACAGCCAGCAGAAACAGCTTCCCCAGCCAAACATTCCCAAATCCAATAAAATCAGCTTCCCCAGCCAAACATTCCCAAATCCCATCAGAACAGCTACCCCAGCCAAACATTCCCAAATCCAACAAAAACAGCTACCCCAGCCAAACATTCCCAATCCCATCGAGGACTTGCATTGATCAGCTTAAGCCTCCTCTTGAATCCTGTGCTCAGTTTTGTGCTCCTCACACATTTGACTTTGAGGGGCTGGAGCGTGTCCAGGGAAGGGAATGGAGCTGGGAAGGGTCTGGAGCCCCAGAAGGGGCTGAGGGATCTGGGGAAGGGGCTCAGCCTGGAGGAAAGGAGGCTCAGGGGGGACCTTCTGGCTCTGCACAACTCCCTGACAGGAGGGGACAGCCAGTCTGTCCCTTCTTCAAAGTGATAGGACAATAGGAAATTGAGTCAATTTGCATGAGGGGAGGTTTAGATTGGATATTGGGAAAAAAATTCTGCCTCAAAAGGTGATCAGGCACTGGGACAGGCTGCCCATGGCAGTGAGTCACCATCTCTGGAGATATTTAAAAGACATGTAGATGTGGCCCCTGGAAGCATGGGTTAGTGATGAACGCAGTGGTGCTGGACTCAATAATCTTAGCAGGCTTTTCAGACCTAAATGATTCTGTGATATATAATTTGGTCAGCCAAAAACACACAGTAAAAGAAAATCTACATTAAAATTCCCTTCCAAAGGATGGTTCCCAATTCTGTGCATTACAGCAGCCAAAACAGTTCAAGATGTTATCTGGCTGTAAAGCTTAAAAAGGCTCACAGAGGCTCACAAAACTCCCATTCCTGTACTCCTGTGACACTCTTAGCACCAGAATTGTGCACAAATGAACTCACAGGTGCAGCACACAGCATATGGATACTGGCTTTATGAGCATCACACTTTCAGAGCAATGCTCTACATCCACCTTCCCCTCTGTGTGGATTTGTACACACCACACAAGCAAACAGCAAGACAGTCTAAATCTAATATTAAACAACAACTTGGATTTTTTAATACTTCATTTCAAACCTGTTTGCACAGTGCCATGATAAGGGCTCTGTCAGCTCTGTTTGAGATGGTTTTTCAGCAAACACTTCCCCTCTGGCTCTGTTTCCTGCTCACTGCTTTCTGTGTGTCAGACACTTGCTCATCTTCACTGCACAGATGTAAATAATTAACAGAGCCACAGGACTCATCCTTTCTCCTGTAATGGAGCTGATGGCCACTGGAGACAGGGGGAAAGCTGTGCTGGAGGTTGCACAAAAGCTGATGAAGAGGAAAAAAGAGGTGGAGGAAATCATTATCCAAAAATCCCTCTGGGCAGTCTCAGGCTGGGGTGGGGCTGGAGGCAGAGCAGAGCTCTTGGGGGGGTCAGGCCAAGAGCAGCCACCGGAATTGGAACTTGAATTAAGTGTGGTTTCTACCTAACATTAATGTTGCCACAAAATCTATAAAAGTCATGCAGGTATTCAGAATGATAATAGTAAAACCAGCTCATTAACAGCAAAGTCCATCTATATTCCTAAATGAAGGTGGATGTTTTGCATCCCTAAATTATCTCAAACTAGAAAATTCACCTAGCAGAGGGAGAAAAGATCATCTCCTCAGCCAACCTTCATCTAATGTTACCATTCAACAAGACTGGAGTATTTTTCACTGAACAGCTCTAAATGTAACCATTTCTAAATTAACAATACAGATTAAATTCAGTGACAAAGTGGTTTTTTTTTTAGGTTTGGGGTCGGTTTTTTCCTTTTTTTTTGAAATAACATTCAGGGTGATCAGTGAAATCCGTGGCTACAACTGGTACACCAAACTTTACCTCACCCCCACTGCTCTGCAGCCTGTCTGGTTACAGAAATAAACAAAGAACAAGTGATGGCAAAGAGAAGAGGAGAGGAACTGAGACTGGTGTAGCCTGGGGAGTTCCAATGTTCATTCCCTCGGTGTCAGGAGCTCAATGTAATAAATAAGTTAATAAATATATAGTGCTCAAACTCTGCAACACTGTACCAGAATGAAAATTAATTTCAGGGGAGAGGGTAACACAAACACCCAACTTCACTTTATAGAGGAATTGACAAGGACCTAAAGTCCAAAATATGTTTGTGCTTGCATTTTTTTTCTGATGTCAGTGAAAATTATACATTCAAAGAATTGATGAGGTTGGAATGTCTACTGTTATTGTTAGCAGGGTTGCACCTCTATGTGAAAAGACATTTTCATTCCTATGGAACAGGTTATAAAAATCCAGCCTTTGCTAAAGTCAAGATAAATATCCTCATTTTTGCCATTTTGCTTAAATCAAAACCTTCTCTCTACTGCTTCATATGCACATATGACCTACTACCATGCCAATATGGTACCTCACCTTTCCCATTCCCCATTCTATAATAACCTGGGATTCTGAATACAGATATAAGAAATGTCTTGCATAGTTTTTAGACCTCTGATAATTGCTTAAATATTCCTAAATTTCACCTTTCACCTTACAATTTTCATTTAAAATTGCTGTAAATTGAAAGGTGTAGTATTGCAATATTAGATAGTATGGAAGATAAAACATTATCTCACACAAGTTATCACAAAAACCCTCTCTGCAGTCAGGAAACTCTAATCAAGATATTTATCTGTAGAGAAAACTGGTTGGGCTTTGAAGCAAGAATGAAGAACTGACAAGAGAACACATGTAGCATGAATTTTTCTTAAAAATCAAATCTCTGTCTAGTCTTGCAACGCTCAGTGTGGCAGTAGCTTTTTTTGATTAAAAACAATAATAAAACCATTCTCGCCATTATAATCTTCCATCACAATGGTCCAACATTATACAGTTATACATTAATGCATTTTATATCTTGTTCAATGACCACAGCTTCAGCTTGAGCAGTAAAACTTCCCCCAGAAATGAGAGAATTTGTGCTCTTTGCAGCAGACCCTAAAAATTAAAAACCTAATCCACGCATTTACTAAGCTCTTGCATGTGGCATGTATCAGAATATAAAGGGAGGTCCTTCTGTGTACCAACATCAGCAAAATCATTGCTAATTTATATTCCCTGGTTATTTTTAAGGAATGGCTTTGCAAACATTTGTCAATGAAGAGAAGAAAAAATAAAGTATGTTCTCAGGAAGCAAAAATAATTAATATTCTTTGTACTTGCAGGGACAAAAAAGCTTTGCTAATGGATTTTTTGGTGATTTACTACAACACACCACAGCAATAATTTATGATCAATGAAGTAAAAAATGAATATTGTCTCTTGTAGATGGTCACTCCTCATTAGTTATAAGGAACCTATTTTTAATTTGGAGATTTTATTTAATTAGTGTCACACATCTCAAGGCTGCCTTGTGTCAGCTGCTGCAGTGACTTGGTGTCTGTGTGTGGCTGCTGCTGGGGTCTGGCTGAGAAAATGGCACGAGGTGAACTAAAGTGTTAATTACCTAAACAATTAAACTACCCAGCAAAAAGCACCAGCAAGAGTGTAACACATCAACACTCACTTTATAGATGTTTCCATAGCCAAAGTGAATAAATGTCACTTGTAAATGTTCTTTGTAAAGCAGTGTAATGGTGCAGTAGAACAGCTGGATGCAGCAGCCACCCAAAGCTCTGCAGCACTCCAAAAAGACATTTTAAAAAGTCTATTTGACATTGTAAAAGTGTGTGTGACACATTTACACACATCATCCCTCTCTGTACAGACCTTTCCATCATGCTCCAGCTCAGCTCTTCATTAGAATCAGAAATTGTACTCAAATCAGATCCCCTTATAAGAAGCTTTTTAGTGGATCACAGCAATACCAGGCTCTGATGGAAACCCAAGGCCTGCATCTTATGAACAGTTCTGCACTCCCACACAACCTCAGAAATGAACCTAGAAATGTCTATGGACTGAGCAGGAATTCACCAAGCTCTCTTTTCCATCAGCAGAACTGGAATTCAAACACGCAAACAGATCTCAAGCCCTAAATAACATGAAATTTCACAGGGTTGGATGAAATTTGTGACATAAGATATTTTTAAAAACAAGACAGGACTAGAACATGCATTGATACCTCAACTCCTTACATTAAACAGCAAAACACAGTTTTCATCTCATTTGCAATACTTTCAGACATTTCAGCAGATGATGTTAGTATCAACATGCACATTTTATTTATGATTTTAGGGTAAAAATTTACCATTAAAATGGTGTGTTCTATAATCACATGAAAATTAGCTTTGAGGGCCAACACTGTCTAAGCATTTGAGCTTTAAAAAAAATCTGTATTACTTATTAATTTTAAAGATTATCTTATATGTTTAATTCAGCTTTAACACAGAAACTTAGAAATAGTTCTCATGCATTTTTAAACCAAGTTAGGCAGTTTGCAATCATAAACTTATTCGTTTTTATTTTGTACATAGACATATAAATTGCATCCAATTAAAGTAAGTGTTTTATTTATTTTTTCTTACCTAGTCATGCACTGAAAGGATGAGAACCAATTTCAATTGCTCTAAGTACAAAATATAACACTATAAAAGATTTAATCAGCTTTGTTGGAGTTTACAGTATGTCAAAAAAAACAAAAATGACTTTGTGTTGTGTAGACACTGAGGGTCCTATTTAAATGAGTATTGGCCCATAACTATAAAGTGACCTGGAATTTCTTTAATTTGGAACAAAAAAACCCATATGTTGACGTGTATATCACAGTAAAATTTCCATCTCTCACAACATCTATGTGTTTTCCCTTCCTTAGTGATGAAAATAGAACAAAACCTCAGATGGGAAAAAAAATCAGAACAACTGGTAAAAGAATGCTGTATTGCTTACAGGAAATGATAGATTAATGGTTCTTAGAGACTTCTAAAAGGCTTTGTAGTGTTATAGGTACTGAAACTCAGAGAGAAAAATAGTTTCACATGTTTACCAGCAAAAAAATTAAACAGCTTTCCCTGCTCTTTTTTGTGCTCTTAGAATAATTCTGAAGAGGCATTATTGAAGGTGATTCAGTCCTGGCTGTATCAGTTTCCCTACACAAAACCCAAAGTGCCTCCTGCTAACAGCAGACAAAGGGCCTGTGTCAGACACAGCCACGCTGCTTTTTAGCCCTTTCAAGGCAGATCTTCCCCCATTATTGGGCAAGTACTAATGAAATTCATGGGGAAACCTCCAGCTCATCCAGCTGCATTCCCTCTGAAATGAGATTTTGCTGAACTCAAGGCCAGGAGCAGGAGCACCTCCAGATGTGATCCTTACCCACCTGCCCAGCAGCTCCTGGAACTCACTTTCTGCAGGTGCAAATTGCAAAGAGCTGCAGTGCTCAGGGTGTGTCTGAGCTTTAAAATGTCTTTGTCAGTTCAATTCTGTATGATCATGTTTGAAACAGAAACCGGTGTTTCATCACTAACAGAATAGTCCAGAACACTGGGATTTCCAGGAACCCATGCCTGGCTTGTAGCAGAATCCTCACCAAGTGAAGGGGACTGGGGCATTAAGTCTGAAGAAGCAAGAACAATTTCATGTGAAATACAGAGAGAATACATTGGGGTTAAAAGTATTATTTCCCTGCTGAGTTCTGCTCACCAGGGGAGAGGCACAGAGACATTTTCCCCCTCATCACCAACAGCACAGCTTCTCAGAGCTGAGCATGTAGATATTCACTGTTTATTTATCTACTGTGTGTAGATATTCACTGTTATGGGATATTTTAAGCTTTCCATCATGTCCTGGAAGAGCCGAACACTTCAGAGGACTCAAGAGCGAAGGAAGTCCAGAAGTGCAGAGACTTTGACAGAGACAGAGGGAAATGAATGAAAACACCCAAAATGCTGGAAGACAACCAAAACCACGTTCAGCTTTCCACCTTATACCATGCCTGGCACCATTTTTTCTAAAACTTATAATGCCAAAAAACGATTCTATGATCTCAATCTTCTGTCTCTCCTCTTCAAAAAAATAGTGCTGTTAGCCATGAGATTCATCATTTCTGAATAAGGAAATCACTTCCATCATGGGGAGCTTCAGAGAGTGTTTACCAAGAAATCCAGCCTTTATTGGTACTCAGCAAGGTCTAGCAGAGAGGTGTGTGTCACAGAACAATCTTTAAAAATTATACTCCAAGTTGAGAAAACATCCTTCTGGTTTATTAAAAAAAAAAAAAAATCTTTAAATGAATCCAAGCCCCTATTAAAATCCTGTGTATAACTCAAAACAGCATTAAAAACAAACAAAAAAGAACAAAAACCAACAAAATTTATTATCAATTACAAAATAAAATCAAACATCTTCCATATAAATCTATGAAATGGTGATTACAATGGTAATTACATTACTTGGTAAAATTATCAAGTAAAACAGACATAGATCCAACACAACATCTGTGTATACTCTTTTTAGAAAGTATTTTATGTACCTGCACTAGAAGTTTATGGTAATAAACTAATTGTGAGGCAAAACTAGTGTGTTGAAGATAGAAATGAAGATATGCTTCTATTTTTAACAGGCATAAAAGGCAGTTTATGGAAAATATTTCCTCTCTTTCACAATAGGAGTAGTGGTGGAAGGATTTCCAGATAATTGCAACAGAGCGTACTGAGCTGGACTGATGATTGCTGTTAAGACTATTTCCTCCAATATTGGGCTTTAACTGTCAAGACTTGAGATTTAAAACTATATTCAGGTGAATAGTTGTAATGTTTTCAAATATCAAACCCAAGAAAATGTCAAAATGGTTTATAAAGAAGATATATATTATGCTGGTTTTATATATAATATTCTAAACCTTAGAACGTGCTACTTTGTCAAAATGAAAGTGGAGTTTCTGTCTAAAACTTTTTTTTACTGTCTTTTGCTAACATGCTGTGACTCAACACCTAAAGTTCAATATGGAAAAAAATATTCTTGGGCCTACATTTAGCCAATATTCTAAAGTTTCTTTTATAGATCTGTAAAAAAAAATCAGATTTAGATAGACAAAGAATATAATTTTCCTTGTAATTTCATGATCGTTAAAAAAAAAAAAAAAGAATCCTGTATGGTTTTGTTGAATATTTAAGTGTTGAATAGAGAGATAATAACCTTCCCAGTGATTTACCTGTAGCAAACAGACCTGGGCCATGTTGGTATGGAAATTTCTGGTATGGACTTGGTATTTTCAAGTCCAACTTTGTAGTGAGTCCTCTTCTTCCAGGAAAGGGATGACATGAATGACATCAAACTGATTATTTTTCTATTTTATATATAAAAAAGCCTTACAAAAAATTTAAGACATGGTTCAAAAATATTACCAGTGACTCAGTATTCAGTAATTCTTGCTGAGAATCAGCAGTGCCTAAAAAAATGGATAGGCTCAGTGCAGCTGGGAATAAGTGCTGCAATTTAAGTATCTTTAGAGTAGGGACATTTATTGTTCACTTGAAATAGAAAGCAGAAATTTTCCAGGAAAGTGACAGTACATAACAGATATTGGTAGGGTACTAGTGTTTTTTTTGGTTTATTGTAAAAGTCTACAATGGGTGACTAAATAATGACAGAAATTCTATATTTAATAACTACAGAAGACACATGGGTGAGTCTGAGTGCTGCCAGAATCATTTACACCCTTTACAGACAGGTTCTAGGAGAAGTAGCTCATTTACTTGAATATAATTTCAACAAATTCCCTTTGTGGTTAGTGAACCTATCTGCTGTGCTCTGGCATTTGGTGAAGCACAAAAGTCACTTTATTTTGATGAGAGCAGCTCAGAAAGAAAAGACTGTAATATTCATATTTTACCTGAATACATTCTTCCTAAGGACTTTTAGGACACATATATTTAAAGGATTCAATTTAGAGCCTGCTACATTGACAATGTATCATTCTCCATAGTTTGCCTTTGTGCTGTACACTATGAGTTAGAACCTAAAAAGTTTCAGAATTGTGTTCCTTTTCTTAGCACTGCTTAGTTTTCATCCATGCTCAACTCCTATCAACTTTAGGCAGCTCCCACAAGAGCAGGATGTGATTTTAGGTATCACCCATTAACATTTTTAAACATTCAGCTTCTCACAGATAAATGTCTTTTATTTCTTTTCTAAGTAAAGCAGTCAACGGTGTCCACAGATATTTTGCTATTAAAAAGAAATTGAAAAAAAAATTGCAAATATTTCATTTTCTGTCTGTTCATTACCTCTCACACCTTCAAAAAGTTCTGGGTGTAGATCCAGAGCTCCTAAAGCACATGGGGTGAAACTAGATGAAATTTGGACAACTAAATTCAATGTTAAGAGTGGAACAGTCTTCTAAACTCAGTGAGTGAAATTCACTACTTTCAGTTCAAAGCACTGCTATGCAGAAGAACCTGGAACAGTTGGAAAGGGAGGAGTTTGCACAAAACACAGGAGCATCATGGAAGAGATGAGAACTCAGCTGCCACAAACTAACTTCAAAATAATTAATTTCCCTTTATCATTAATTCCAGCTGGGATCAACCTAAGCTTTAAGGTTTGATCTCCATCAATGCTGGCTCTTATTGCTCCAAGAGGAGACTGAATAATGTTTGTTTTTTGCTGGGCAAAGACCTGAATTGCAGGTTAAGAAGGCTGGAGTGCAGAATTTGTACTGTCCTTTTGTGTTTGACTGAGGAAGATGCAGTAGGTGCATTGCCACAGTCTCCTTTTTCAGACCTCTCCCTTTGCTACACAAACACCCCACAGCAGTTTGCTCTGTGAAATTACCTCATTTTTAAGAACAAAGCCTGGAAGGATCCAGTGTTGTGCCCAAATATCCATTTTTACCTTGCTAATCTTGCTTAAAAAAAGGAAAAATGTCAGGGCCTCTCCATAGTGAAACTTGAATTTGTCCTCTGACTAAAACCAGACACCAAAATCAATTGTGTTGGATTTACTGTCCATTAGTGATGGTCGACTCACCCGTTCTGTCTGAGATTTTTCTGATGTCCTTCTAAGAAGATCAGTAGCTGGGATAACATTTTATCCCCCTTTTGCTGGTTCAAAAATGATGTTTCATTCTAGTGCCATTGAAATTTGCTTCAATTTTAAAAGAATGCAGAATTTTTTTCTTTTTTTTTTCTTCCTGATCTTTGACCTAGATGTCTCAATTATAAAGAGTTTAAGTAAACAATGGAGTTGCAGGGAAGTATTTTAAATGTGTCTTTTACTCATGCCCTTTCTCACAGATTCCTTTTTTCCCTTTTTTTCCTATGCTAGAGATGATTAAAAAGAGAAGTCTACATCATGAAGAATGATATCTGTCTCGGGACCTCTTAACTACAACAAATATTTAAAAGGTGATGTTTCCCTTTCTCTCTGCTATTGTCCCTTGGATGCTTTTATGGAAAAAAATGTTTTATATATATATATTCAATATGCTGTTTGGAGGACCTTTCTCCCATTTTTGTTATCTTTGCCTCCCGGTGGTCTTTGTTTTTTGAGTTTTATTTTAAAAAATCCACTTTTAAGCATTTCTTTAGTCCTGACTCATGTTCTGCTATTCACATGCCTTTGCCTGGCAGTAAGTGGCTTTACCCTGGTACATTTATTTTATACATTAAAAGAAAGGTAGTGAAGCTGAGTCACAATATCAAAGAATTGGCCCCATTTTTCCTAGCAAATATATTACCTGCTTTTCAGATCTGTTCCTTGGAATCTTATTCCTCAACTTCGCTTCTCTCAGGTTTGCTTCAAGGTAATACTCTCTTGTCAGAGGAACAATAATGAGTGACCCTCCCAAATCCATTTCATGGCCTTTATTCTGCACTTAAACAGAAGTGCTTTTCCCATTTCCTTTCATAAAACAACAGTTGTGAGGCTCCTTGCTCCAGGCAGTGGCTCATGTAAATATTAGTTTACAAAGTTTCTCCCCCTCACACTGCCTGCAGAGCAGCTACAGAATCCATCAGTCAGTACAGACATCAAGGAGAAAATAAAATGAAAAATGGTATTACTATAAACACATCTGCATAGACAAAGAAATACTGGAAGCATAACCCAGGATCAGAGATGGAGAAAAATCACAAAATGTTTTGGGTTGAAAGGGACCTTAGAGATGATTTAGTTTCAACCCTCCTGCTGTAGGGATGGATGCCACTAAGAGACAAACATTAGGTAACAGACACATGCAGAAAATGAGAGGGAAAAAAATAAAAACAAGGACAACCCCCTCAAGATCTACATCTGCTACAACATTTTTGTGCACTTTTTTTAAAGACTTACAGAGCTTTGCTGAAAGGCTTTGATTGATGAGTAGGAAAATAGTTTCTTTCCTAATTTAAATGAGTTGAAAAAATAAGGTCTGACATATCTATATAGTCAATGAATGTATTTGTATGTCCACAAATAGATAAATGAATCGTTTATTCACTTCCATGAAGGCACCTTTATATGTTGGAAGACAAACAAGAGGGAGATTTGTAGAGCTCCATAAAAGTCCCAAAACCCTGGCAGTACTCACATTGTTTCCCTGTGTATTTACTGGTGTGCAGACACAACCAGCTATTACCTGAAAGATTTTCAGTCAGAGGTCTAAGTGAACTTCTTTAGTTCCCAGTTGAGCTTTTAGAGAAATTGCCATGGTTTCTGAGAAAAAGAAAAAAAGTCCTAGACTTAAGTGCCTCAAAGCAGAAACCCATTTTTAAGCTACTTCAAGTCTTGAGGCATTCTGAGTTCCCAAAATTCCATTGTTCTCAAGAAATTAATCAAAGTTTAAGTTTTACATCTTCAAACTTAGTTCATCAGATTGTTAGAATTCTGTACATCCACTGCCAGGATTTGAAGTGGTTTAAAAGGTGGATTTCAAGACAGGCACAGCGTTTTACTCATCACCAGGCTCCTTTTTTTTGGGGGGTTATGCTACTTGCTGACTAATTGCTGTGCTGAACATCCTCCTCCCTGTTCCACACTTTGACTTTTACACAGTTTTGGGCAGTGTGCAGTGAGCTTTGCTTTCTGTGCCATGGGGATAATGGAATTCATGCTTGGCCTATTGTGCAGAGCTGCCAATTTTGCTCCTGCCCGGCTGTTTCATAGCATGACTTTTAATTCAGAGCAAATCTCTTCCTTTTCTGAACATGAACTGTGAATTATACAATTAGTGTCCTTTTATATCTGAAGAAAGAAATCTAAATGTTAACTAAATACAATTTTCCTCTTGATGTGTATTCACAATGGTGGCTCAGTCTTCTTAGTCCACCAACCACACACTATTAATAGCCCTTTTTTATTTTCCTTCAGACCTATTTCATCTCACTTCTAAAACTCTATTTACTGCTAAGATTTCATTTTTTTCTGAACACTTTTGCATCTTTGTTTTCACCAGCTTCAGTTAGTGCCTGTGCCACAGCAATTCCAGGGAGGCTCTGCATTTTACCATCATTCCCTCATCTTCTAGAAAAGCGGATTTCCCAACAGAGCTCAGTAAAAGCAAATGAGATTTTTTGTAACAAAATGTAGGCACATTTTGGAATGGCCCTTTTTGTCATTTATAGAATTGTATGGCTTTTTAAACTTGTCCTTTTTTAGTGAGAACTATCCTAGGTTTTCTGTTGCTAATATTCATTAGCTGGTTTGCTGTAACTTTTTTTTACTTCTAAGTAGAAATGCAAAAGTAAGAAGAAATTTTTTTTTGTTTTGTGAGCACTGTCCACAAAATGCTGTAATCTAATTGAGCTGTCTCAACTGGAGCTGAGGAAACACATGAACTTGAGTTATCCACATCTTTGATGAACAGTCACTGGATTATTCTGTGCTTCCTGATTTCATCATTTGCTCAATAACATTTAATAATAACTGATATTTCCCATGCACAGTAACTACTTAAAAATTCAGCAGCTCCTGTTCACCAAAGTCTATATATTCTAACATCCCAATATAATTTTCTCTCTTGCACTAGTTCATATTTGAGACTATACCCAAAGTGCCTTCACTGCTCATTATTGCAGCTCTAGAACAACCTTGGTAAGATCAGCAACTAAAATAATTTTGTTTTTTCCTTTGTTTTTAATGGGCAAGCTGAGACTCCTTCAGCCTGTAGCTTCAATTGTTCAGCATTTCAGATACCATCTGCTTGGTGCTGGACACATGCCACAAACAGATAAATACTCTTAGAAAGAGATGTGGTTGTTATTGCTTAATTCATCCTTTGGCTCTGCTTTATTTACACTGCAAGTCTTTCCTGGTTTATAACCATATTTAGTGTTACTTGCTAACACTAGTGTTACTAGGAAATCATCCTCTTTTAATAAAGTTTGGGGTTTTTTTGTTTGGGTTTTTTGGGAGGGGGGCTTAGTTTGCTTTTTTAGTACAGCATCAAATGAACTTAAGAAAACAAATAATCAATTTTCACAAGGGCTTGGAACCTTTTACCCCCATCACTTCTGATACAAGAGCAGGTGCTGTTATCAGACAGGCAACTTTCAGACCAAGAACAAGTGATGCTCCAAGAGTTATTCCAGCCTTGACAGACAACTCCAGCTCCTGGCCCTTCACGGACACGTTACGACTCAGTGAAATGAAAAGCAGTTTTCAATGGGGAGAAATTGATTTTATGCCTGTGTAACAATTTGCCTGCTGTGGCAAAACTACCTCGTGAAGAAAGAAGTATTGTTTTTTCTTCCACATTTTGAAAATGACTTAAAACAAAAATAAGTTGTTCTGCTCTCTCTCTGAGTTGCTTTTGTTTGTTCATTTTCTGTTTGTTTTTGGGTTTTTGTTGTTTGGTTTTTTTTTGTTTCAGTTTTTCTGTTGTTTTTGTGTGGTTTTTTTTTGTTTGTTTGTTTGTTTGTTTGTAATGGAAGAGTGTTTCTTCCAACCACAGCCTGTTGGAAAGCCAGAGCACAGCCATGTGTGTGCACTCCCAGACCTGGCAGTCAAATTCTCCTCAATTCTCGTTTTGTCTATTGAGAGTTTCCCAGTAGAAAGCTGCAGCTGATTAAACCCCTTCTCCCTCCCCTGTGCAATTCTGCAGGCACTGTGCCTACTGTTGTTTGGTTTTTTTTCAGGAAATTGGTAGGAGCAAAATCCAGCAGTGTGGTGCTGCTGGGGAGTCAGGGCAATCTCAGACATCCCTCGAGCACGGCAAAGTTTGATCATCCTGGAAGGCAACAGTGCCCCTCATGTTCCAGAAATGGATTATCACTTCTGATTCCTGTAAGTGTCTCCAGTTCAGCCAAGCATGCCATCCTTCAAAGCCACATCTTTTTTATTTTTTGGTGGCAAGGCTGTAATCACCAGTTCCATCCCTTAGATGAAAATTTTTAAGCAAGGCTCCTTGTTTGAAGACTGCATTATCACAAAAAGCTTCAAAAATTAAAGCAGGAAATATGAATTTCTTTATAGTTACTGATGCTATGAAGGAATTGAATCATTACAAGCAGCTTTTCCAACTCCTATCTCACTTTTTCTCCTAGATCCCCCTGTACCCTCTCAAAAATGACTTTTTTTTTTTACTTGAACGAAAGTGATTTACAACTTATCTATGTTCAACAACTGGGAAGACTGCTTGAGTGACTTGACATCAGTTTCCATCCAGCTAGAGATGTCCCTGTCACCCGTGACCTGGGGACAGCTGTTGACATGCTCAGAGATTCCAATGATTGTCAGATCTGACTGGAATTGCTCCTTGGTGGAGCTTCAGTGAGCTGCTGAGCACACACAAGCTCAGGAGTCCCTCAGCTCTGACATTTATTCCTTAGGCCAGCAAAACAATCAGGCTTTGACCTGTTTTGGGGCTTGATGCTAAACAACCCTGAATAAAAACAGTAAAGAGGAAAAAAAAAAACAAACAAAAAAAAACCACCAAAAAAACCCCCAAACAAAATAAACGAAACAAAACAGAACAAAACAAACAAACAAACAAAAAAAAACAACAAAACAAAAAAAAAAAACAAACTGAGAGAGAAAGCAGGAAAAACTGTGTTTTTTTTTTTTTTTTTTTTTTTTTTAGTGTTTTTTAAAAATTNACTGAGAGAGAAAGCAGGAAAAACTGGTTTTTTTTTTGTTTTAAGTCATTTTCAAAACTTGGAAGAAAAAAAATACTTCTTTCTCCACAAGGCAGTTTTGCCAAGGCAGGCAAATTTTTATGGAGGCATAAAATCAATTTCTCCCCATTGAAAACTGCTTTTTTGCCCTTCCCTCATCTAAACCCCACATTTTCACATTTTCACCAACAAACAAAAGATAAATAAAAGCAAACTAAAAAAAACACCACAAAAGCCAAATGAATTCTATAGCTAAGGTGCATCTGATCAAACTTCTCAGTGAGTTAAAATTATTCCAGATTTTGACAGGACTATGAGATTTGAATCTTATTTTGCGTTCATTAACCCAATCTCATCAAAGCCCACGTACATCTGACACAAAATGAGCAAGGCAAATGTTAATCCTTGCAAAATAGGAAGTGTCAGTGCAGAGCAAGATGCCACAGTGGTCCTGAGGACACAGGATGAGTCCTGTCCCAGTGGTTAAACTGGTGGGGAGATTGGAGAAAGGCAGGTACAGGTGGGACATTTGGCGACTTGTGAGAGGAAAGGAGAGCACAGGGTGGATAAAGAAGCACCCCTACCATTGATTTTTCTCTTTCTGCATTAGCTAAGGCATGAAGAAAGCATGTGAAAACACCATTTTACACTGACAAGGACTTCAAAAAGAGAAAAGGCAAATGTCAGCAAAAAGATACAATATAATGTATGTGGAGTCGTTTTAAGAAGACAGAAAGAACATGAAGGCTGAAAAACAGTATTTACATTTAGAACAGAAAAAAGCTTTGAGAGCATTGGGTTTGATAAGGGTTTCAGTGGATATAGGAGCAACAGCTGCTTTTATGCTGTTGACCCTTTAATGAAAAGCTACCAACTTTTAGTGAGAGAGATCTTTTCTGTTACTAAATCACTCAGCTAAAGCCACTCCTCGTGTGTTTGTAACTGATTTTTTTTTTAATGCTTTTGTAGAGATACACCTAATCTGGGTTCTTGGCAGAAAACAAAACATTTAATCTGAACAAGCAATGTAATCAAATGACAAAAGTACGAGCTGGGAGAAAAATAATAATAAAAATACCATCAGACATCCAAAAAAACCAGAGTGAAGTAGCAAGTAGAAGACACAGCAACAAAATACCTCTGTGATGGCCTGATTAATTATTCTACCTATTCAGAACTATTTAAGAGAAGTTCAAAATGACAACTTCTCAGTTTGAAACAACATACACAACTGCTGGACAAATCATTCATATCCACGTGGAACACACAGACTAGAGCTGAACCACAGCACATTTACCTTTAAATTAAATGCTGCTACTAAAGGTATATAAATTAGGGTACAATTAACTTTAATTCTTATGGAACAGACTAACCTCACTAGACTTTCCACACTAACCTCACACATGAAATAAGGACGTGGTTTTTATGATATGAGTATTTTATGATATGAGTATTTATGATAATCACAGTGGCCAATTGTTTCAAATAAAATGTTTATTGTACTATAGCACCCTGTAATTCCCTGCAGAAATGCATATAATTATACAAATCACCCAGAAATATTAATGGAAAAACGTAAAAGTTTGATTTTGATAAAATCTTCCAACAAGGTGCAGATGGAGATTTCAACATGAGTTTTATTCCAGACCCTGAATTCCAGGAGGAGTTGTCAATATTGGTTGGTCCTTCTCATTTTTCTGAATTATATATTTAGCTTCATTTAACATAACCAATGAGGCTTTAATTTGGGAAACATCAGATGAGGGTTCCCAAGGGTGTGTTGTAAATTATTAAATTCAAGTAATCAAATATAGAGGAAAAGCAAAAAAATGCCTGCTAGATCATGCATAATTAACTGCATACTAAGAGTACACACAACACAACTTTGGGTAATTTGTTTATTAGGCTCATAATTGAATTTTTTCTTCTGTTTAGGGCTATTAATATTCTCTAACCTTTCTGTAAAACACCTGATGTTCTGTATTCCAGACTTTCAAGTGGGATGCTGAGAGGCTAATCCAGCTCCCATCTATATAATTGCATGGAGATTGTGTGGCTGTATTAGTTAATATTTGTTCTTTATTTATTTATAGCAACATAAATCATGAATAAGTTGACAGAAATCAAGGCAATTATAGGGCTATAAAATAGATGCAGGTAAAGATGACCTACACCATTAAAACTGAGGCTCATTATGGCTGCTTTTCAAGTAGGAAAAGTTGATGGATGGCAGGGGGACTATTTCCCAAGAGCAAGGTATCCCAGAAATATAGACCCTTTAACCTGACTATAATGATCATATTTAGTCATTACTCAAAATCAGATTAATCATTAATGCAATGCACTTGCCAGCACACACCTTTTACTAGCCATTTGATTATTTATGCATCCCATGGTGCTGCACAATTAGCTCCTGAATTCCAGTGACATTCCTGCCCTGCTCTGATCTCTCCTCAATCAAACCACCTATGAATATCAGTAACAGAGATGTTCCTACCATTCCCTTTGCACAATTTTGTGAATAAAAGCATGACATTCTTATTGTGGCAAAGTGAAAAAAGAAGGCAAAAGTAGAAAACAAAATAAACAAAAAAACCCAATGTATTTTCTTGCAGCTTGGACCAGCAAAAAACTTTTTGCAATATTTACTTTGCTCTAATTGCTGATTTATAATGACATTTTTACTTAAACTAAAGATCAAACCAAGGTTATTTGCAGCAATTAAAGCTGCAGTCTCCAAGCACCGAATGGGTCAGAAAAAAAAAAAAAAGTGTGCTGCTGGAGGAATTCCTTCAAACCTCCTTGGGCTCTTGGATGTTCATTCTGTAGCTCCACAGGTGGAGTAAGCAGCCCAACATCCACCCCTTGTCTGAACCTGGAGCAAGATTCTGCCCACTATTCTTCAGATTAACAAGAAGAAAGGTAAAAATACCAAAAAAAGAGCAACCAAAAAAAAACTCTATCCTACTTGCACCCCCAGTGCCATTCCTTCCTCCCAAATTTAGGTAAATCTCTTCTATATGATAATCATAAAATATCAATAAATTAAGGAACTATGTACATTTGTACCAATTCAGCAGAATCTCTCTAAATGAATGCAGAAGGGAAGGATACAGAATTGCCAGAACAGATAGAACTAGTTTTGAAAAACTTCTAAACATATTTATATGGTGAACTTCCAGGAGATTGGAAGATCTCTTGTAGTTACCTAAGAACTGCACCATAAACCCTTTTTTTTTGTTTTTCATTTAGTAAAAATGTAACCTCAATCTGTTTAATGAGACACTAAATAAAAGTAGCAAGGTGATCTTTTCTAATGATATTTTCAAGTGCATGTTGATTTTCAGTCTATACTCTCTCACACAATTTGTTTAACCACTTTTAAATGCAATTCATGCTACTGAAATCTAAGAAAGTTCTCTGCACAGTATCCACAAAGCAATAGATAATTCAAATTTACATCCATGTACACAGTGACACAAGATTCATCAAAGTCTTACTTCTTGCTTATTTTTCTTAATTCAAGTTAGAGACACTAAGACAGGAAGCTTTTTCTGACATCGGTAGCTGTCAAAAAGCTTTCCTAAAAAAAGAACCTGGGAGACAGTGCTGCATTTTAATTTCCATCTGATTTCAAAACAAGATATTTTTCTGTCCCACAGGCAAATTATTTCAGAACACAATGGTGTGAAAGTGCCATTGTTTCAGACTGATAAATGCTCTACTTCTTCCACTCCTGTACTTTGGCTTTAGTGTTTAGTTCCTGTTGTTTTTGCTAATATTCTTTCACTTTCAGTATTTCTCAGATGCTCCTGGTTTGGTCCTCTGCTCTTAGTTTTAATGTGGATTTTTTGGTTTGGTGGGTTTTGTGGTTTTTTTGTTTTGTTTTGTTTTTGGTTTTGTTTTTGTTTTTGTTTTTTCCCCTCCTATTATCTACTTTCTTCTTTAATATATGACCAAGCAGGTTTTCTCTCCATAGTCCTGTTGCTTCTTAGTTTTTTCCCCTTAGTTTCCACAACAGAATTTTTAATCCAAGTCCTGGCAGTAGCTTGACCACTCAATTTGTATTAAGGAACATATTTTAAGAGTATTACTGCTGTTTTGTTTTTGGTTTATTAAACTAAATATTAGTTTAGTTTAAGCTAAAATTTTACTAAGGGCTAAATGGAAAATTCTTCACAGGTAGGCCTTTCACTTATGTGATAATCATTCACTCTATGATTCTGTTTGAATAAACTCAAAAAGGATTCAAAAACCTTATCTTGAAGAAACTAAAAATTGCATCTGTCAGTATTCATCTCTCATTTTACACCTTTTCTTCTCTGAAACATCAATATGAATAGCATTTGGTTTCCACAAGTGTTTGCAGAAAGAAAAAAAAAACAAACTTTTGCATCTTTTCAGTGTTTTCTAAAAAAATTATTTGTTCAACAACTTTAAGATGCTCTTTATCTTCCCTCCATTCGTAAAAGTGTGGGATTTCACAGGAATTAAAACTATTCACAGTTCATTACTCTGCCAACTAACAGTGTTAATTGGTCAAATAATTATTTGCTAAGAACGTTTCAGCCAATTATCTTGAAGTATGCTGCTGGGGGAGAGGGAGGGTTATTTGTCAAGAGGATGCAGCTGCCAAACATATTCTATATTATCATAAAATAATCTGTGTCTGGATAGGCTGAGGAGCACTTTCTTTATAATACTTTTTTTGTTAAAAGGAATCTAAAGGAATCCCTATGCCTGCTCTTCCTCTTATCCAAATTTCACAATAACTTTTAATCTTAGAAATAGAAAAAAAACCCAAAAAACTCCAAAAAACTTCTATGGGAGGCAGTCCTACCAGGGTGGAAGAGGTAAGAGAAAAGATCTGTTTAACCTCTGTGTCCTGCAGCAGGAAACAGCTGTAATTGCACCCCAACTCCACTGTGCACAGGAGAACAGAGAAATTCTCAGCAGCTGGTTACAACCAGAATTAAATTTCTTTAAAATAGGACCCATCTCTAGTGGCAACACAACCTTATCTCTGCAGCTTTGTTTACTTCTCCCATTGATTTAGATCCAGAAGATAGGACTTATTTCAGTGATAAACTCGTGAACAATGTAGGCACAGTATTTATCCTCTTTTGTGCCATCTTTTAAAAAACTCATAAATCTTTTTATTACAAGCTCACCTTCAAAATGTTACTGATTTCCTGAGATGTGCCCCTCAGTGAATGTGTCACATTTCATGAGACAAGTAGAATATGAAAGTTCAGATTTAAAGAAAAAAATGCTCAATTTCTCAACTTTGAAAATATTAAGATCTTGTAAAGGAATAATGGGGGGAAACCAATTAGAAGTGTATATACCAATTTCAAAAGACAATTTGCCAATCATTTACTCTACTCTGAGCTTCTGTGGGGAAGTTCTCCTAAATAACAATAATTTGACTGGCAAATTGTAGAGCTGCAAAAGCTCATCTTTGGCATCCCCATTAAAAGGCTTTCAGCTACTCCTTAGCTCACTGAATGTAGTTTTATTTTGTTTACTTGTTTGGCTGTAATTGCATGCAATTTGTAGTTGTGCCTTCCCTCTAATTACACATGCCACTTTTCCTAGTGAAAAAATGATGCAGCAACGTGGCAGTCTAAAGATATATGTGGTGAAAATTGACAGATTTTCACTACTACATGTTTTTGATGTGTATAGGTGTCATGGAAAAGAATGAAGACCTAGCAGTGCACACAGATCAAAGCTGCTCAGTTTTGCAATGGAAATCTAAACATGCATTAAAATTCTTTTCATCTTAATGATCACAGTGTAATAAACACTTTGCTAAATGAAAACCCTTGCATTGTTTCAAATCTTTTTTTAGATAACTGTGTAGATTCACAACACTATAATTAGCTGAAATAGAAATATTTTGCAAACTTCTGTAAGGTGCTCAGTGACCACAAGGGTTATATAGTGCAGCATTTCAAATCCTGTATTTCATTAATTTCTAAAAACAGGGCTAAAATACCCAAGTCTTTCAGTCACCAATTAGATGCTTTTGATAATCCTTTCAGAAATAAATGGAAGAACATTTGTTTTTACAGAAACGGGGACAAGTTATATAGCAAAATTGCACAGGAATAGAAACAGATGTTAATGCAGTTCACTGAAATGATAACATAATCCAGTTTTTCAGCATTCCAAACCTAAACAATCCAGAATTCAACCCTGAACTAAGATTACTGCAAGTGTGTATAAGAAATGATGAGAAACTAGAGGAAATCCTCATTTTCCATCCCCCATGAGGTGAAGAGAAGACAACACCCTAAATGCCAGCTCATTAAAAGCATTTGGCTTCCATTAGGATCAATGTTAACAAAAGAGAAATTAAGAAATAACTCATCTCAAGCAAGTGGCCACACTGACAACATTTCAGTCACTTAGATAAATAGCTGCAATTTTAACAGCAGCACTCCTAACACTGCATTAAAAGGCACATGCATGAAACCTGCTAACTACCAGCAGTGTATGTGTGCTGCAGCCTAAATGCTCTCCTCCTCCAGCACACTGGATATATGGAAAACATGGATTAAAAAGGTGGTTCTGCTCACGAGTCACTGGCCACGTTCTTGTGATGACAGCTAAATTACAGTTTATCTATCACACCACAGTCACTCCTCTGCGTGTGTGTGGATATCTGGGTGCAGGCAAAACACACTTCATTTCCCAAGGATAATGCACATGGGTTATGCTTTCACATTTTACTCTCAGAAATGATGGAATATTCATACTGTTTTTGCTGCTCCTTTTACAAGCAGTAACTTCCTGAACTATTGCAATTTGTGTAAGTGACCATGCTCTGACCAGCCTACCCAACAGACTTCCTCCTGTCCTCATTTTCCAGAAAAAAACAGCTGGAACATGACACTACAATGGTGACAGATAAACTTCTGGTTCTTCATCTCAAATCTGCCCCTGCTGTTTCCACACTGTCTCCAATTTACAGCCAGCCTTCAGTAGTCTTCCAGATTTGCCTTTTTTAAACAATTTTTTATGATTTTTTTAGTACTGCAATAATTGTAATATATGTGTGTGTGCATCATTGTGGGAAGTAAAACTATTAAGAAATTTTACTAAAATAAAGCATGTCGGGTATTAGAGAAGCTTCACTGATGTGACTTTTATTGTTTTCCAATTTTATTCATATATTTTATCCCTCCCAACCCCAATTGTTATTCAGAGCAGACTTTTGTAATGCAATGCACAACCTTTTACTGTCTCCATCAGTAGCTGGAAATGCTCAGAATGGGTAAATATAAAAATGCAGATGAATTTCTTGGCCATGCAAGTCCATCAGTCTCAAACATTTCCATTGGCCAGTTATTTCTGTTGACTGGGGAGGTGGAGGGAAAGAATGAAAAAGCCAAACCTTATTCAAATGCCTGAGAAAATTCCCTTCAGAAACAATCTCAGTTTATTTCTTCATCAGCATTTCAACTGACCTAATGGAATAAACCTATTTCTGATTCCTCTGTCATCAGCTGAGAATGAGAACACAGATGTGATGGACAATGAGCATTTCTGGGGCAGGCAGGAGAGAGAGCAGGAGTTTCCTGCTGGGCTCCATCCCCACTTCCCATCCTGTCCTTAGCAAAACCTGTTTGTGAGCTGGGCTCAGTTACTACTCCAATACTCCTGCTCTTATTCAGGTAGTAATTTACTGATGAGCTGAAATGAAGTTCCCCCTAGTCTGGCACCCTTTTCACCTGGCTGTACCTCCCTGGCAGAGGGCACCACCCCTGGTGCTGTTACTGCCAGCTGAGAGGGTTTGATCCCACCCAGAGGTGGAGCTATGACCAGAGAATCCACCCTTATGCCCATGTATGGCTGCAATCTCTGCAAAGTTGTGTTTTGCGCTGATGAAAAATATTTCTTTGGAGTACCTACTCACCTGTGTTCTAAAAATAAAAAACACTAATGAAAAACATTTTCTCTGAGTACCTACTCACCTATGTTCTAAAAACTGACATTATAAGGAAAAAACCCTCAGGCATGAAGCTACCGTTTAAATATATCCAAGTTTTTTATCCCATATAGTCTAGTGAATCCATAAACAAAATTAAGCTTTTCTACATCAGATCATGGGTATTGGGCAGTCTAACCTCTCAGCCACCTGTGGTGCCTTCCTCAGACCATTCTTTTGCCATTGTGGATTTGCAGCTTTCAGAGTCTGTAACCAACATCACAGAACAGTTTGGGTTAGAAGGGACCTTAAAGATCATCCCGTTCCACCCCCTGCCATGGGACATCTTCCACCATCCCAGCTTGTCCCAGCCCTGTGCAACCTGGCCTTGGACACTTCCAAGGTCAGCCCCAACCTCACTGAGCCACCTGTGCCAGGGCCCCTGTCATGCTCACAATAAGGAATTTCTTCCTGATATACGATCTGGAATATTTAAAATCTGGATAATTGAGACAAAATTTGTGTGCTGCTTCTCTTCCACACCAACAAACCCACAGTGGGGTGAACTGGATCTTCTCCACCATGTTCTACTGCTGCAGATGGCCACAATCTACTGAAGATCCCCATTAAAAAATCAGTTTGCAACAACAATATCACAACACTTTAGTCCCTGAGTTTCCTCCAGGTACAGACATATGCAGCTATGACTGTGGGAGTACCAATGGAAAACAGGAGTTGTTAGCACTGTATGTATTTTTCATTTAAACTCAGTAATTCCTTAGAAGGCTTATTATGTCAAAATGGAAGTCTTAGTATCATTTATATCCTTCCGAGAAATATATTACCTTATATATCAAGAAAACTAATTAGAGCCAAGAACATTGTTTTCTGGTCCTTTCTAAATTGTACACAACCTTTTTATTGGCACAGTGAATTGTCCCTGGTTGAAAGTGATGATTCCTTCAGAGCCAAACACTTAAATCTTTATTTAATAGTGGAGCAAGCCCTGAAGAAACAATATTCCCATGTGTCAAAGTAGTGTATTTTTGAAAACACAACCTTCTGCAGAAACAGATTTCAATTACACTTCTTTCATGCTTTAAATCCAGTTACCTCATTGACTAATTTTCCATCTAGCGTATAACTATGGAATGTATAACAATTTCAATATAAATGTAACTGGCTATAACGAAAAAAAAACTTACTTAAGAAATAAGCCACTGCAAATCATTGCTTAATTGACTCACAAATGTCACCAGCTCCAACCATGTCACAGCAATGACAAGTTACTATGGAAACTAATGTATAAATTATGTTTTAGAATAATTAAAATGTGCATTACTTCAGCATTGCAGCATTGAATAGAGCTATGTAGAAACAAACCATCTTGCACAGAGGCACCCACCACCCCAGAATGGACTCCTGAACCTCATGGAAATGAGAAAGGAAACATTTTCCTGTTCGTGAAATACTTGAGACTTGAGCTAGCTGCGCTTGTGCTCTTTGAGAGGAGCCATCAGCTGTGTTTTGTATCTCCATCAGGCACCAAACTAAATGTAGAATTCACAAGCTGTGTACTCTATTTCTGCTTTTTCCCAGGGAGACAAGGGCAAAGCAGTCTGGTAGGAAGGAGAGACAATCATGTTGGATGCTCTGAACATTAGATGGAAAACAATTCTGAAGTGGATGTAGGTGTAAATGCATCCTCCTGATCTGTGTCTTCACAGACAGCAGAAAAGGAACTCATTGTTTTCCCTCACATGTTAACACTGTGATAAGCAAATGAGAAAAAAAGAAAAGAAAGAAAAGAAAAAAGAAAAGAAAAACATTCCAGCAAATTATTTTCCCCAAAGATCAAATCCTTTGTTCTGCAGAGCATGTCAGTGTATCTGAAGAGGGATCCGTGAGAGGGGAGGGAGTTAATTGCCTTGTGAGTCCAATGCACTGTTAATAGAAATTTCTTCTGAATAAATAATGTGGAAATAAGAATATTAAATAGCTCCACAAAACACACTGGCTCTACATAACACCATTCCAGACAGCTTTGTGTTGTGAGAGCTACTGGGTTAGAACACATTTCAGTGGCAGAGAATCATCATTTGACACTCATTTGCAATTTCTCATTGCTGGGAATTTACTTGAGAAAGACAATGTATCAAAACTTTTTTTTTCCTCTCTCTCTCTTTTTTTTTTTTTCTTCTTCT
>WBNO01027033.1:395341-406635 GCA_013400575.1 Peucedramus taeniatus | reverse complement strand
TTTTTTTTTTTTTTTTAAGTTTAAACTGAGTTTACTAAGAAAACATCAAATTTTACTGTTGAAAAGATAGTGCTACTCCACTGGTGCAAATGAGTTTGGAAAATTGGCTTCTAGACAGCAATGGGAAATACTCCTTAAAGGAAAGCCTAGCAGGACTTTCTTCTTCCTGCTGCCTTGGGGTCTGCACAATGTCACATTTTAACTGTTAAATATTGAATTTTCTCAATTTTCTTTCCCCCCAAATAAGTTGATTACGGAAAACTTCATTTAGAGATGGATTGAGAGTTTCTAAGTGAGTTAAAATTCTGTTTCACTATATTCTAAATTTAATCATGAAGGCTAAATTTATATAGAACAATTCTTCAGAGGCAAGTCATTATCATAATGTGAGCTCAGTAAAAACCCAGATTAAAAAAAATTGCTAAGGGAACCTCTTTTTTTTTCATCTTTATGTAAACAAATAACCACAATCCAAACATCCTCCAAAGTAAAATCAATGCAACGCACTACAAAAATTAAAGTATTTCTCTCCATTTCTTTTCTTTTTGAGGACTAATGAACAACCTACATGTGACAGATCATACTCACATCCCTTAGTAGCAGGAGCAGTATTACAGCAATTAGTGGGTTATTAGTATTTACATAGAACAGAAGTTGGTAGAGACAAAATGAGACTTCCAATCTTAGAAAACAGGTGGAAATTGTATAAAAAAAAAAGACTAACAAACACATGATAAGATAACTAATAAGATACAAAGAGGATGCTAAAAAAAGACATAGAATCAAAATAGAAATAAAGTGTCTTTTAAGTTTACATAAGCTTATTGAGAAGGTGAGGAGCTTCTGGAAAAGAATAATGAATATAAGTTATATCTACATGATAACCCTTTTTACTAGTGTCCCTTACCTAAATATCTTAAAATAACTGTACCACCATGAGGTAAGACAGAAGGTCATCCTGTGAAATGAAGAGTTTCTAAAAGATTAAAAGCATGTGGCAGAATTTTTATTTTTTTCCCCTGTAATAGATGCAGGTTATTTCAAGGATCAGGGCTCAGAGCTGTGATATTCAACATTTAAGTAAATCATGTGGCAAGTTGGAAGGTTTGTACATAAGTTTGATGGAAAAGGCACAGACAACACAGACTGGGGATAAAATAGCAGATCCATCTAAATGGCAGCACAGAAATAAAAATAACCCTACCTAGAGCAATAATAAAGCCTAGATAAGACATTGCCACTCATACAAGACATCTGGTGTCGTGTCAGACAGTTCCCTAAAAGTGTCAGCTTAATGCTCAGTAGCTATCAAAAAGGCAAATAGAAAACTATTAAGAATATCTCAAAACCATCACCACACCATTGTGTAAATTCATGATGCACGTCTGGAACTTTCCATGCAATCCCAGGCATCTCACCTCAAGAAAGCCTTAGGGCAGAATTATGAAAAAAAAAATAAAAACAGGAAAAAAAAAAATACAGAAGTTTCTAAATAGGAACAAAATACACATGTAATGCATGTAATGGAAAGGGGAAAAAAACCTACAAGTAGAGTGAAAGTTTTTCAGAGCAATAAAGAAACAGAAACAAAACGAGACAAAATAAAATACTAAATCATATGAGAACATTTAAAAATAAAATAAAAAAAATGTGTCTCAAAGAAACAAAAGATAAATTTAAACAGAATCTTATAAAACCACCACTTGAAATCATAGTTTTGCAACAGTGTTGAGGATTTGATTGAAGTCAGTGTGTTCAAAAACAGGTCAGGGCAAAGTCTGTCATTGCCAACCAGTTAGGATGATGCAGATACAAACCCTGGCTCAGAAGGGCTTTTTCTTTGTCCTTAACTTCTCAGTTAAAATCTGTGAAGTACCCCAAGGTTGGATAAGTCTCCCTGTGTCTTGGATGCTTTATTTTTCCCTTCTGGCCACTTTCCAAAAGACTTTATTGAATTGGTTGGGCCCTTGGGTTCTCCATCCATGAAGTTTTTATGCTTCTGAATCCTTAAGCTTATTTATTGTTCGTGCACACCTGATCCAATTAAACTTTGATTTAGCTACTATTTTATTTATTATTGAATAGGAGTTATCTAGTTGAAATACCTCTTTATAACAGTTCATTACAAAGTTATTTCGAAGTATCCCACATTTTTTCCCCTTCCTTATTTTCCATTTATTTTTTTGGTTGCATTCTCACAGCTTTCCAACAAAAAGTTATTTAAACAGCCAGACAGCATTTAAACCAGTGTGAACCTCCTCACACAGAACTATTAGCTAACCCAGAGCTGAAAATTGGTTGGAAATTTGCTGTACTGCAGAAAGTGAAAGACAACTCCATGGCAAAGGTCAAGGACTGAAATAAACAGGCAGAGATTCTGTCTGAGTCAGTGGACAGTAATATCTGATTTTTTTCTCTAAAACAACAGCTTACCCAGCAAATTGCTAAATTGCTGCCATTCAAGGCACGCAGGACTCAGGAAATACACTGGGACTGCAGTTTAAAATATCTGCTGCTGCTCTGCCTCTGCTCCCCAGGCTTGGCTGTCCTCCTCCTCTGTGCCAGAGCTGGCACTTGTGGCATCCAAGACTGCACAGAAAGCTGGAG
This sequence comes from Peucedramus taeniatus, assembly GCA_013400575.1. Classification (NCBI taxonomy): domain Eukaryota; kingdom Metazoa; phylum Chordata; class Aves; order Passeriformes; family Fringillidae; genus Peucedramus; species Peucedramus taeniatus. The sequence goes on along the minus strand of WBNO01027033.1, from coordinate 404,028 downwards.
TGTGCCAAAATTATCCCATGATGGAACAGCACAGGCTGCAGACAGATCAGCTCCCATCACAGCTCACTTTGCTCATGGGTAGATTTTAAGTGACAGAAATGAAGGAAACAACAGAAACTGCTGCTGGAGGAATCACGTGCAAATAGTCTGATTCAATCTATTTTTATCATCATTGTTAACATTATTATTCAGCATAAAATGAGAGCCTATACTTCCATAACATCTTATTTCCATTAAAAAGTCCTCACTAAAGAGGAAAAAGCAGGATTTGTCCTCATCTTTTCAGAGGACTATTCGCTTCTCTCGACAAAGATATTTCCACAGAGATTTAAAATGTTTTCTGTCCCATGGATAAATTAAGACCTGCCAGCAGTACAAGGAGATTCTAATGGATTACCATTAGCAACATGTCCAGTTACAGAAAAATAATTGAATTGGTCAGTGAGCAGTTCTGCTTCCTGTGTGGTGGCATTAGGAAGGCACAGGAGAACTGGGACAATGTGGTCTTGTTAAAGAACCATGACAGGTTTTGTACTCTCAGCATTATCAGCAGACCAGATCTTGTAAAATCCCAGTTTTTAGGCAGTTAAATGTGGTGGAGCACTGGTACTCCCCATGCATGGCACCTCTGGAATGTTTTTGTGGGATGGGATGCAGACTCACAGTTTGAGTTTTAGCTCTAGAGCCCTATCCTGAAATGGGAGAAATTACTCTTCCATCATGACAAGCCATGGGACACCAGAGTGAACAACAACCTCTTAAATCCATTTTTTAATAGTTACTTTTAGACAAAAAAACACCAACACAGGCAGGCAATGAAACCCATGCAAGGCTGTGCCAATACTTTACTGTAGCATTTTGGTACTTCAAAACCTATGGTTGGTCTGAATTGAGAAAAATTAGGTGTTTTGAATGGTTACCCAGGTCAGGCAGCTATACTCACACTCCTTCCTTTCAACATGGGTATTTAGGATGGTGTTTGAGAGGAACATCACAGCCCCTGCCCAAAGTTCTGCTCTCCATGTTCAGAACACTCAAACACAATAATTTTACATTATTTCAGCACAGTTCTTACACAGTATTTTGGGCAGTCCTTCTTCCCCTTCCCCTCTTCACCCAAAACATCAAACTGACAGATCCCTACAAAATATTTAGGCTGTACAAAGCCAACAAGCTCTACATGTAATATTTGCTGTTCACCAGCACCTTGTCATGTCAGAGAAACAGATGTTTCCCTGCTTCCCTTCTGACAAGTGTGTACAATGTGCAGCAAACCTCCATCTCCCCTCTTTGGCACCAACCACACTGTCAGTCATGAGCACAAAGTATTTAATCAACTCCAAACAAACCTCCCAGACACGAGCCAGGCTGAGAAATAACAACAGTGCCTCAAAAGGGGATGCACTTCTTTCAAAAATAATCATCTCTCATCCCATCATTTTTCAATAGCCTAGATTTGGGATTTCTCTGCCAGTTCATGAGGCTTCCAGATTTCCTTTCACATCTGCTCAGAGCTGGAAATTCTACATGTAATGAATTTTATTCAGCTTCTCCAGAGGGAATTTATGTAATCATTTAATTAAGGCTTCCTTTTGTTCAGCTGGCCAGCCTGGGTCAGGGGCTGCAGGGATCCCAGGCCCAAGCAGGATGAGTTTGAATTACACTGATGGTGAATTACACCAGACTTTTTTATATCACTTTAAGGAAAAATGTCAAAAAAATTGAAAAATACTTTTGCTTCAAACAAAATATTTGTTCAATAACAGCTAGAGATGCAATTAATTGAGCCTGTGTCTAATTTATGAGAAGGTCCTTCGTGTTTCTGATGTTCAAAAGAATCTCCATGAAGAGAGAAGATTTGGAAAGTCAGAAATCCTCTTCCAATGGAAGATTTCAAGCATTCCTCATACTTCTAGCATAGCACAAATAAAAACTTGCCTTAGATGATATTCAGCAATTCTCCCCTAATCCCAAATAGAGGTCATGAACCAAAGGGCAGAGTTCTGAAAAAACAAAATACACTATCACTGTGTAAAGCATATGAGTATTTAGGAATATGGAACCAATATTAGCTTCAGGTTTACTCATGTTCTTGTTTTATTATCCTGACTACCATGAAGTTAGAGTAATGCACACTAAATAATGAGGCAATTCAAAATATCTATATAACAATAGCATGGCTGCCTTGGGGATGAGTTCTGCACACACCTGAACACTGATTTACACCTCTTATTATTTAACCATATCAACAGGAGGGAACTCTCCTCATTTTTATGAGCTCACAAAGGTAGCAGCAGAGAAGAAAAGCAATTTTTGGTGTGCTGAAAATCTAGACTAAAGAATATTATATAGGATCCTTTCAGAGATATATTTTAGTAAATTATGCCCTTAAAAAATGAATTTGGCACAGAAATTCTAAGCCAACTCTATATTAAAATTAGCTCACACTTTCCTAATGCCAGTTTCTCCAGTCCTCCCTACATGATCATTTGCTTTTTCCCTTTACCAAAATGAACCTCTGCTAATTTGACACCAAAACTTAACTCAAGGTAAAAGTAAAGTTAAAAAACAAAACTGAGAATAAAACTCCATTTTATCTCTTCTCGTACTCTCAATGTAGTTTTACCAGATACTTACAAAACAAATTAAACAGAAAATTATGATTTTTTTTTTAACTGAAACATTTAATCTCCTTTTTGATTTAACAAATGAATATGTGGAGACCACTTTCTCAAGAAAGATCAACTGTAATGGCTTCTTTTCATTTGCATTATGAAATGCTGACAAAATTTCAGCCTTCTCTGTCCTATTTCATTATCCTTTCTCAGATTTTAACAACATATGCTTTGTCAGCACTCTTCATTTATAGCATATTGCTCTGTTCCCTACGACTGCTTTATCTTACTAAAAATAAAATTGGGAATTTGTCTTGCTTAACTTGGCTATGGGGCTTGTTCTGTCTATCTTCCTTTCTTTCTCACCCTCCAAAAATCCACTTACTGTCATTCCTGTCTTGAGGCTTCTCAAATAATATCTATACCAGTGATATATTGCTCTTTCTTGACAGCTGATTCCTTAGTTTGATAAAGATTTTCCCAACCTTACCTGCAGCACTAGAGCAGCCAAAATTTACTCACCTTTCTGTTTATGCATGGAATTTTATAACATGTCTTTAGCTAGAAATTCCCACTTCATTGCTATGAAGACAAATGTGACAAGAGTTGCATATTTACCCATATCACTGTGAGTGGAAATTTTGGCTGAAAGAAGTTTTGATTCCCTCACTGAGCAAAGCTCCAGGGTCCATGATTCTTGAAAGTTTTGGTGAACAGTGGCTCATGGTGGTGAGGATCAAGGTGGTAATCCTTCAGAGTGAAATGGAAAGCTTCACTGCAGTCAGATTATTCAGTCAGCTCTGCAATTAAGGCTAAAAAAGGTTTGAATTTTGTACTCTGAGGTGCCAAAATTGTTTAAACCAGAACTGCAAATTCACCATTTGGTTATTGTTAGCCTCCAGCTCTGTTTTGCTGCTATTCCTGAGGTAGCTCATGCTACAGATATTTTTTCCAAGGCCCATGACTAATGTCAACATCTTTGTTTTATCAATCAACTTCTAATCTCATCAAAACCAATACCAAGGTAGCTTGGTAGGATCTATTTTCCCTCAGACAATGATAATGGGCATTAATTACATTACATTCCTTACATTTTTATTAAGCAAACCTTGCATTAACCACTGCATTATTTTGTTCTGGATCAATACCAGGCTAACAGGCCAGCAATCACCAGGAACAGCAGTGACTCTTTAAATATCAGCACAACATTATCCTTCTGCTGGTATCTGTACTTTCCCAAGATGAATTATTTTAGTTATTACAAAAAACAATTCAACAAAAACAAGAAAAATGCCATTGCTGAAGTAACTTTAATTTGGTATTTGTTCGTATAAAATTATAAAATAAACATTTTTCAAGAAGCCTTGGGCATCTACATATAAAAACTTTAAGATCTTACATCCAACATCCTGGAGTTTATGGACAAAACAGTTTTGCTTAAGGGCAAAACTGTTCAAGTTCATGGTAAAGACCCATCTGGCCAAGATGACAATCAGCCCTTTCACCTGTCAGGCTCATTGTGTTGATGAGCTCTGCTTATTTCAGGAAAAAGACAAAAAAAGGCTCCCCTTTGCCTACTGCTGCCTACCTTGCTGCCAGAACATTCCCCATGGGAGGTCCTGCTCCATATCCTCCTCCAGCTGAGGAGGCTTTAATCCCTGTTTCACACCCCCTGGAGGGTTCCTCACTGTTCTGCTGTCAGGTATTGGGCAGCTCCATCACTTGCTGCCAGCACGTTTTCTAAGGACTTTGTAGGTAGAAATTATTGATTAAAAACAGTATGTTGAAGGTATTGATTATGAACATCCAGGGGGAAATTTGCTCTTGAAATTTCTTAAACTAGGTTTGCAAAGCTGCATTCATATATATATATATATATACACATATACACAATCACACAGATATTTATATACTTAAAGGCCACACTGAAATAAAAATTGACATCCCTATAGAACATGAACAGTATTGGAAGTTCTGAAACAAATGAAATGCCATTTAATTTTCCTTCTACTTCTGGATATCAGACTGTAGAATATGAACCCATTTGCTATCTAAAAAAAAAAACAAACAGTTTTTACAGCATAGATCGAGCACCATTTATTCATCTCAATAAAATAACCAAAATTGTGAAGCAAAAATGAAATAATGTGGATGTCCAGATGAAAAGTTTTGACTCTGTCAAAGACAAAATGAGGAGCTTATATAAACTGACTGAAGTGAAGATAGCAGTGATACAGCTGGGAGCTAATAAAAGATTTAGGTCTTGTAAAAGTTCATACTCTGGTCAAAAAACACTGGATAGAAAATTGGTGTAATTATATTCATATCCTTTTTTTCTGGGAAATAAACTGTCTTCTATAAACTGTACAGTATTTTGAATCGGTGCGAATTATTTAATTGGTTTTCCCTAAAATGTTCAAATCAGTGACATAATTACAATAGTTCTTTTATCTTTTTTTTTTCTAAATATGGACTTATTTTGCTTATGACATTCAACTCTATAGTGCCCAGCAGATTTCCTTTTTCTCTTTACAAAGCTTTTGAAGCAGCAATACTAGAAAACCAAAGTACATAGTACCCAGAGGAGCAGTTTCTGCTACCTTTCTACTTCCCCACTGAAAGTAACCATGTTCTTAGGCTAATCTATGCCTAAATATTTTATAATTTCTTTTATTCATTGAAAAGAGCAGCAGAAGTGTATAATAACTCTAAACCACATCAAATAATGTTCTGCCCTGGCACAAAGAACACAGCATCTTTGAAACTTGTTTCCCAACTCTGCCTCAGAACATCTGAAAGAAGCATGAGGTGATGTGGAAGTCTCCCTGTCTCCCAAAGAAAGAGAACTGCTCCTTTTCTAAGAAATGCCCAGTGGCATATCAAAAAGGAAAATTTTGTATTGTTTCCAAACCTCTTTATCCATTCAATAGAACAATGACAACGAGCTGTTTGCATTTAAGTGAATAAGTGGCACAGGAGTAATTCCAACACGTGTGAATCCTCTTCTGCATGACTGTGCTCAACGCAGTGGTAAAACCCTAAATGCTTTTCCATTTCATTCACCACCTTAGCAAATACACATAAATAATGCACAACAAAAGATCACAACAAAAGTTTCTCCATGGGAACACTTGGGTTTTTTTCCTGTTAATTCTTAATCCCTAATGAAATAGCTGGTGTTGTAGATGAGTAGTATAATAGTTGGCTCTCACAATTAAGGGGTGAATATTATGTGTATGTTAAGATATATAATGATGTTATTGTAATGTGTCCTCCCATAATCCTCTTTCCCCTCCCCACTTTAACAGCCTCAGTAGTCAGGGCATTTGGGGAGGGCCAGCTTGTTACCAGGAGGTTCAGCATAACAACACCTGACCTCCAATCTAGATGTAAGAAAGTGATCTCCACTAGTGGATGGCAGAAAAAGAGTTGACTGACACAACTTTCAGAGGGGCTAAGGTTATAAAAGGCAGAGCATCCATTTTGTAGACAAGCACGTGGCTGGCGGAGACTCCCAGAGCTGCAATTTTCCTTATTCAGTCCTTTGTTGTATTTTTTGTTAAGGTTTAATAAACCTTTTAAAATTTTAAAAGTGAGGGTCATTTCTCACAGCTGGTTTCTCACTTTGCTCATCTAAAGAAAGTGGAAGTCACGAGCTGTATTAATAATGGAATGGTTTGGGTTGGAAAAGACTCTAAAAATCATCTTACACCAATCCCTGCAATTGCCCATGACTCTTTCCACTGAACCAATGATGTCAATCAGCTCCCTCATTGTGACACATATATTCACACCCTATTCTGAACAATTCAAAATTCGGCTTTACAAAACCATCCAATATTGAGAACATTCTTATTTTGCATATCGTGACCAGCCTCACTGGAACAGGCTGGGAGGAGGCAGAGATTTAAAGATCATCTCTGGAGGCTCTGCAGCTGGAGATCTGCAGAGGCAAACCTTGTCTTTGTGCCTGATACAAACACATCAACAGTGGCAATATTCCATCTGGGCTTTCTGTTTTCTCAGTCTTTCCATTAAAGCCTCTATTTCTTCAAAGATATTTCCATTTGCCTACTGTCAAATAAACTGCTGCTGAGCTGTGGGAATTCCAGGTATTTGTAGCCACCCAATCTGATTCATTAGTTCTCAGAATAGTGTGGTAGACAGCTCTAAAAATCACATTTATATCAGATGAAGGTTGCCTGAGCTTCAGGGGGTAGTTATATATCTGAAATAAAATGTATTCTAAGGCATAGTTCCAGAAACTACAATAGAGAATTAGTTGAAAATTGCTGAAAAGTACAAATTAAATGGCTCTTTTGGCAACACAATTCTAGAAATAAGATTGCATTATAGGAAACATGTCACAGCTTGACTTTGGGTGGTTTTGATAACTCAAGAAAAGACTTTTTAGAAGATTAAATTCTTAAACATTGCTCCTCAAATCAGAAACACAATTTTTATTTATAAATATATATTTAAAAACCACGTGAGCCTTACAGGTTCTGTATTTGGCAGAATTCAGAGCTGGAGGAGAGAGGACAAAGAGGAGACAGAGAGTACCAAAAAAACCCAAATCATGTTAAACAGTAATGCTTCAGTGGCAGAAAAACATAGAACATTAATATGTCTTTTATCTGAATAAGCTCTGTAAAGAGGAAAAAGCTGTAATTTAAATTCCTTGCCTAATAATTATGTATGATTATAACCAGAAACAAGACTCAGATCAAGTTTTGGGGTTTTTTTTTCCCTTGACTCAGCCACCTTTTCTTTCCAAAAGGCAAGGTTTGGAGAGTCCCACTTGCAGGCTTGGTGGCAGCTCCATGTGCAGTGGAGCACTAAACAATCCAAAAAGTACATGCAAATTTTTGCCAGCAATTAGCAGGGTTTATGAGCTCACTCAGAATGTTATTCTGTGAATTGATGGAAAAAAACTGTTATTTCTTTCACGAGCAGTTGACATTTGTGAACAACAAGGCACCAGACCATCAGGTGGCTAATTTAAGCATTAACAGTCCTTGGCAGGAAAGACAGCCAGACTGCATGCAGGCATTTATGACAGCATTTCTAAATGTAGGTTTTGGTCTGTAATCCTATAAATGAACATTCTTTTGTGCAATATTTTGACAAATCAAGGGAAAAAATGCCAGGAAAAATCCAGCAGATAGCATGAGTCACACCTTTCCTAAGCCATTTCAGGCATCTGCTGCTATGGGACCATATGGGTAAAACAGAAGATGCAGGTACCTTTTCCAGTCACAAGTATTCTAAAGATAAACATATGGGTAGAAGAATGCTAAAAAAAAAAAAAAAAGAGAGACTGATTTAATTGTTTGTTAATATGATGTACTATGCTTGCAACAGCTTTTCTTTTATCACTGTTACAGTTAATTGTGATTCACTGTTGTTCTTGACACTCTGATATCCAAGTGCCAAAACCAAAAGTAAAACAATTTTAAATTTTAAAGTTGTGTTTTTTTGATTTTCAGGGTTTTGTGGCTGTGTTTTTTTGCCTTTTTTTTTTTTTTTTAATTGGGAGTGGGTGTGATTTTGTGTCAACATTAACTTCATCCTTCACCCATATTATAAATTTTGATCATTCTTCTACAAGTTTATTGTACTGTTAGAAAATGGACCAGCTGAACACAGTAGGCTGGAATTATATTTGTTTTACCCATATCAGAAGATTGCTGAATGATGAATGTGCAAATAGCTTTGACACCAGGGGTTAATGGATCATCACCTGCATTTGCATAAGAATTAATCATGATTTCTTCTTTTGTTTTAGGGCAGAATACGATTCCAAGAGCTATCACCACCCAAAAAAAAAAAAAAAAAAAAAAAAAAAAAAAAAAAAAGGTACTAAAAAAACCCCAGAGGCATTAAATGCTATTGCTATAAATAGCATTTGCTTACCTCATGTGTTTCTATAAATGGGTTCCAAAGTGCTGGCAGACATATGAAGACACAAAACCCTGGAGGCAGAGTAGCCCCTGCTGGCACTGCATATGCCCAGCTGCACTTCAGAGAGAGGTGCCACAACCAAAACCCCACCTTTTAACACAGATATGT
>WBNO01027033.1:296247-395310 GCA_013400575.1 Peucedramus taeniatus | reverse complement strand
GTTATTTATCTTCCTCATAGTGATCACAATTAAAAAGTGACAGTGCATGAATTGATAAATTAATAAATTGATAAATTTATGATTTTTGCACTTAATTTATAGTATGATTATCAGGTTTGTAAAAGTACAGGTTACTTTTACAGTATTTTAACATTTTGGGTACCAGAGGAACAGACTGGTAGGTAATTTTCAAGCTGTTCTCAAGGTGTGAATGAACTTGAGCAACTTCCAAAACCATGATAATTCACAAATTTGAGGAAAGTGCAATTTTCAGGCACCTAAAGAGCTCCAAAAACTAGAGAGGGAAGTCTCAAATAATATGCTTTTTCAAATGAAAGATGACATTTTTTTTGTATATATATATAAATATATATAATATGTATATACACATATATACCATAGAATGGTTTAGCTTGAAAAGGACCTTAAAAATCGTCTAGTTCCAACCTCACTGCCATAGACAGAGGCACCTTCCATGACACCAGGTTGCTCAGAGCACCACAGATATACATATAGATAAAATTCAGTATATCAGAATTTCAGTTCCATTCAGCTGGGCTAAAATGACTGCAGAAGGTGAATTGGACAGCAACATTTAAAGATTTTATCACAGTACTTTGAGGAATATGCAAGTCTTAGAATAATTTACCACTATGTTGTGGGTTTTATATGCATTTTTTGTTAAATAAGTGTTGCTATGTTCTGGATTTCAGCTCTTTAATTTGTATCCATACTTTTGGCCATTCTGCAGGACTCTGTGCTGATTTGGATCCAGCAGAAATGTTAACACTGTCAAAGCTTTCACCCTCCTTCCCTCTTCTCTTCCTTCCATCCTGAAGATTTTTTTTAAATACAGTATTTCCTTATCAGCAAACCATATGCAGAGCTAATCATGAAAGCTGTGTTATCACCTCCACTCTTCCAATGACAGTTCTAACAGAAATCAGCTTTAAATCAATTACAGCATCAATCAACCTCCCTGCACTCCAAATTCAACAGGACCTTGTGTTTGAAAATACCCACTCCAAAGGAGGGTCTGACAATATGCACAGCTGACTCTCTTCTTTTTCTCAGTGGCAATGTCTTTTTATCATAATGATAAGCAATGACACTTGAAATAAAAAGTGCTGGAAATCTGAATATCACAGCCTGAACAATGTTAGTGTCTCAGGACATTTAAAATGAAAAAAGCTCAAATCAAAGCCTAATGCTGCCTGTTTTATCTTCTGTGCTTCTTTCTGTCAGGTGAAATAAAAGCACAAATCCACAGAATACACAAGGATTATGAAATGCTCCTGCTTTCCCTGAACACCCCTTGCTGGCCTGCACTGAAGGTAATTGCAGTTGAGTCAGAAACTGCTGAAAAATAAGAGAAGAAGCTGAAAAAGGCAAGTGCAATTGTAGGCATAACACAGGGGTGACAGGGCCTGCCTTAGAATGTGCAATAGCATCTTCCCATTTGTCCTTCCAGATCTGGCCAGAAAAAAGGATTTATTTTCTGTTAAAAGTTTTTTCCCAGATCCAGTACACAAATAACACTTCTCTACATTGAAATGTGCATTTATTATCTGTCTCTTAGGTTCGTATTTCACTGAAATTCTATTTCTGTATTTTTTCATTGGTAAAATGTATATATCAACAAATAATTTTGACTTGCACCCCTCTCAGTGTCCCACCATACCAGTGCTAGCACCAGTCTGGCTTCAATTACAATCCCAATATTGCTGAGAACATTATTTGAGCTGATTATACTTTACATGACCATAGAAATCTTTCAGTCAACCTTCAGAAACTGCTGTAATGATATTCTACTTTGAGATTTCCATGTGTGCAGCCCAACAATAAATTTTAAGCAGACTTAAAAACAAATACAGTATTGAAACATATCCTAACATAGGTATGGAGGACTATTTTAGGTTGCTTTGCTTAAAAATGGACCCAGACATACATGAATATAAATGCAAATGGGTTGGCTTTTTAAAAATCAAAATAAATCAAGAAAGATCTTTCTTCCTCTTTTTGTTTACTCCAGAGGAAGTAATCAAGATATATTTTTAAAACTAAAGGATATTATAGCAAAATTATTTTACTAGGTACAATTAGAAAATAATCTTATTTCCAATTGTCAGTGAGAAATATGTGCTCTTACTAGAACATTAATTACAGATAATTTAATTATTGCTTAGAATTAGTTTTTGGGGTTTTTGTTAAACTTTTGTTTCTATTTAAAGCAGTTGACCAACCTTACTCTCATAGTGGTTAGAAAATTTCTTTTTAGACATAAGCAAATAATAGTATGAAAACATTATTCAGTGAGAGCCTTTGACCAAATCCATTTCCAACCTGAACTGAAGGCTTTGTAAATGTTCTCCAACATTTCATTAGAACTATTTGCATATCTTTGATCTTCTTGTTTCTATCTGGGCTGAGTTTTAAGTGTCAAAATAGAGCAGAATAAAATACAATCAAGTCCAAAGTTGGAAGGGTCTACAATGACCATCAAGTTCAACTTCCCAACCACTTAAGGGATGACCAGAAGTTACTCTATTTATTATTAAGGAAGTAGTCCAAATCACTCTCAAACATGGACAAGGATGCAGCAAACTCTCAGGCAATATTTCAGTGATGCTCCCAGAGAAAGAAGAGCTTCCTTCTAACAGGAATATCCAATTATAATAATTTTCTTCTGGGAATACAGCAAAAGAGTGGTCAGTTTTCTTGTTAAACCTTGTAATCAATTAGTGTGAAATAAGAAAACACACTTTGGGATAAGAAATCAAACTTTGTATCATGGAATAACTTTTTTTTTTCCTTTATATATTCCTCCACATAGACCACACATTCCAGCAGTCATTTTTTGTTCATTTAATAATTTACAATATTTCTTTGAAAGACTTCTCCCCTTATTTTACCTCTGTGTACATACACTGGCCCTGTAGGCACAAGCTCTGCTCAAGTCAGAGGCAGAGATGATCATCCTGTAACAAGCAAAAAGCCATGGATTTAAACAGAGATGCACTGAAAGATCTTACAAAGGGCATTATCCCCTTGGGAAAGGCACATTTCCTGGTCATTATCCCAGCAATCTTTCCCTAGTATTATATTTAGCCATGTATTTAGGGCAAATCAGCCAAGCCCAGATCTGTGTGCCTACACTTAAGGATGTGTCCAAGCCTTTCTGTGCTCAGCACAGGCCACTGACCCCATCCAGCAGAACACTCAGACATCTCTGCAGAAACCTGAAAGCACACACACACTGAGAAACTGCAACATGCATTGCCACCAGTTTTTCTTAAAAGCAAGTAAATTGCCTACAAAATACTTAAATCATTGCCATGCATGTATAATACTCTTATTCCTGTTCAGTGTGATAAACCCCTCTCCCAGGAGTTAATAGTTTTGCTATATTCAGAACTCTGCAGATAGGCAAGTGCACAGAAGAAAGTAAAGTATGAGTTACTCTGTGCTGACAGCAAATGTTGCAATTTTCCTCAATTTCTACAGTCTGGTCCACAGTGCAATCCTCACTGCAATATGGTTAAACATTAAGCAGTTCAGTGTGTTTGTCACTCAGCCTCTTGGCTCTGCAAAACCTGAAGAGAAACAGATAGGCCACTTGTGGGATTCACTCTGTGTGTGTGTTAGAGAGATAATTAGTCTGGACAAAAAAAGAGATGTGCTGCCCTGCACCAAAGACACTGATGTGATGGTATCCTGTTAGTCCTAACCCTCCCAATAAGTACCAAGCTTTAAGAGAAAATGCTCAGAGGAGAGGAAAACAAGGCCAGGTTGGATGAGGGGCGAGCAAGCTGCCCTGCTGGGAGGTGTCCCTGCCATGGAAGGGGGGGGAACTGCAGGATCTGTAAAGTCCCTTCCAACCCAAACCATTCCATGGTCTTAAGATGCAGCTCACAGTTTTGAATGACACCACACAAATATCAGAATGAGAATTTTGACCTTCTAGAATCTGCTGAAAGACAAAGATCTTTGGGAAGTCTGCAAGTTGAGGGGTTTTCACAGAATTTTCTAGGAAATTAATCAGAAATAGACTCTATACGCATATAATAGATTATGCTTTGCTCAAAGCTCCTAAGTTTGCAGTGTTAGTATAACACAAAGTATATTTGCAAAACATTTTCTTCAATCCCCACAGTTTTTAATACTATGGACCATTTGTTTGGATTTTTTTTTCCTTAACTTGTTTCTTGGTAAATAAATAGATCTTAAAAATAAAAACGGTCTAAGGAATTTGCTTTGAAAAATTACATCAGTAAGTTACAAAACACTCCAAAAAAGCCCTGACTTCAAGCACACAATTTCCTAAAGACTCTACTGGGAAGACAAAACTGCACTTAGAATGTGAGCTTATTGTATAGAAAGCCCTGGGGAATTCTGTATTTGCAGATCAGACAACATTTGAATGCTGCTTTAGGAAGGTTTCTGGTTTCTGAGAGGCAGTTGTCGCCCAGAGGCTCTCTGATATTAACAGCAAATCACTCCTGATGGTATGTTTTGAATCAGAAGCAAGAACATGGTTATGGCATTTTGATCTTGTGTTAAATATTCATGTAATAGCCACGAGGGTGAATAGTAACTATTCTCCAATGAAATCACTCTTTGGATACAGGTGTCAATATGAAAGAGCCAAAGATGAATCTTTCCTCTTGGTTGTTACGAGAGAGCACGGGCAGCATAGAGGAGTTCTTAAAACTCCCAACTCAGAGTCCCAGCTTAAGCCTGGTTTATGTTGGCCTGCCATAAACCACAGCTAAGGTCTCAGTGTTTCTGAGTGTTAAAATGCTGCTTTTGTATCCCATTTCTCTCTGTTTCAGCCACTACAGTGATCTAACACCATCGACTTTTTGAACCCTCTCAGGTTTTCTTTTGTAATTTTGAATTAACATGGCGTCAGGTAGAAGGCAGAGATTCAAGAAGCTATGCCAAGTGATTCCATCATAACATAGTTGGTTTGTTTTTTCCTCCCCTTCATCTTGTTTTGTGTTATATTTAAACCAAATAAACCCAGCCTTTGCTAATCAACAGTGGCATTCACCCTGTTTGTCTGATATGGTTTCTTGATGAGATAAAGGCTGCTACTAAGGAAATTATTATACTACATTTATTCTAATTTTGGATATTGATATCTTAGCTATGAAATTATTATAAAACATAATGACCTGAATTGTAATTAAACTCAATATTGAAGGTGTTGTGCAATTATGAATGACTAATGACGACCCTGCTACCACTGGAGAGAAAGCAGACTGCAACCTAACGCTCTTTATCTCCCTGTAATGGGAACATTTCCTTTCCCTTGATGCCCTGGTAGAGGTTTAGCCTTTCTGACATTGTGGTTTGAGTCAAAACCCCACACAAAGGCTAAAGAGAAGAGCTATCTATTGAGCTTGTTCTGATATTCTCCTTCTACTGCTTATTCCCCCTGACAAGCATTTCAACCTCGACTGATGTCACTGCATAACACCAAAGCACCTGGGGAGAGAGAAAAGGTGAATAACAACAGGCTGGAGTGTGGATTAAACTGAATCTGATCCTGAGGCTTCTGGCAGGCTCTGTCACCACAGGGCAGTGACAGAGATCAGGCACCACTGGGCAAACCACAGAGCAGGGCTGGAGATGCTCGGGGTGTGCAGGAGAAGAGGGACATCACCAGGAGCTCTGATCTTCGAGCTGTCACCTACCGACTTCTGAAGAGAACAACAACCAAAGCCTCAGAAATACCTGAGCAAGACCAAAAGGAATCTTTAAATATCTTCTAAGGTGATTTTAAAGAGAATTAAATACGAGGCTCTGCTCTTGGAACAGTTCATACCCCAAAGCTAACTTACTTCTATTTCATGCCAAATAAAAGCTTTATGAATCACATAATAAAATGTTATGGCTGCTGGCACAATTAATTAGAGATGGAGGACAGCACAACTTTCACCTCAAACAGAAGTGTCATATTAAAAGAAAGAAAGCTGTTAAAGTACTGTGACCACGACCATTTCAAACTGATTCAGTACAGAAATTAGGAGGTGCTAAGAAAATATTAATTTAAAGGAGATAAGGACAATGTATTGCTGTAATGTTTGTAAAACACCTGGAGATCATATTGAGAGGAGGGTGGATCAACACTTCAGATGACAAACCTCTAATTTCTGTACTGCTACTTATAGCTGCCAAAAAAAGTGTATCAGCATCTGTACATGGACCAATAAAGTCCATTTACACATTTGAGAAAAGAAACTTTCACAGTTAATGCACTGATATCCAACTTCCTACATGATTATGAATCTTCCTTCTAGACTTAGACAATTACACTCCTTCTAACATTTCAGAAACAAAAATGAATTCAAGAATTATTCAGGATTGCTCAAAACTGATTACCCTACTGAAGTATGGCAGGAGTGCTCATGGAATGGAAACCCCACCGTGTATTTTATTTGTGGTGGGGTTCATGGAGCACCATCTTTATGCAGTTTAGGGCATGAAGTCCATACACTGCATGCTGTGCTGACCTGCACTGCACAAAAAGCCAGGAAACACCTTAAAAATACAGCAAAGCAACAGTTTTGAATCAATGAGAAAAAATGTGACTTTTTTAGAGGATATTTCTATTTCAAGCATAGGTAACACCCTAAGTGTCTATTAACTAGCCCTTTAGTTCCATTCCCATTGACAGAGTTTCAGGTGTGGCTGCTTAACCTGAACAGAAAACTTGCAGTCCTTGCTCTGAGTTCTACATCTCTGAAGTGGTATGGATGGTTCATTCAGAAGAAATATAAATATAACATTACTTAGGTACGAAAAAAAAAAAAAAAAGCTAACAGTGGTGAAAACATTACTTCTGTTCACCAAACGTGCTCAGTCACTGCTCCCAGAAGAGATGTGGATTTGGAAGCCAAGTTTTGGCACTCAAGGATTACCCTCCCCACATCCCACTCCTTTTACAGAAAATGAGCAGTCACCCTCTGCAGTAAATCATTGTGTGACTGCACAGTGACAGCCGAGATGTCACTTGTAACCTCTGATGCCTGATTATGTCACTTAACAGAAACACTATTTTAGAAGTGTTTGTGCACACAGTGCAGTGCAGCAGAAATTGGGGATTCACTTTTGACAGAAGCAGGCAATGATGACACAAGGGCTCATTAATAATCTGCCTGCACATGTCAGCTCTAATTTTTAAAAATGTCTATTTGGAAGACCTAGAGATTATATATAAGTATTTTGATTATAGGTAATTACTAAACATGTCCTCAAAGTTTGTTTCAGCCTTTTTAAAAGAGGTGCTCTTTGCTGAAGAATCCAGGAAACTTTCTGCAGAACAAGTTGTTAGTAAATAAGACTTTTCTTAGTCCTTGTTTTTGTTTTGGTTTTTGGGTTTTTTTTTTTTGTTATGATGGTTTGTATAGTTTGTTAGGCAGGAGTTCTGCTTGAGTGGTCGATGCAAATTGCAGCACTGCTCAGATCCAGAGCTCCATGCTTCTGTCTGCACCAAACCTGATTAACAACGAGCATCCACCAGGAGCTCTGCCTCTCACAAATGAAACTTAACTAGGTTGCCTTCTGTGATGTTTACCCACAGGGAATGAGGAAAAATTTGTATTCCTAGTTAGAATTTCTTCCTCCTTGCATGTAAGAGGAAGCAAGTTTCCCCTAGGTATACATCCTTCTATGTTTATGAACAGATGTAGGAAGGAAGCAGAGTTTATAGTATACTACTTTTAAATTGACTCATTTGTGATTTCATTAAAATGCAGAATAAATTTGATATCCCCAGGCAATATTTCCACAGAATTCTTTAGGTTAAGATTTCCTATTTCTCTAAAAAGCAAAGGAGATTTTCTAAAGGCTTGCTGATTTTATATATCATTAAAAGTGCTGTTCAAAGAGGAAAGGAGAAAAGAACAAATTTTATTCCTCAATATTCATCATTACTTCTTAAAACAGCATACATTTCATGAAACTTAGAAACTCAATCAGAAAGTTAGAGAGCCTCCACTTGTGGAGCACCTATGAAAAATCCACACAGAGTAAATGTCTTTGTGTGTTACACTTCTGAATTCTCTTTTTCTGTCTTTCTGCAATGTATTTATTCTGGAGTAGATTAAAAAGATTTTTAGGCACTAAAAAATGAAAGACAGCTGTTGGCATGAAGTTAAATAGAACAAGAAACTACAATATTTTTGCCTTCATCTCAGGAGTCCGTAAAAGATACACGAGTATTTCCTAAATTCTATCATCAATAAAACAATAGGTTCTATAGTTTAGCATTCAACATTCTATATAAAATTTATTCTTACAAACTACTTTGATGATGAAAAGCCAAATTTGGTGAACAATAAAAAGTATTAATGTACTTCTGGTTAAATATTCATTAGGCCCAGAAAATTTTTATCTTTAATGACATGTCTAAAAATGCCATTAGTGACCCTATAAGCCATCCTCAGACAATTTTTGAGGTTTGAAGATTTGGCACGCACCGCATGCATCTGAAACGCCAAGATGAAAAATCATTTCAAAATTTTGTCATGGGAGATTTAGTCACAACCAATTATAGTGAGGTTCTACACAGGCAGTAAAAGACAACCCTGGACCTGTGCTGCAGGTGATCAAGGGATATAATTCTTTGAAAAATATCAATTTCTGCAGTGCAACCACAGTAATTAACTGAGGAAGTGACAGGCAGATACTTTTGATAGAGCAACCAAGTCTCTCAGCAGAGGGTTTGGAGTCTTCAGCTGCCAACTTGTGTTGGCCTCCTGGTATCACCTTTTCTGGCTCAGCTCCTCCTGACTGGAGTATTCCTTACACTACAAAGCACTGAACTGTTGGATACATGGATTTTAGTGGAAATTGTGCTGTCTTTTAAATTTGACTGTCTTATTAACAGCTGGACTTTTAGTTCAGTACCAGGAATCATTTAATAAATGTACAAATTGCTGCTTAGGCAGGAGACATTGTGTATAGGTTATCTGAAATACTTCTCTGGTCAGTAAAGCAAAAAACACAAAGCAGTGTTTATTCTACTCTGCTCATGGTGAAAATATAATAGAAATGTAGGGGGAAGTAATTAAGAGAAAAGCACCTTTATTTTTCCATAATGTTCCCACCCTACAGATCCATCATTACAGCTATTCTGTAAACAAGCAATAAAATCTAGTTTTGAAAGCTTAATTGAAGTTTTTTGGCTTTGTGACGGAACCAGTTCAGATCCGTTTGCTTCAAATAATCTCACTGCTCCTTCAGAAGTTCTTGGACTTGAACAACAGTAGAAACATAAGTGATGTAACAGATTCTACCACTAAAACCCTCTCCAGAATTAGGAGATTAAAACATGAATGCCACATTTCTTAGTCTCACGTGCTACCATAACAAAAAAGTAGAATTATTTTTATGAAGCATTTTTTGTTAGCATACGCTGCTTATTTCTAAACCAGCTATTTGAAAATCCTGACCCTTGGGCTGCTGCAAACTATTCAGGGAGAGCAAGAGAATCAAAGACTGAGGGATGAGGAAGATCATGAAACTGGGTCAAGGTTCAGTCCCAAGTTAATGTGATCTGCTGGGACTCTTGAACTTTTCTAAAAATTGTAATTCAGGGGAAACATGCAGCATGACCTAAGTATCTGTGACTGAATTTAGACTGCAAATTCTGTGGGGACAGCCAGACAAATACTTTTCTGTCCTGCATAATCCAGGCAAAAAGTGATGTAAAAGAAGACAGCATTTCCCAAGTGGTCACCAGAAGGTAAGTGTTGCAACCGAGGCTTTTATTATTTCTGTCTGAACTGCTTATCCTCTAAAAAGCCATTTCTCTCAGAAAGAGATGAACAATTCATTGCAAAGTTAGCTGGAGAGGCAATGTAGGACCCAGTGGGAACCCAAGGTTGGAAATGGAAGGCAATGTCACTAAGTAATAAGTCCTATTTACCACATTAGGGGATTTTCTTTCATTTTGGTTTTGTGCTAAACAACTATAAGAGAGGGAAAAAGCCAGGCTCCAAAAACCTTAATTTACAAACAGCCGTGTGCTCTAGACAAGGTAGGGGGAAATAGATGTATTCCACTTGATTAGGTTAGAACTGCTCTGAGAACAATATAAAATGAGTAGAAAACAGCTATGGGGTACAGAGTGATGCAGGGAATATCACTCCTCTCATGTCAAATTCCAGCTTCAGCTGAAATCCAAACATTTCTTCGCATTAATAAGTGCATATCTTTATTACTTATCCACTTAACGGAATAAATTTAGCTTTTCTGTAATAGATGTTATACCAGGTATTTCAAGAGTTTAGAAGGCTACATTTGGCCAAACATAATCTGGAGCACATCAACAGATTTCAGTTTCTCTCTGACCTTGCAAACATTCAAATTCTTGTGAAAAAAACACCTTTTTATGTCTTGTGCATTGCTCACTTCCAGCTCACAAAGAGCTAATTAAAGATTTGTTACTTTTGCAAGGTTTCAGCTCTGACTGGCAACACTGAAAGCATGTGAAGATTAAATCTGCCTGTCTAATAGGTAGATTAATGCACATCAATTTTGGTGAAGAATCCCATTCTAGCAGGAGACCTTCCCTGGGATGACACCTGAGACTGTGCTTTACATAAAGCAAGCCTTTAGAGGTGGGCAGATATTAAGGGATCTGTCCTGTGCTGGTGACAGAATGGGAAACAAAAATCAAAGAGAGGGGAAAAAAACACTGCAGTATTTTCATGGGTGTATGGAACATGCCCTGTGGAAAAAAGCAAAGGACCAGCAAAGAAAGTGGGTGCTAAAATGTAGGAAAATACAGTAAATATGAATTTTTAGATGTTTATACTTGGCAAAATATGTATATGAAGAATACAGATATAGATGTACATCATGGGCAGGAGTAAGAACAGAATATGTGCACTTTTAACAACATCTTTTAATGTCTGGATGAAGAAGCTCATAGGTCACTTAAGGAATAGAGGGAAAAAGGAATTTGGGAAATGCTTCCTTGCTTCATGGAACCTTTGCAACACATCCCATGAAAGGCTGTACCATTTGTATGTAATAATCAGGCAAAGAATGCATTTTCCCTTAATCTCTCTGAAACACTGGACATATTTCATAGACTGAAATATCTTGGTATTTAGCTTAGCTCATATAACTGACACTAAAGTTTCTGCAATACATGCAAAGCTCAGCAGAAGACAAACAACAGAGAGCAGGGTCTGGTCTGGGAGGGCAGCAAACAATCCCCACAGGAACCCCCTGCTGCGAGTCCTGCCAGGAGCAGACACAAAGCAGAGCTTTTCCCATAACCCTCCAAAGATATTATGTTGGATTCTTGTCAGCTACCAAATTCTGAAGCTGTCTGTGACTGAACTTAGCTGCCACCTGCCTCATCTCACGTGGCAGAGAAGACATTGCTTCCAAGAGCACTCGCAGGAGCTGTGACTTCTGACATCTCTAATGTTTGCTTAGAAGAATAACAGGAAAATTGGTCTGTCTGAACAGTATTCAATTCAAAAAGCAATTTACATAGCAAAACAACACACAACAAAAAAACCCAGTTTTAAAACAGAAAGGGCACTTGCAAACAAAGTATTCCACAGAATTTCTGTTTTAATTATAACTATACACACAAAATACACACTATGGGCATACTGAATGACAATTCTCAGTTGCTCTCATCCTTGACCCAATTTCAAAACATTAGATAAGATGTCAGGAAACTACTTTGAGGGATGGTGAACATTTGCACCTCAGGACTTATATAATACTATTTTCTTCAATATTTCATCTGCCTGTCTTATGCCTTCTTAGTTGGAATGTTCTTTATTAGCCCTCACATAACATGACTGAGTGTCAAGAATACAAGCACTCTAAATGCTCAGGATATTTCTCTCTTGAAAATGGTAAGGATAATTGAATACTACTTGCCTGGGGAGATTAGATTTGCAATATGTTTTATATATCCTAGTTGATTGGGTAATATACTTAATGGAACATACCTGGGAAGATGAACTGCTTATCTGGCCATAGCATGTCTCCAGGAAAGATAAGACAATTGATTTTTTTTTTCCTCCTGAACCAATAGTTCTTGATAATTCACCTGTTTGTTCATTTGCATATACCAAATGTTTTATGAAGCCTTTTACACCCACTCATCAAGGGAGAAATGTGGAAAGCAGTAGCAAGCAAGCAGAAGCTCCCTGATATCCCTGAGTTCCCCTGAGCAGGTCTCCATGGATGGAGCAGCAAATCAGACACCTGCACATGCCATGGTCTGTAAAAGGGCTATGGCAGGAGAAGCTGCAGCCCAGTGAGATCAGTCAGCCTTGAAAGGGGTCTGGCCTGAAATTTTAGCCCTTACACAACAATTAAGCATCCTGGTATGAAGTTAAAACAGATCTCTTCTTCACCCCACAGCCTCTACTGCTTGCCAGCAATTGCCAGAAAGACACCTATGGCCAACAGGAAAAGTGCAGGTAAAAATAATTGAGAAGCCCAGCATTTTCTTCTCCTGCAAGCTCCCCTTTGCCTGTCTCATCTCAGATCAAAAGAGCACCAGGCATGAGCATGTGAGCAGTTTGTTTTATGTTTCTTTTTTCCAGAAAACCTTTATTTATTTATTTATTTTTAACTGAACAGAGATGAGATCTATTTTTCTGTGACAGGGTGCAGTCAGCCACCCCTGACTTTGAGTCATTGCATCCCAGAGCTTTCCTGAAAAGAAGTGGGAACAAACAGCAGAGAAGTGGAAATGGTACTTGGTAGGCCAGTCTTTGTTTTGAGAAGGAATTTTAGTCATAAGTAATCAGAGGGGGGTCCAGCTTGGAATTCACACTTCCATCTGGTGGATTTCTGTGGAAGCTGATGGAGTAAAGGCTGTGCCCTGTTGGGCTCTCACAGCTCAGCAGGTGGGTGATCATCAATAGCAGTTTTCACTCAGGAGATAAAGGCAGCACTTGTGGTGAACTGAGGTAGGAAACCAACTCAATAAACACAATTTCTACAGTCATGTGGCTGACTCATGGCCAAAACCAAGAGGACAGTTATATGGACAAAAAGGTCTACAAAACTTCAAAAATTCTGAAGGCGCCTTGGTGAATTTTGCTGAGCGACATGTAAATCCCAAACTACCTATGCCTCTTAAGGGTCAGAATTCCAACCTCTCACTTTCAGCACTCCACAGAAAGATCTACTTTGGGCAGGCAAAAAAGCTCCAGAGACAGATGTTGACAAAGGACAGAGAAAGAAAATGGCTTTTGGTAAATTTCTTTTTACTTTCATTACTAAAGCAAGGGAATGGCCACCTTTTACTGCCAACAACTCTGCTAGCCAGTAGCTCACAACGAAATTACTTAATAGATTTAATAAGTGAATCATTTCCTATATTAAGTTACCAATAACTATAAATACAGTTATGACAGCTGAAGTTCCATAGTCTGGGAGAAGCAGGTCACCCTAGGGCCACGTTTTTTTACAGCAGCTGGTTCCTGATTTAAAAGTCAGTTTTAAGAGCTCAAAACCTCACTGAGTCACCATTACCACATCAGGATCAACAAGTTCTTGGTTCATTACATCAATTAAAATTGCTGATGCTGCTCACAGCTGAAAAGTAAACAAACAAACAAACAAATCCAGACCAAAAAGAAGTGGTATAAGCTTAGGTGAAGCCCTTTATTTAGTCAGAGTAGGTGTTACTGAAGGCTGAACACCTACTGTAGTAAAATCTTGGTGTAAATCACCATAACCCCACAATAAATTCAACAGTGTTCCCTCTGAGTTTAGTGAAAACAGTAAATTGGATTGAATTTATACTACATTAAACGATTACCAGACTTAGAACATTCATAGAATCATAGAAGGGTTTGGGTTGGAAGGGACTTTAAAGATAATCTCATTTCAAACCCCTGCCAGGGCACCTTCCACTGTACCTGGTTACTCAAAGTCCCCTAAGTGATCAGGGAATGCCTTCCTGATACCTAAAAATCTCTCACTTTTAAACATTTCTAAATATTTTCTTTTTATTTGTTGCAAGCTATCAAATGCTGCAAACAAAATAGTTGGGAAAAGCCGAGTGCAAGATCTAAAATGTCTTCCTACTTTTAATACAGGTCAGTCTTTTAGAACAGGGTAGAGTTTATGAAAAAACCCTCTTTTCCTCTGTTCCTTTTCTTACTCCCTGCTGTTGTTTTCCTTATCTTTGTGGCAGTTTTCCACATCAATTTCTATCAAAAGAATTGTTAAGTTTTACTGTCTACATCTCAAAATGCCTTTCAATAAAATGAACCCGCAGGTGCAGTGCTTTGAAGGGAGTAACTTTTCCAGCTGGGACAAAATGATACCATTTTATTGACAATAAAGAACAAAACCAAAAAGAATGGTGAAGAGAAATAAAAACACACCTAAAGCCATACCTTAAATCAAATAATTGTGGCACTAAAGATGGGACAGTAAAAGAGAGCAAAAATTGTATTTAAGGGAAGGAGAAATCCACCTACTTTGATACCCCTCATTTGGGGTGATATTTGAGGAATTATTCCAGATATTTTGAAAATGGAGAATTAGACTGGACTTTTCTCTTGGAAGACTGCTCTTCAAAACATGTAATGTATTTCTATTTATGTTCTTTAGTGTCTAGTAACAATATGAAAAATGGAAGAACTGGTTCACAAAAACATATTACTCAGAGTCCAACAGAAGGCAATAAGTAGTTCAACATTAATTACATTTGTGAAAATGAAAATGCTTCAGAACCAGTCAAATTGATACACAGCCCTGATACTCTTAAACACTTAATGCCAGCATAAAATGATGACCACTACAACAATCCATTTTCAAACCTAAAATTCAAATTCTGAATTTCAGTGTGACCTCTCCTCCATCCAAATATAAAGCCTAACTGAAACATACATTTTAAATGAACATCTATGTGGCACAATAAATAATAAAATAATTATAAAGTTTTTAAGAGTAGTTTTGATCCATGGGTTTGCTCAGAATGGTGAACTGCAGAAGCAACACAAGTCAATGCTTGCCAATAAAACATTTTGAATTTAAAGTGCAGTGAATACTTTCAGTCTAGATGTATATATTTCCCCAACACTAAACTGCATAACAGCTTTATACTTTCATTCCTCTGTTTTCCACAATAAATCTTTAAAAATGTCTAAAGAACAGAAGTTCAAGGTCCAGCTGCTCTCACAATCAACTTTATCTTTCAAAACAGTTGAAACAAATTGGATTAAATTGATTATCTTGAATTTTATTGTGATTGGGGAGCATGCTGTTTCCAAGCATTTGGATTAATTGCATCCCTTTGAGGCCTCCTAGGCCCTGCTGTGGTACAAGGAACCCATAAATACTAACTAAGTTTATTTTTATAAGGTGAAATACGCCACACTGGAGGAAAAAAAATTACAAGTGGAAGGATGAAAGCAAAAGAAAAGTATAAATAACCAAATAGTTTCTGTTCCTTTGACTGTGAAGCATGTTAGCTGTCTGGCCTCATACCATTCAGCAACCACAGAGAGTAACTTAGGCTTCTGTTCTGTTCTTTAAGAGAAGGATTAGCCAGAATTTGGAGTTGCAAGTCTTATTAAAGCCTAGATTCTCTGCTCCTGGTTAAAAACAACAAGATCACATGGATTCATATGTCTTGACAGAGCTTTCAAGTAAATGAAACTAATTTGGATGTGCTTACTTGATTAATAAAATCCTCAAGCTTTAGAATGTTTCATTTTGATGGACAGGAAAGAAAACACACAAAGCTGTGTGAGAGAAGAAATGTGAGCATGTTATTGTGCTGGCAAGAGGCTTTGCATCACCAGAGTTTTGATAACCATGCTCAGGATGTCTCCTTGTGTTTGCCTGTATGTGGAATATCTTGCCCCTCCCTAATTCAATGGCATGTAATAGAAATAAAACACTTTCCAAAGAGTTGCCATCAGTTAATTTTTCAATGGTCTACCTTGAGTTAAACAGTATAATCTAAAGATTTTTATAAACCTGAGTTCAACAAGAAAATTTAATAAAAACTCCAGATGAAAAAGCAGAAGGCCAGATTTTGAAATCCCATATCAGGATATGGTACATGACAGCTCCCATATACTGATAGTGAATAAAAAAATAACTTATCTTAATGACAATATTTTTAAATTGGTTTTGAAGTACTACTGTGACTCCCTAAGTGACACTCAAAAATTGAAAACTGAGTGAAGTTATATGCTAACATGTTGCATATTTCAAATCATCCATCGGTTTAGCATGCACATTCATCCATCACTGACATTCATTTATAATTCATGAAACATTTCTCCACATTATCAGATTCAAAAACATGTTTCTGCTTTTGTTTTGCAAATGCTACAATGAGACACATGGAAGGATTTGAGAAACTGCAAGGGGGAAATCACTGAACCAAATTTGCTACAATAACCAAATCCTACCTGCAAAATGTGTCTGACTGAGCAGATTAATGGTTCTTTTGCTGCTCCTTTGGCAAGATAAACCACATAGAAATAGGCCAGGACTCCAGAAACTCTTATCACTTGTCAGCTTCATGCAGGGATCAAAGCTTCACAACCACACACAGATTTGAGAGAAATGAGAAGGGACTATCTGAACTTCCAGCAGCTTCCACAGCAGTGCCCACAGGAGCACCAGAATGGTTTAGGTGCCTACACCTTCCCACTTGAATGATGGAAATGGTTCATTCTGCAGTGCTGAAGTGCTCTGGGAACACCTTCCCCTTCAGGCTCACAGTCTTGCAGCAGTGCTAGAATCACCACGGGGTTTAAGTTTGCAGTCCTTTCTCACTTACAACCTGACTCAAAAGTTATTTTGGCACATGACAAACTTGAAACACATCTGCCTTCACTAAGTCACTTCCATGGGACTCACTCACATGGTATCAACCATCATTTGCAGTAACAGAGATGGGAAGGGGCAGGTGAAGACAAGGTATCTTTAAATCAGCTTTGGGAAAGTTTAAAACCAGAAAATCTGATGTTTTGCCTTTTCATGGAAACCTAGTGATTTTAGCTCTAGGAGTTACTAAGGTTGCTCTTTGTTTTGTTTGTTAGTAAAGCACAAAAATTAGAATAAACTGAGTAAGAATATTTACAGAAGTGTGCTCATTAGAATAAAGTCATCATTCCTTGCAAATTTTCATCCTTCTGTGTAATAATTATAGCTCAAACCCCAAGGTCAACCTGAGTAAACATACTACAACAAACACAACACTTTAAAGGATCAGCACCAAATCTCTTCCAGTGAGCACCTCCAAGCCGAGTAGGGACCAAAATAAGACAATTGGCAGTTACAGAAAGGAGGAAATGTAAAACAAAAGCAAATTGTGCACTAGAAGTATAAAGATGTTTTCTTGTGAAGTATCTGTGTGGCCTCTTATTACTCTAAGAGACACCTGCAGACAAACCTCGTCAATAGAGTCACACACGGCTGTTATTTCTGTCTTGAATTTCATACAGCAAATTACTCATGTAAGATGCAAACTGTTTTCTCAGTAATGTGATTCTAACCTGTCTTTTGAGGCTTTTTTCCTTGATTAATGGTAAATTACTGTGACTATTCAATGTCTTTCAGCAGTCTACTTCTACATATTAACAACAAGATAATGATGGGTAATTCATTTTAACAAAATTAAAAGCTTTCACATGTGCTACTTTCAGCCCAAAGATGATTTGCATTTATTCCAATAAGACTGCAGCACATGGACAGGTGCCAGTACTTTTCTTATTGCCACTTTACTCCTGGAGTTTTGCATGGATTCTATTTCTTAATTCTGCAGTCCTTTTCTTCACCATGCGCACCAGAACAACTTCTCGAGCTTTTGAAATGAAGCCCAACATCATCAAAATCAACGCAAGCAATTTCTGTTCCAGCGAGGCAGGCTGCACCTGGCATTCAGCAAATACCCTGGGAAAGCCTGGCAGGGGGTGCAGTGGCTTTTTAATTGCTCCAACCTGTCCTGCTGCCTCACACCTGAGCTGGCATCAGAAAAAGTGACTATTCAGCCTCCTGTAAGACCTTCTGTAGCGGGATGCACTCTGTAAGAAATCCCCACTCCGTGTTTCCGCCTCTCTCAAGCTTTTGTTCATAGTCACTGTTCCCTGTGAGGACCAAACCTCGCCATTAATTTGTGCACAGCACTTCCCCATTGATCCCAGGAGGATCAATAAAGCAGGAACTGCCTGCTGAGCCAGCAGAGCATGGGGAGCATCCGCCCCCCTGGGAGGCAGCAGAGATTTCAGGGACCACAGAGCCACCCTTGCTTCCCACAGCTTGAACTGACTTCCAAGAGTCTCCACCACCCTCAGTTTCTCTCTGTGGAGGAAATACGCGGCAGAAATCAGACATATAAATCATGTGCTGAATAAAAGCTGCTTTGAGGACAGGCTTGGCAGAAAATTATCCTTTAAGGCCCCCAGCTATTTTTTATTTTTACTGTGTCATTAAGACTCACATGTTCCTATCCTGGATTACCTAAACAGAAATGCACACACACCTGCATATCCCATAATAGGTGTCTCCTACTTGTTTGGGTTTCTGTGAAGCACAAGTGCTGATCTGTTGACCCACTGTGGCTCCAGAGCAGACCTGGATTTTTCCAGTCTAACCAAAGCAGTGGCTATGGCACAGCTACAGGATGTCTGTCCTGAAATTTTCCAGTTCAGCCAGAAAAGATATTTATTAGGAAAGTAAACACATCCAGGAAATGCAGACATACAGCAGCTCTATTCTGCCCAGTTCTGCCAAACTAGAATGCAGAAAATATAAAAATAATTAAAAAATAAAAATTCAAGCATACTTCTGTGGTGCAACGTCAAATTGTGCTACAAGATTTTCAGGAAGAAAACCAGATAATAAAAACCAAATCAACAATCAGAAAGAGCTGAAGAGTATGAATTAAAATAGATTCAAACCCAAGCAATGGAAAAATTTTATGTATATGAAATAATTCTCTGCCACAAAATATAATTGAGACAGGCTGCTCAGTAACATTGGCATCTATATGACGTTTTGGCATCTAAATGAATCCCTAAAAGATTTCAAAGTTGTCATCACTAAGAGTTACAAATTTGACAAAACAATAGAAAAACCATCCACAATCAGATGTAGTTATTACTTTACTTATTTGTACGTAATGGTAGAAGTGAAATAGCTGAAACTTCATTACAATGTTCCCAAACTATCAATTAGAAAAGTACAATTTAATCAATAAACAGTTGTCAAGAGATGACACTTTCTTACAAGTCTCCAACTCATATTGATGCCTCAGGTTTTAGCTTTTATATTTTTCACATTCTGTGCTGCTTTAGAATTCACTTTTGAGCTTCATATTAGGGGATGGTGAGCTCTCTTCACAGAGTAGGGAGACAAAACAATTCCTTCTCTAGCTGGGGACCAAGGACAACCAATCCAAATCTCAGGCCCAAGAGCACAAACAACGTGGGCTGGAGAGAGAAAAACAAGCAGGATGGGACTGCAGAAGCTAAAGCTGCAATTGGACAATGAACTCCAAGATGCAAATGGAGCAGAACTGATCCAAGGCAGAGACCCTGTAACCAGTTGTGCATTTTGTGACCATTTTGGTTGATCTTCGGTGCAGCCCTGGCTGGGCTCTTGTGCTGCCCAAGGTGGATCCATTGAGGCCTTCTAATAAATTCCTGCTTTATTCTTCAGCTCCATCTAGTCTCTGTTCTAGGTCAGCCTTCTCAGGGCATCAATATGGCCTGAATTCTGTGTCATTTACTGGCTTTTCCACACATTTTCTGTTTAACGTGTATTTTAGCTGTCTCCAGATGCAATAATTGTTTTTAATTTGCATAGAATTATTAAGGTTGGAAAAACCATTTAAGATCATTGAGTGCAACCAGTAACCCTGCACTAGCAAGGCCACCATTGTACCATGTCCACAGGTGCCACACCTACACAGCTTTTAAATCCCTCCAGGGACAGAGAGTCTGCCACCTCCCTGGGCACCTATGACAGGGCTTGACAACCAGTTCAGTGAAGAAACGTTCTCTAGTATCTACTCTAAACCTCCCCTGGTACAACCTAAGGCTGTTTCTTCTCTTCTTATTGCTTGTTGCCAAGGAGAAGAGACAGACCTCACCTGGCTGCACTCTCCTGTCAGGGAGTTTTTGGGAGTGAGAAGGTCCCCCCTGAGCCTCCTTTTCTCCTGGCTGAGCCCCCTCAGCTACTCCTGGTTCTCCAGACCCTCCCTCAGCTCTGTTCCCTTCTCTGGACACACTCCAACCCTTCAATGGTTTTCTTCTCATGAGGGACCAAAGGGATTGGAGGTATGGCCTCAACAGTGCCCAGAACAGGTGGCAACCACTGTCCTGTTCCTGCTGAGCCAAATATTCCCGACACAATCCCTGCTCCAGTCCTACAGCATGACCAGTCAGTCCTGTACATTCATGCCACGACCATGTCTGGGTACGAATCTTTCCGGTACAAAACCAAGCTTGACCTTCCCAATCAATCCTAATTGATGCTATTGATTCATTTGCCAAGAGAAAACACACGGGAAGCCTAAACCTTGCTAAATAGACCATTTATGAGAGAATATCCTGAGGAAATAAAAGGATGAAAACCCATTGTTGGGAGCATTAAAACACAAAGTGACAAAATCCATTGTAAGGATATCACCTGGAACATCATTGCCCTGGAGGGGAGATTAACTCCTCTGTCTTCTCTCCAGCAAGCCTGAGCTTATTTGCTCTGTATTGAGCTCTTCCTCATCTGCTATTCAAAGCAACTTGGAGGCAAATCACTTATCACTAATTGCTATCTGTTCACCGTGCTACAAAAATGTACACATCAGTTTTTAGGGCACTTCTCCTGTATTTCATTTGTAATTTAAATTAACTCTCAAGTCAATATGAAACATCCCTCTCTAGCTCAGTGAAATGCTCTTAATTATTTTTGTAGTTATAGGAGCTATAAAAATCAATGTCATTATAAAGACAAATACATTTTATGCAAGTCACAGAAAACACTGTTACAGGCAAGTCCCCTTTTCAACATCTATTTTGTTTTCTTTGTAAGAAAAAAACTCTTCTATTAAAAGTACAGTTCTGTCCATTCATAAATCACAAGGTAGCTACAAAGTTTTCTAAGTGAATTAACCAGACCTTGCAAAATTCGACATTCAGGCAGTGGAAAAAAAAAATTTCAAGTGGAGAAAGGCTTTTATGCTAAAGCAGAATTTAACTGCACAAGTTTGACTAAATCCCAAGCTGTTTATGAATCAAGAGAAGACACATCCTCACAAAGCACTTCTGAGTCAAACTCATTGAGTAACTGTCAAAAAAAAGCTCCACTGATACTTCTGAATATTTATGCCATGTCACACTGATGGGCTGCAGAAAAACCACTATTAGTTGAGTTAATCTACTCAACTAATGGTTATGGTTTTATGAACCAAAGGAAAGGAGAGATACATTCTATGCCATTTTGTCAAAAACCAGGTGTTTCCACTTTGGCACTACTGCACCAACAGTCCCAAGGAGCCAGGCTGCAATTAGATCATTCATAACATCTGAGGAAATAAAATCAAGTGAGAGAGAACAACAGAGAGAGGTTTTGTGAAGGCCATAGATGGGGGAAAAAAAAAGTAAAGGAAGAGAAAAAAAGAAAAACATATTACCATGGACTAAAAATAATAATAAAAAATTAAAAGCTTCAATTTTTAAAATAGAAAAACGAAAAAGAGTAAAGAGTCTGAGCCATGGTGGAGGGAAAGAGAGTAGGGAAGAGCTTTGGGGGTCAGGAACTGTTATTGCAGTTATCAGTCTGGATCTGTCCTAGCCCCTCACACTGACCCGTGCTTTCATTGAAAAGGGTTTATCCATGAGGCTGCTAAGCTGCAGAGGAACAGTTTTATATATTTATTTCTTGGCAAGAACTGGCTCAAAATTCAAAAGTTCCTAATGTCCCAACAAACTGGAGAGTGAAATAAAGAGCTGACATTTATTGGGATTTGCCTCCCCATTTTTGTTGCCTCGTTGTGACATTATCTCCCTTGTTCTGTTACAATTTAAATGTAAATCTATTTGTTGTGTTTTATGGTAGTAACTCTGCAATTTAGTATTGTAATAGAGAGAGTCCATTTAAAGCTCTAAGTGCTCCCAAAAGGTATCAGTCATACTGCCATGTTTTATTATTCTCAAACATCATTGAGAGCAGGGAGAGGGCCAATTCTCACACATTATGCTGCTTTACACCCCGTTTTTTCCCCTGGTTCTGCAGGAAACTGCAGATCCATGCACTTTTGGATAAGCTCTTGATCTTATGATGCTCATAAAAAAAAAAGAAGGAAAAAAAAAGCAATTTTACTTTTAGGGTCATTAATACTGAAATGTAAAGAATTTGTTTTAAACTACCTCCTTTTAAGATACCCAAGTTGTTTAAAAGGATCTCTTGAAGCACCCCTTTTGTCTCCCAAAAGTCTCCCCGACAAAACACCCAACTACACCATTCTACATAAAGCAGTGCACAGAGGCAGTGCAGCCTGCCTTGAAAGGGTCAGGGTCAGGTAACTCCCCATCAGCCAAGAGCTATCATCCCATGCAGCCTTTTATTAATGATTCTAAAATCCCCTCAGCCATCAGGGTCAGCAGATAATGCTCAGAGTATCCATTTCAACGACAGCATGTACAGGGTGATTTTAGCATCTCCTTTGACTGAGGTCCAAGGCTGCTTTGGGTAAGGATGACTTCCCTGCTCCACACAGCATCACTGTGGTAGCTGGCTAATCAAAAATAACTGTAGTAATTACAAGATCAGCAACAGCATTCTGGCAGAATTTGTAAGATGCAGTTTCTGATTTAACACCAAGTATCGCGTAAGTAATAACGTGCAAATAGCAGAGCATTTATCCCACTTGGTACAAACACAATCTTGGGAATAAAAGACTCAGGGAGGAAATTTACACTTAACAGAATGCAAAGTTTGAAATTTCTCCCTGTGACTGAAAATGCAACTGTTATTTCCTTTAGTCCACATTAGGCAATTGTGGGAAAAAATGCTTCTGTAGTTGATGCACGAAGCAAGTGCTCAAGAAAAGCTTTTGAGAAGATACTTCATAAATTGGTAGATAGTAGGAAATGCTGGGATGTTTATGCATCTCCTTGAAAAATACATAAATTTAGAACAGGAGAACAACTCAGGAGGATATGCTCTTACGAGTTCCTTATACATTATTTTAGTCCTATTTGCAAGTTATAAACCCATAAAGCCAAGTTGATTTCCTAATATAAAATGCCCGTGGTCACATGATGCTCTAAATTGTGTGGGATGACCAAAACCTGCAGCACCACTATTGCAAACCAGATCAGTTTTCATGTTCTTTATCATTCAGAGGATGGCAGATCAACTGATATTTTTCTCCCATATAAACATTGTCAAGGAGATTATTATTAAAATTATTTGGTATTTTGAATTCTACCCCTCCAACCCAGAGTTCTGTGATTTCAATAAATACTCACTAAAGCAAACAGGTTTTGCAGCCCCAAAGTCCAGATTTCATAGGCTGGGCTGAGTTTCCAGCTCACTTTTAAGTTGGATTTAGGTGTTTCAGTGCTTATGCAACTCAAAGCAATATCTTCTCATTTGTATGTGTCTGACCTCATTGAATTCCATTTTTTTCCCAAAACCTCAGAGATAAGATACAAATGTCAATACAAATTAAACTCTGCTCAGTGTAAATCTCTTTAGTCTTTTATTTCTTTTTAAAAGAAAACAATGTGCAAGAAAAAAAAAAAGAAACAGAGAAGCAGGCTTCAATCTCCCGTGATTTCAGTTTGAAAATAACCATTTAACTAAAAATAAGTATTATCCTGAGTATAAACAGCCACATTACCTTCCAATAACTGCTAAATGTGAAAATTATCATTAATGGTCAAATGTGCACAACTGAAATTTCCCTATCCTATGAAAATTCTAACTATGTCTTATAAACAACCAGTCCAGCTTCTTATTTAATGTGTTTAAATTCAGTGAGTCTGTAGAAGGGATTTGTAAAATGGAAATTTTACAATAAACATAGATTCAGGATCTTTAATTTTACTGACAATTACTTTAAAAAAGGACATAGATTTTCTTTGCAGCTAAGAGAGAAACTGATGGCATTTTCTCAAGTGCCTGTGTAGCACTTCAGCCTTCTCACTGTTTACTGAAATCAGAACAGAAGTAGACTTCCTAATTCTGAGCAACAAAAATCCTATCCCCATCTTTTTTACCACAATACTCTCTGTCTCCAATTCATAAATATGTGGAAGGCATTTAATACACATTGGGACAGGGAGGTTTTGATATCACTTCTTCCAACTTTTGTTCAGCTTCCAAAAAACCTTAGCAGAACAACCAGACCATGACAGTGGGAAATCTGGGACCAGCATTATTCACTTCTTCAATCCTCCCTTTTCCTCTCAGATCTGCTGTGCTGCCTCCCACCACACAAGCCAGACACATCCAGCTCCTGTATTTATTTCTCAAGCTTTTTAACAGCTCCTTGCAGTAACTCTTCCCTTTTGTCCCAAGGATTTAATCACACCACGGCAGACATTCAGCAAGCGTCAGCTGCCGTGCTCCAAGTGAAGGATTTATTACAGGGTTTTTATCTTTATAAAGTTTTACAAAAGCTACATGCAAGTTTGCTGTCTGCCTTTTCCATCAGTGCTGATAAATAAACAGGGACAAAGCAACAGCTTTCTGCTGTAGAGTTTACAGCTGGAACTCCATAATGAATGAAAATCAAATGGCTGTGTGTCGCCCTGATTTTCTCAAGTTTTTTTAAGCCTTCTGATGTTTGTATTTTTGTATAGATCTTTTTTATATGTTTTGTATAAATAACTTATTGTTTTTTATTCTTTTGTAGGGGACGAGCAACCTGATAGGCTGTTGGGTTGCCCAGTGACATTGAGGAGGTGGCACTGTAACCCTCCAATGACACTGACATTTCAGAAAGATAGATATATGGAGCCAGATGTTTTAATAAAGAGTTTTTAATTCACTTTGACCAGAGCTGCTCCGTGTCGTGCCTGTGTCACCCCAGGCTGACAGCTGTGCTGGCAAAGAACGAGACCTTCCCTTCTGATTCCCCTCAGCTTCAACTTTGAGCTGAAACCTCTTCAAACTCAGCCCAGCAGAGCACTCCCTGCTCCAAGGCTCAGAAATCCCCACTGCTGAAAGCTCCTCATCCTCCTGCTTCCCCTTTTGTCACTGTAGGACACAGCACAAATGACACGGAGCAGTTCTTTTCAAGGCAGACGAAAAACTGTTTATTAAAAAAATCTATTTTTATATCTTCCTGAAATGCCAGTGTCATTGGAGGGTGACGGTGCCACCTCCTCAATGCCACTGGGCAACCCAACAGTCCATCAGGTTGCTTGTCTCCCATAAAAGAATGAAAACAAAAAGTTATTTACATAAAGTGTGTGAGAAAGTTCTGTACAAGAATGTAAACATCAGAAGACTTTAGAAAACTTAAAAAAATCAGGGCGACACCCTTTCCTCCCAGCTACCTCTCCACACGGTGTTATTTTCATAAATAGTTGAATTTAACTGTAACAACTGCTGCACATCCAGAACCCCACTCAGTTAAATGCCAGGGCTGTTCTTAGTTCCAGATGAAATCATATTTTCAATTTTTATTTCTTGGCATTGGGGGAAGAATAAAGAAAGGAAAGGGATGAAAATATGCTCTTAGCAGATTTTTCAAAAATACGTTAATAACATTCATTGCTCAGAAAACATGAAATAAATTACATTCTACAGCAAACTGTTAGTAGGAGCTTGAAACAAATTCTGCTAATTGTACTTTTCAGAAAAAGCCCTGCGGTTAAGATAACTAATCAGCTGGGAATATTGTAATCTGGCAAAGAAAGCTGTCAATTGGGGGAGGAATTTTTAGCATTGCTTATGAGCCAGAATTAGGACAGCTACAAATGGTTCATAGTATTTGGAAATATTTGAGGAAAGTTTAAGTAGGTTAAAAAAAAAAAAAAAACCAACAGGGAAGAAAGAAACTTAAAGCTGTGACCAGGAAAACAAGATGGTTGGAGAAAAGAAAACATATTTTTAGCACTGCACACATTATATGATAATGTGTATAAAAATATATATAAATATAATAAATATATATAAATATAAACTATTTATTATCTATATAATATACATATTATAAAGTACATTTAAAATATTTTAAGCACTAAAAACACACACTGTACATATATTTAATGATAAAATCCAGGTTTCTAATATTCCACTATTCTCATTTTCACTGGAAAAAAACACATTAATCCCTTGTGCCTCAGTGTAAAATCAAGTAAAAGAGTGAGGAAAATAATTGTTTCTAAAACTTTGAAGTATGCTTAGAGATTTCAATGTCTAGAAATTCTCAGGAAACTAAAGAAAGAGTGACTGATGACAGTTAAAAAAAACAGCTCAAGAAATTTATGAGACATTGCACTCAAATATTTTCAAAAAAATCCCTACTGCTGATTTCTTGTCTCCTGTCCCAGCTCCTATGTCTCGTCCCATGTTCCATTGACAGAAGGATGGTTCAAATTAGTCATGGGGATTTTTCTGCTGGCTTATAGAGCAATAAAAACCTGAAAATATTGTTTACCCTGATAATAAAAACAAAAACAAACAAACAAGACTCACATTCCTGTTAAGGACACTTCCCTGTCTGACTGTCCACTTCACTGAAGGGGATGAAACCATTCTCACATTCTCACAGCAGAGACCCAATTGATGAACTTTTGAGAGCAAAGTGCAAACTATTGAAAAGTGTTATCAAAGCTTTAGTCACTTCTGTTTTCAAGAGAAAGTGAGCACCAAAATAACCCTTGTGTGTTCTAATTTATATTTTTTTATATCTTACATAATTACGTATTACTAGCATCTGTCATCACAGATTGATAAAGAAAAAGTGTCCTTGGACTACACTCAGTCCTTACTTTGAACAAAATACAGTTCCAGCCTAAAGAATTATTCAAATGGATGGAAATTGTACAGAAATGTGGTGTCTCTTGCTTGGTTAGTCAATATAATTTTGGACTAAAACTCCACAGCAAACAGATAAAATACAGAGCTTTTTTTTTTTGGATAGCTGGTAAGTACAAGGCTTGAATTTTCTATCTATATCAAACAACAGACATTGACTATCTCTACAAAATATGAGTCCTCAACCTTAAAACAGTAAATTAAGTGAAGATGATGTTATATGACAGTGTCACTTCAGTTTCTACAAAGAAGAAGAAAAAAAAAAAAGGGAACTTTAGATATCCATACATATTTAAGGAGTTCCTCAGACTTTTAGTTCTTCACTAGGGTAGATGAAGTATTTGTACTCAAGGCTAATAAGCTCATCAGGGGAATAACCACTAATGATTAAAAGTCAGAAAACAAAATTTGCAACATTGAATGGCACTCAGGCTGAAGAGATCCGGCACATTTAGGAAAGATCACATCCC
The DNA here is from genome assembly GCA_013400575.1 of Peucedramus taeniatus. Classification (NCBI taxonomy): domain Eukaryota; kingdom Metazoa; phylum Chordata; class Aves; order Passeriformes; family Fringillidae; genus Peucedramus; species Peucedramus taeniatus. The sequence goes on along the minus strand of WBNO01027033.1, from coordinate 367,816 downwards.
AATTAACTGGGATATTTAAGGCATTTATGGAAATGTGTAGTTCTGTTTCTCAAAAGGTAATTAAGAGATTTCATATGATTACCAACTGGAGTATTTGCCTGGGTATATGTTATATGATATCTTTATTTAAAAAGATTAAAAAAAAGGAATTATTATAGGATCTATACTGAAACTGAAATATTATTGAATGAAATCTAGAGCTTCTAAATTAAAAGTAATAAAATAATGGCTAACAGATGAAGAGAGAAAGAAAACTAATGGGTTGCATTAAGTAAATGATATGTGTTGGTACAGGCATAAAGCAAAGAAGGAAATTTACTTCAATTGACTTTACTCCAATCTAAAAGCAGTAATACAGATCTATAAGAAAAAAAAAATAATTACTCAGACTGGAGCTAGGACAGTGCCAAGCAGCATTGATGTAACAGGGAAATGCTGATTAGAGAAAGAGTATCAAGGTCACTTTCTAATTGAAGACTAATTGATCCCAGTCCACTGGAATCAATGAAGCCTTTCCCAATGACTTTTGTGGCAGCCAAATGCCAAAGGAATCCCCCACAGCCTCTGCCCAGGGCACACAGGGAGCCCAGGGAGGCAGCAGGGGCTCCTGCCAGGGAGGGGTGCCAGAGGTACAAACCCAGCCACAAACCACTCCTTCATCGTGGATCACACCAGGTGGCCTTTATGCTTGGTAGTTTGGCTTACTAAAGATCACAGAACTGTAAACTTCCAGTAAAATCCAAAAATGATATGGCATTCATGTTGGAGATTTAAATAATCTACAGAATATCCAAAAAATCTGTCTGGCTACCATGAACAAAAAGACAATGAGGTGGCACAGTAAAAGAGGTGTGATGCACACAATGACTCATAAATTACCTCTAATGAAAGATGGGCCATTACAGGCAGTGTCCTCTAAATGCAATGTTTTTGTTCTGGATCTCCCATACATTGGCGTAGTCATCAAAGACTTAGATTGGGACTTCTTATAAAAAAAATTAGTCACTTCTAGTCCTACTACCAGAACACCTTTCCCCCCTGTGTAATTACTTTTTTAATCCATCTCCTGCTTCTCCAGCAATTCATTGCTTTGACTGTGACTCAAATGGTATTTGAATGACTCAAGTTGATTTGCCTGTGACTCAAGCTCAGCTTTTTCTGAACATACTGAACTGAAGTCCCATTGTGGGGATGAATTTGTTGCTTTTGTTGCCTCCCTCAGTGAGTCCCCTTTAATTTCTTACTCCACTCCTGGTGACAATTTGTGGTGCAGCTGGAGGTGCATTGAGCCATCACCACGGGACTGTCAGTCACTGCACTTCCCAAAAACCTCCAGCTTACTGAAAGGAAATACACTGAGCACAGGATTTTGGAACTGCCCACTGACAATAAATTTAACATTGCACTGGACAAGAAATGTATTTGACATTGCATACAGTGACACTGGAAGAACTTTGGTCATTAAAGGAGGGTTTATGTCCATTAATGCTCCATCCATCAATGGGGATTATCTTTATTGTACCATTGTGTTTTATCTGTTTCTGATTTTCTGTCACAGAAAAAAAGTTTAAATAAAGGCTGTTTTATGCCCAAACTCAGAACAAGTAAAAGTGCAATGTCAAAAGAAAAATCAAACAAAGAATTAAATCCCAGTACTGCACAACAGTCAGCCCAAGCTGAACCATTCCCACCTATACACTCTGCAGCCTTGTATTTATGTATTTGATTCTTTTTTTTCTGTCTCTGTTGAACAATTACAATTATTTCTACTCCCATCTTCCACTTAGTACCCTTAATGGTGATACAGAGATAATTGAATCACCTCCAAAATGTATTCAGGTTTTACTACTGATTTAACATGAACTCAGGAATGCATATTCTGAGCCTTTCTGACAGAAACATCTCTGTTCCATCAGAATTCGCAGGTTTGGAGCTCAATATGTACAAGAGGCAAACTCCCACATCTATGTTCCAGGTCAGCTCTACAGAGCAGAGCCCTTGGCATCTAAGGATTGCATGAAAAAGGTCCCAGGGCCCCATGTTCTGAGGAAACAGAACTGGCTGAAAAACCAGTAAGAAACTTATGAAGGAGTTGGAAAAAAACAAGGACAAAATAACCAAACTCGTGGACAATTAAACAGAGAGATTTTGAGCAAACTCAAAATTAACATGCTCCTAAGTAATTTCAAAATATCTGTTCTAGGCTGCTAGGAAGCAATCAAAAGAGGAGATATTACAAACCATGGATGTAGTGTTTATGCAGAGGCCACTGTTCACCCTCCAAGACAGAAATAATTTCTGGAGGGACCAGGGCATGCAAATGTATGAGCTCTGAGTAAAAAAAAAACAGAGCCAGATGTTGCAGACTTGTCATTAGAATCACATGAAGAGGCACTGTTTGCAAAACAGTTTCATCCCAGAATCTCTTGACTGATGCTTGAACAGCAGCCCAGTTTGCCAACTGGCACCAGGTTAGGGAGGCTCCTGAGCAAATTGTCAATTTTGTAATTTGCTGGTTCTTACAGATGCAGCACACTCCATTCCCTCTTCCCCACCCCCAGAGCACAGGGACAAATACAAGCTTGTTCTGGAAAAACAGAATCACTTTAGATTTCACCCCCTTTCACCCTCTCCTCTGTCTCCCCAGCAAACCCCAGGTCCTGAATGCTTTACAGCACAAGGGAGGCTGTTCCTGATGTGCCCTGTACCAATCCTCTGTGTATGAAAGCAGCCTCAGCATTCCTGCTGCTCCTCCACAGCTTCCCCTGCTTTGCCTTTTAGGAGCTAAACTTTTAAAGCAGCATTAAAGCTCTCCCAGGCCTCTGTGGATAGCAGCTAAGAATGACCAGGGAGTGGAACCTGCTATGTTTTATCTCTACCCCGTTCTCCTTCAGAGGGTGAGTTTTATGATTTTGTACACCAGATGGACTCTGGAAACTCCCTTCTGCAGGAGGTCATAACTTATTTTACACAACAGTGTCTGTGTTCAAGTCCCAAAGGTGAAGGGAAATTATTGTGTGCCCATTCTAGTTTAGTGGGAGCTTTAAAACTACTTGTCTTCAAGCAGGAGTAATAGATAAACAGGGCCAGTTTGTTTTGGAAAAGCCATCATCTTGAATAAAAATTAGACTTTACTGATTTGGAATAAACTATGGAATTAGTCCCAGCCAGGATTCTTTTTTTGAATCATTGTCCTATTTTTTTTTTTTTTTACTAAATGACAGCTGTAAGTGATATCAGTATGGCAAAGCCACCAAGAGTATCATTATCCCACAGATAAAATATTCAAACTATGACTTTAAAAATGAAAGACATTAGTTGCACTGGAATAATAAGTTTTCTCTGAATCTAATATAATTCCCACTGAAACAGATTTCCTGAACTGAGAAATATGTAGTTGAACACTATTCCACTTGAAAAATTTTTGAAAGCAATTCTGTAAAAGGAATTCCTCCATAAACCACATTCCTGCTTCATTAACCCTCATACAGTTACAAAAAATTATAATGTAATTATTAACCTTAACAAAGATTAAAGCATGTCTGCAGAGACCCTACGGTATTAAGAAGTGTGATATGACTCTGAATATTTTTTCATTTAGTAGGTTCAATTCCTTTTCAAAGATTTAATATCTGTGACACAGACACATTAAGAGAAACAAATACATGAAAGGGATGTATAAAGGAAAAGCCAAAGAATGAAAATATTACACTTTGCAGTTTACAAACTGAACTTTTCTTGTTTCTATATTACATTGAGAAAAGCTGTTTTTTACTGAAGCGCTGATCCTTCTTTTCTCCTGAACACCCCACAAGCAAACTGGGTCACCCAGGGCCACTGAAGGGGCATGATTTGGGGTTTCAGTCCCAGAGGGTGAAGGCACACACCCCAGGGCACTGGTGCTGTCAGTAACTGCCCCAGCAGAGATGCTCTCTGGTCTGCAGCAGCACAGCAGTTCCCCTGCCCAAACACAGGCTTGGCTGGCCAGGATACTCTGCAGAAACTGAATTTCAAACCTTCCTTCAGCCCATTCCTATCCCCTTACCCTGGCAGGGCAGGATGAAGGGGAAGGCAGGATCAAGAGATTCCTGAGTTAAAGTTAAAAGATTCTAAGTCTATCATAACCTAAAGTGGAGCAGTAGAAAGTGAACTGAAATGTTGAAGGAGGTGAAAAGCCATTTATGATTAATAAGTTTTTTATTTTTCATCTTTCCATAACTTTAATTAAAACACAAAAAGCAGATATGAAATGCAGCCCTTTACTTTGTGGCACTAAGATGAAAGCATGCTGCTGCTTTTTATTCTCAACCCATGCCCCTACACCACACCTCTGCAATAAGTTTGTCTTTCAAAAACTGTCCTGGGCCACATCAGAAGGGTCTGAGTGTGCATCTCCTGTTCCTTCCACTCCACAGGCTGCCCTGTGCAGCATCTCTGAGCAAGGCACTCTCCTCCTGCTCGCTGGCACTGCTCCATGTCACAGATAATATTCACTGGGTCGGCATCAAAAGAGCATTTTGAGTCAAAACTCACATTCGAGACCCAGCCAACCAGGACAGTCAGCTAATGATGACTGCCTCACTTGGAGTCCTGCTCCAGTGAGTGCCAAATACTTACTCTCCAGCTGCCACCAGTACTTCCTACATAACCCAATCCGTCACGCACCCTCCGCAGAGCCGAGCACGATTCCTGCAAAAGCGGCTGGGGGAAGCTGCCAGTTTGAGTGGCAGCTGAGCTGCCTGTAGAAGATCTGAAGCCTGGACTTACACTTCTGAAGTGACAGGCATCTGTCCTAATTCTGTGGATGCAGCCTTTAGCTGTTGTGGAGCCCGGCAGCTCGGGCAGACAGGAGAATGGCCGTGTCCATGTTCCACTCCAGCGGGGCGCGGACGCGGAGCCGCACGCGAGGATGGGGCTGGGAAGCACAGCGTGCCCAGCACGGAGCAGCCAGGGAATCTCCCTGCCAGCTGGAGCTGCTAACCTGTAAACAGCAGAGAAAGTGAGTCCTGGGCAAGCAGAGGGAGGATCATCTCTGCTGGAAGATCTCCACTTGTAATTCTGGAGGATCATCTCTGCTGGAAGCAGGGGAGTAGCTCCAGAGGGTGAAAAAGCAAACAGGGATTGTCTGGAGGTGATGCTCTCCCCACATACCCTTATGTAACTAGAGTGAGGAAAAACTTACAGTGTAAGAAATGTTCTAAAAATGGAAAGATAAAGTTCCAGAAGGCAAATCTGCAAAACCACCCAGGTCCTGTGACCCATTAGGGCCTAGGGCTGCAAGCAGAACTTTGTTTTTCCCAATCCAATCTGTTCCTTCTGGAGCCAGGACAGTGGACTGGGAGACAAAGCCATTTTGCAATAACTTTCTTTTCAATTACACTTCCTCTTGCACTTTTCAATACAAAAAGAAGGAGCACCTTGCTGATACATGACAATTCCTTTTGTGAACCTGAGGTTTTGGCATTGTACTTTGAACAGCAACACCTGGGAGACCTGCAGAAAAAAGTGCAGGAAAAACAGAGTCCCTCGAGGGAGCTTAGACTGCAAATTACTGATGTACTAATAAGATTCTTTATGTACAAACAGGAATAAAGAAATGAAGAATATAGGCAATATCAGTAGGATACATAGAGACAAAATTAAATAACGCTGTGGGAGTAATCCTCTGTAAAAGACATACTTTGGGGCATTTTATTTCTCTCTGCTTAGTTAAGTAAATGAATTGCCTAATAGAAAGTCAGAATTATAGTATTTTTTTTTTTAATTTAACTAATGCTTCATTTTTTTAATTACTTAAAGAGTCTAATTTTTCCAAAAGTACCTATGCAGTCAAATATGCTGGAACTACAAAAAATCATCCTCATATATTATTTTAGAAAGTTCTCCAGATATGAGCTAAAATTTGAAAACTAAAAATATGAAAAAAAAGCAGGAAATGCTGCCTTTAATTCTACTGAAACATGCTATATGCTTAGAATTATTCAATGTATCTAAAACCTCAAAAAAAATTCAAAGGCACATTTGTGTTCTTTTTTAATCTGGTTTCTCAGTTCTGTTTTGTTTTTTTTAGTTAATCAAGCCTGCTAATAATTAATTTTGGCCTTCTATTAAGAATATCTACTTCTCTAAGAGCACATGGACTCAGGGTACAGAACATATAAACCCATTTTTAGTTTTTGTGTTACAGGGCAGAAACCTGTTTCCAATTTAAAGCAGCACAAACCCTAAAACTGTTAGTTTTACTTCTGAGGAGTATATTTCTCATGTAGAAATAATGATGAGAAAAAGTTCTATATTGCTAACTAAAAGGAGTTTCAGACTAAAAAAGAAAAAATCTGGAAGAAAAGAACAAAAAAATCAGTCTGGGGTTAATACCAGATAGAATCTGATGCACAAGTTCAAGGGGGGCAGCTTCACCCAAAACTCTGAAAACCTGAGATGTTTCCTCTTGCTGTATCCAAAGTGTTCTCTCTTTCTACTTTTAAGTAACATCATTTCCCTGCATTAAACATTTAAAAAGCATTAAAAAAATAAAAGACTGATTATGTTGTGGGTTTTTAATCAGCATAAGTGATTTAAGTCATCCATTGGCATCAGAGAGAAAAAAAAATAATAACAATAATTTACAGGGCCCTTCTTGTGATAATTTTTTCTTTTCATTTCTTTCCGGAATCACACAAAAATTAAACCAGGAGTGATTGGGAAGCTGATGATACATTTCAAAACAACAGAGGAGTTTTAATTTCTGAACTGATGTTCCAGTCACTGGCTGTTACATAAAATCCAACATGTCAACTCAAAGAGCAGAAAGAAGTCTCTCTTTTAAAAAAGCTTTTCTTCTTTTTCCATATAATTTCAATTTTTTCCTCTTTGGAGCAGTGTAACAATGAGGGAGTATCTCTTACTTAATTGGAAGCTTAAAAAGAATGATACATTTTATATGTTACATAAATCAGAGCAAGAGATTAGAGTTCCTCTCCACAAGGTTTTTTTTCCCCATTTCGAAGGGCTTGAAAAGATGGAGTTTTCTAATATATAAAGTTCTTAGAAACTATCTGACTTTGACAAAAGATTTTTTTTTTCAATCCTGGGATATTCTAGAAGACAAATAACTTTTAATATTGTAAGAAATTCAGTATAATTCAGCACACTAGCCCACAGGCATATGGTCTCTCACTGTATGCTACACTTTGCTGGTCTTGATGTACTTGGGACTCATGTCTGAGCATCTTCCTCCAATTTTTTTTGAAAAAAAAATCCCTCTTTTTAAAATAAACTCACAAAATTAAAAATCCTACTAATTACATTTAAGTACCTGGCAATATTTTCCTAATTATTTTCCACCTTCAGTCATTTGTAACCTCATACCATTGCTATTATTGAGTCATAATAACAGTTTAAAATCTGTATTAAAAGTGGTTTCCTTTAGATACAAGAGCTTCTATCCATGTGGACAGTTATTTGGTTATCGTGTGTGGAGCATTTCCTGAAAAAAAACATATTTTTGGTTCCTCAACCAAATACTGCAAATCCTGCTTGTGCTTTTCCTGCCTAATAAAGGACAATTTTCTTGGTGGAAGGAAGGCATCTTGGGCAGGAAACAGACTTAAAAGGCTTGCAAATACTACTTTTCTAAATTCACAGCCTTGATTTATGGCTCATGCTGGACTGGAGATTTTTTTCTTTCAATTCCCTCCCACAGCCAGGTTCCTTTTTTCTCTTTTCTAGTCTCAGGAGCATCCTCCCATTTCAGCATCCTGTTCCTTTTACACCTCCCTTTTACTTTTTGGAGAAAAAAGCAGCTATGCAGTAGTGGGATTTCAACAGCTACTAAACACATGAAAGCAAAGAAACAGCAAACAGGCAAGGAGCCAGAAGTGAATGGTTTTAGGATTTGCTAAAATCCTGCTCAGGATCAGCTGCTGTTGGTGTTGGTTGGAGGAACAGGAGTTTCCAGGGGGTCACTGGGGACAGGGACTTGGAGCTGCCCATTCCCTGTGGGATGCTCCAGGCTGCAGGGGTTCCCCTCCAGCAAACCTTGGCAGAAGCCCTGGGGAAGCTCAGGAGCCTCACACAAGAGACAAAATTGTTCATTTGCCTCCCTTGTCTGAGCTCAGTATCCCTCTCCAGGAATGCTGAGAGCTTTCCCTGTTCCAAGGCAGTGTCAGCACGATCAGCAGCCTCTCTAACACAGCCCTGCTCTTGCACTGAAACTTCCTCCCCACTCTGCCTTTTCTTGGCCTGCACAGGGACTTTATCCATTATTCATTAGAATGAAACAAGGACTCCCCAAGGCCTCTCCAAAAAGGACAGGAGATTAAGGGAAGAGGAGAGGAAAGCTGGAGTTGCTAAAAGTGCTTCTCAGAAAAACCAGCAGGATCTGTGTTTGTCTGCACAGTTGTTCAGAGGGATGAAATTCCTGATGCATTTTCCATTCTATTACATAGCTTTGGGATGCAATTTTCTCTGTAATTAAGAGATCCAAAAGCACTGGCTTCAACAAAATTTAGGTCAAAACCATTCTTGACCAAAAGACCCATCACACCAACAAACAATACTCTGCCTCCTGTGTTATAACGTAGTGTAAACAATGAGTAGCTACAATTAACAGCAGAACACCTACACATGAGTTAAAATTAATGTTTGGTTAACACAGAACTGGAGCTGTAGATGATGTATTATAAAGACTATTGTTACAAAAATTCTGTACCAATCAATTTAAAATAACCTTGTAAAGCTTAATTGCTATCTTACAGGAGTAATGAATTGAACAAATGTCAGATCCCAGTAAAAGTGCCTTTTATCATAAATCAGTATTCCACATACAATAATTATCCCATTAATGCTGAATGAAATGCCTATTGAGTTTGTTTAGCACGCACTGTAAGTGGATAAAGTGACCAGGAATACCTAATAATTTCCTGACAGGCATATTCAAAAAAATATTACTCTGAAAGGGAAATGATAATTTACAAAAAAGTACTATACAGAAGATAATTTAAATAGAAGCAAAAGTATAGTGTCCTGAATTCTCTTTAATATTTTTCAGAGTTTAATAAATAAAAAAACACAACAGCAAACTCCAGCATCTTCCTAAAACAAGAAGGCTCAATGTTTCATTCTGGTTTAGTTCTGTCATATGAGATAAAAAATGGAGCAGTTGCCAATTTATCTAACTTTAAAAGTCCCAGACTTGCCAAGTATGCTGTGATAAATAGTTTTAACTACCTTCTGCTCGTATTTTATTCTAGGACATGACAAAGGGATTTGTAGATTAAGTCTTCAGCTTTACTTGTGATACTTTGCAGAAGATAGATAAGAAGGGCACTTTAGAGGTTTAGTGTGAAAAATACAGTTTAAAAGGTAAACAAACAGCAAAACTGTATTTTACATTGAAAATGTCTACAGGTTTAGAAAAGCCTTTAAAGAAGGTTCAGTGTTGTTGCAACCACTGAGCAATGCCCTAAATAACCATGATCTTCTTGCTTTCTGAAATTCATCTGTATAGATTCTGTCTACCTGAGGAAGCCCCTGTCAGTACATGGCTGTCTCAGCCTGGGACTCTGAGGGATGAAATCCTTTGCAGTGATATGAGAGAGGAAATGTAGGCAAACACACAAATGTGCCAATAATCCAATTCAGTGAGCTCTGCACAGCTGGAACATTCTTAACTCCAAAACACAGCCTCCCACTGCCACAATAAAGGGACACATCAAAGCTGCCATCTCCTCTCCCCTTTCCCTTCCCAAGCTCAAACCCATCACACAATTTTCTCGTGTGGGTTTCAAAGTGAGAACTCCTTTTCACATTTTTCTCTCTGAAAATCACTGTGGCACGAGTCTTGCCTCTCACTGAACCAGTTTGCCTGCAGGCCACCACAAACCCTGCCACTGCCTCTTCTGACAACTTCACGCTGCTGTGACCAGCGAAAGAACCCCACGCATCTCTATTTGCTACCTTGGAAATTAAAGACCCAGGAAAGTTAACAAGTGTGCCTCCTGCTTCATTAGCAATTTATGTGCACCAATGATAACCATTATCATTAAGTCATTAGCATAAATCATTACCATTACATGGTCCTTGCTCTCATCCTCAAGAGCACCTGAACTGATCCTGCATAATGACAGAAAGTTTTTTGAACTCTGATATTTTGCACAACATATCAGGTAGGGCACTTCATATTGGGAGGCACTTTTTGCCTGATATAGAGCAAATGGTGTCCAAGTTATTAGGCAGCTTACCTTACCTTTTACCTGTTACAAACTTCAACTCTTCTCCCACCACCTCAAGCAGTGGTTCTTACCTGCCAGTTTTAACAAGCCCATGTCCCAAAATGATGAGTCTGGAAGAACATGATGATTGCAAGACAGGAATTATAGTTTAATAGTTTAAACAATAGTTTAATTATCATATTATTCTGTCATCCTTATGGCAGAAGCCTGGCAGTTGCTTCAAAATCATCATCTAAAAAACTACTGTTCCTGAATCAACCCACATTTGAAAAACAGTGAAAAAAACCTCAACATGTTTGTGTAAATGTGGAAGGAAATGTAGATGGGACATAAACTTGCCAAATATGAAGTCACCACAGGCTCTACCTCTGCCTACTATTTCTAGCACTCAACATACTTTGTTCTTCCCTTATATATGCTTAGATCATTTTGAAACCTCTCTTATTTTACAAGGTTAAGTATCACTGTGATCTTATACATGATGAAATAAAAATAATTACTGGAAAAACATTGGGTAAGTGTTTTAGTGATACAGTTTATTAATTTTTTAGGGAAGAAAGACCCAGAAAACTGCCTGAAAGAGTAGTCCTGCAACAGTAGAGGTCTTTTTGTACAGGACCCTGTGCAGGGGATGGAAACAACCCCTTTGTCTCACCAGGACACATTTCCATTGCTGCTCTTCCCTGTCTTGGTTCATGGACTTCAGTGCTCTCTCAATAGTTACACTGCCAACTCAGGCTATGGGTACAGGCAATCAAATATTATCTTTCTTGAAACCCCCAAATATTGAATTTGTTCAAACAATTAAGTGATTGTGACCTACTTGCAAAATAACTCATCAACAAGAGGTAGGGTCATTCTGAAAGATGAGTCTGCTGACTCAACTCAGAAACTCTTTGAACCTCAGTGGTAGCTCAGCTCCCGTGACTCCCTCATGCAGCAACTGTTTTCACACCTTGCTTTCTTCTGGTGTTCTGTTAGAATTATGCCAACACACAAAAAAAAAACACCTGTGAGGCACCACAAAAACCTCTTCCTTCAGAATAAGCTACCTCTACAAGAGACCATTTTTGTATGTAGGTCTGGCTCTTGTGTGCCCACATGTTAATCTTCACCTGAATTACCTTTAAAAAAACTAAAATGCTTTGCCTTTTAGCTACATCTCCCATGTGATATCTGTGACATCTACTGGCAGAACTCCACTGAGGTTCCATAGCTTTTTATTTCATATGAGATTCTTCTCATATAGGATCTTCTCCAACAGGTATTTATCAAATGCTGACAAGCTGATAAACTGTTTATACCACTGCTCACCAAAAAAGATGATGATATTTCTTCTTCCACCTCACTTCTAAACAAAACAAAAAACAAGAAGGGGAAATACCAACCTTTTTTCCTTTTAGAGACAACCTAGAAATAATAAAATATCAAACATTTTTCCTTTATAAATTTATTTTCTAGACAGAACAATATTCTTTATGTGTTACTTTACATTTTGATATCAAACAAGTTATTTCTGTTTCTTGTTTTCTACTCATGTTTCCACACACTTCACAGATAAAAATCCTCAATAAATGTGGGACTAACACATTTCTTATCCTCCCACAATTTGGAAAACTTCTCAGAGCAGTGAGAATCTGCGTAAAAAGTCTTTGGGAAGAGTGTGAAAGTGCTGGTTATGTTATGCCAAAGCTAATATTGCAATATATTGGCCACATTTATATAGCCACACCTAAGCAACCTTCCTTCAGGCCCTTCCTGGCTGAGTGATTAAAGAATAACATTTGTAACTCTATAAGGTTTTTAATGCATGGCTGAAATCAAGCCTATCACAGGCTATGCTGTCCCTCAAAATGGTGGGGTGAAAATTTTGTTGAAACAACAAAAATTTTCCAGGTGACTCACATTAGAAAAACAAACAATAAAACTCAAGAGCCACAGAATTGCACCGAATCAATTAGGCTGGAAAAGGGCTCTGAAATCATTGAGTGTAACCTCTGACCAACATCAGACCACAGCACTGAGTGCCACATCCAGGCTGTCCTTAAACACCTCCATGGACTCCAGAAACTCCCTGGGCAGCCCATTCCAATGTCTAAACACCTTTTCTGTGATGAAATTCTTCCTAAACCTTCCCACTGCAGTCCACATAAAGAGGAAAAAATAGTGATCACTACCCTGTGCTATAGGTTATACAGAAAGAAAGGAAAAACATAGAAGTAATTCAAGGTAATGCAAGACTAAAATGAGCACTGCTCATGAATGAATCTGCCCTGAAAAATAATTAAANAAAAAAAAAAAAAAAAAAGTGTCAAATTTAAGGACCAGCATGACCAGCATTCACATGGATAGACAATGTTGATAAAAATGTTGGGGGTGACACAAAATTGAATCAATGTGCAAAGCAAAGGCTGTGCACCCCAGGCATATCCTGAGGCTCTGCCCTTCACCTCCAAACAACCTCCCTTCGAGAGGGGTCCAGGCAGCACTCTTCCAGAACTGGAGGTTTTACCACATTCCCACCACTCAAAGTACAGCCCTGGGCTGAGTGGTTGCCCTGACATGCAGAGGCACTCTGGCCACCAGGCCAAACCCACAAAAAGACAGCAGAATTTGTCAAAAAAGTAATAGAAGAACCAAAATTGCACCACTTTGCAGGAGTTTGGACAGCACAGCAAAGCTCACAAAACCACCCTTAGAGAACAAATCCTTCACAGAAGTAACTGGTGATATTGCAGCACAAAATGAATTGACTATTAGCCTTCAGCAAATGGGGTATTTATTATTTTTAAATCGTGCATTAGTGCTCAAGCAACAATGATATTTATACTGCACATCAAACCACAAGAGTAGGAAAGTGGTGAGCTAAAACTGAGGACTTAGATTAGTGATCTTGTATGCCCTGAGGGAGCACGAGACCTAAACAGATGCACACATAAAGTAAATAAGATGCAGTGATACTGGGGAAATGATGCCAACTGAGTCAGCAGTATGAAAACCCTCCTGCACAGAAATGTCCTGTGGACATCAGACTCCAATCTGAAAAGACAGCTTGGGAGCTGGAGAGATGTCATCAAAAGAGGGAGCAATGCTGAAACAAGAGCTAAGAACACCTCCAGCAACAGCACTGACTAGTTCTTTTACAATGCAATGTCTAGAAAGCAGCATGTAAAGCTCCTTGCAGAGCCCTCAGAGTGAGCTGGCACACACCAGAATGCTATACCATCATGTTATATTTCTGTCTTTGGAAGTTCTCCTCAGAGAGCAAACCGAAACATCAACATATCACTATTAAAAATTCCTGTTATCCTCCTACAGCTTTTAGGTTGTGGATATTAACAAAGATGAAATGCTTATCTGTTCAAATAGAAAGGCAATTTTGACCTTAGTGCATTAGTGTAAAAACAAAATGTGCTGTTTTGATATTTACAAGATGCCAGAATTAGCTGCAGTTCATAATCAGCCTCATGGCATCCTTGCTAAAACAGCCTTCCAAAAGTCTCTCTGGAGGAGGAGAGAAGAGAAAAAGCAAGAAAAAACAGTTACCAGTAGAGGATTTACAAACCAGACTTTAAAAAGACCAAACTGAGCACTTGAGCTCTGCAGACAAAGGATTCATGAAGCCCAAAGTAAGAGCAGGCTTTGCATTTATGTCAAACCTTTCCAAGCCCAGCTAAAAGCCCTTGATTGCCAGAGCTGCTGGGGAGGATGAATCCTGCTTTCCAGGGACCACTGGAGCTGCCACGTGGATTAGGGAGAAAAAGCTGGTTTGCACAAGCCATGTTCATCCTGATTTATCTGTACACCCTCCCAGTTCTCTGGCAAAACAGGAGGCAAAGGACATTTACCTGGAGATGTTCTGGCCAGTGCTGCTGTCAGTGAGCCACCCCAAGCACACAGACATGCAGAAAAGACTGGTTTTAACTAATCTGAGTCCTCAACTACAATAAGCAGCAGCACCACGGTGAGCACTGCAGTGCCATCAGTGACTGGCTGTGCTGTGGGGGGCTGGAGGAGGCTCTGACACCCAGCAGGGAAACCATTCACACCAGTGCCAAGCTTTTTATTGAACATCTCCCAGCAATACACCTGGCACAGCTCTGAGAGAGCTCTAGTTTTTATTTTATTCACTCTTTATTTCAGCAGCAAAGATCCTGCGTGCCTTTAGAGGAATATTAATGAGCAGAAGACCCAACCCTGAACCCTGTGAAAGCTATTACTGCTTGCTCAGAGTAACTGGGCTGATGCCAGCTCAGTTGATTATATCTCCTTTGTTTGTTTCCCTGAAAACACGATGCTACAGTGAACCAGGGGATGTTAATGTATTTCCACGCCATGCTGCATTTGTTTTTATAGCCAGGACTCCTTACTTAATATAGCTGATACCTTCTTGGAGGCTGAGACATCTTAATGAGCTCAGCACAACCGTGCACGGAGGCCACACCAAAGATCACTGCCTCGTGAGCAGTTTGCTGGGGAGGGCATGGATCACTTTCCAAATGCTACTGCTGGCTGCAGACTAACTAATGCAGCTCTAACAAGCTAAAAACATCCTGCTAAAACCAATCTGTCATTACAAATAAGTAACAATAAAGTGGGCACACGGGGCAGTGCGCGTGCCGTTGCACAGAGATGGGAATTACCTTTGGTACTTGGCACGGAGGGTTTTGCATACACTCTTTTATTCTGGCAATTTCAGTTGATAAAAGAGATCTTACAGTCAACCTGATGCATTATAAGGCAAAATCCCTTCAGCACCCCAGGTTCATTAAATGGTACCACTAATAAGGCTGTGCCTGAGAGGAGTCCTGCCCACCCCTGTGCACTGGAACACCATCAGCCTGGGCAGAGCCTCTGATCCCAGCCTTTCAAAGATCACACTGTGCCATGCTAGGGGGATGCCAGCTGAGCCCTGCTCTGCTGACCTGCAGGGCTGCAGATGGACCAGCACTTATCTTTGATCAAGACAGCAAGATGCTCTCCCTGAGGGATGGGGCTCAGTCCCAGCCCAGCACTGCAGCAGAGCAGCACAAGATTTGCTGTCAGGTTTAACTGAACTCTGCAGCTCCAGGAGTGGGGCTCCCTACACAGGTAGAATTGTTAGAGGAACATGCACACACACATTAATGACAAGGTTCTTCTGCACTGTTCTGAGAAGAGAAAGAAATCTTTAAATTCAAGCACAGCTAATAGTACATCCAATGAAGTGCTGCTCTGCACAGCCAAAAAACATAAACAGAGATCAAAACCAAAAGAGAGATCCCAACAGACACCATATTAAATCCACCTTAAATCCAACACCTCCTTCTGCCCTCTGTAACGTTTCACATTGATTTTCCAAGTGTTAGGAGTTTTTCAGTAAAAAACCCTTTCAGTGAGGGTCATACATGAAAGGAGTCAAAATCTGCTGATGTTCAAGACCAGCTTGGACAGTGCTTGGAGCAACCTGGTCTAGTGGAAAGTGGGCCATGGCAGGAGGCTGGAATTACATGACTTTTAAGGTCCCTTCCAACACAAACCATTCCATGCTCCTATGAAACATGGATTTCTTTTAAAAAATAGAAGTTTGAGGTAATTATGGGTGCTGCATCACTGTCTTTTCCTCACTGTACATTCCTCAGGTACAATTTTACATGTCTCTTAGCTTTCTTCTCTACAATGGAAAAGAAACATTTCCCTTGACTGTGCATGAAGTTTGTCAGCTCTTTACTGTCATACAAAAATCCAGATGAAAAAAGTAAAATCTCCCTAAAGAATCTCACAGTATTTTTAATGCACTCAAAATTATAAGCCTGCTGGCAGCTAAAATGTAGCCACAAATGCAGCTGAGTCACAGAAAAACAGAATAAACACACCGTGATTTATGGCTTTATGATTTACCCCAGAAAAGCCACTGGGCTGTCTGGATGACTGCAATTTTCTCTTCCTTTCTCAACTTGGATTGCTCCCAATTAGAGCAAACTATTTTAAGCACTTTGAAAACTAATTCTTTAAAAAAAAAAAAGCAAAAAAAAAAAACCAAAAAAAACCCACAAACACCACAACTGTAGGATGTAGGATGCAGCCAGGACAAGATAAAGCTGTTTGACTGTAAGAAAAGGAGCTGAAAAGTGCTCAGTGATAGGGCAGTGACTCAGGAGTGCCAGGCTCTGTAAGCTGTCCCTGCCTGGCAGCAGCACTTCATAATCCAGGCTCAGGTGTGAAGGCTGCTCCATTCACACTGACCTGTGTAGGCTGTGAGAAGCCTTGAAAACAGATCAGATCCTGCAGCTCCTCCATCTCCAGCTCTCCCCTGCCAGGCCAAGGGCTCTGGCTCAGCCATTTGTCCTGCACAGCCCCAGGAGGGTTTTCCAAGGGGCAGCAGCAGCAGATCCCTGCAGCAGCAGCTGTGCTCCCCCCTCCTGCCTGTGGCTGCATTGTGGATGCTGGAGGTGTAACCATGGCATGCTCTCATCTTTCTGGCTGCTGCTTCTGACAGCAGTGTGCCAAAAAACAGAGACCAGGCCTTAAAGGTCAAAGAATATAATATGCATCATTTCAACCTATCATCAGCTTAAAAAAACCACCAACCACCAAGCCTCTTTTTCTTTAAGCTTGGATTAGTCAAAGTTGACCTTCTTCTGGCTTATTAAGGAACATTTATCTATTTCACGTTTCCAGTTCTTGTAGAAAAATACAAAATGTTTAAAAAAAAAAGTTTAAATCCATATACATGCTTGAACCAATTAGCACCACACTTCACAGAAACATTAAATTAGCCAAGTCCTTCTTCCAGCCTCCCTTCCTGTGGCAGACTAAAGAACAGTGCTGTGAAAGGGCTTTTTTTAATAGTCTTGATCACTTGCACCATTACTTTGAGCTGTGCTGGTAAACGAGGAAAGGAACAGTCCAAAGGCAGCCCTGTGCCCAAGCCCAGCACAGGCTTGTGCTCTCTCCTTCACAAGCAGAATGGAAATCAAAAATGGCCCCATTTCCCTACAGCTCTGCATCCTACCTTGCATATACATGAATTCACCCTCCCTCTAGCTAGCTCCCATTTTTCCTGCTTTGGTGACTTGACCCCAGCAACCCAATCTGAAAACTGGAGGAGAATTTCCCTTTTTATCTAAAAAAAACCCAAAAATTATTGGTAGGATTTCTCCAATTTGGGGATATTCAGCAGTGTGGAAGGTGTACTACATAATACTTCCTGTCAACAACACCAGATGTGTTTCTAGTAGAAACAATTGGCTGAAAATCTATTTATTGACATTTTGGATGACCAAACATTGTTATCTTTTGATCTTAATCATCATTTGTACAATTTGCTATCTGAGTGAAGATCAAGGACCCTCCTTGACCCCTTTTTAGAGGTATCAGCAGTGTTTATTGATAGGCTGGAATCCTGAATATGATTATGGAATATAGATATATGGAATATGAAACTTCAGCTGAATTAATATGGCACAAATACAACTAAACAGTAGCAGGAGATTCTGGTTTGGGTCAGTATAAAACACCTGCAGAAAGGAAATAAGCATATAGTTAATCAATACCAAATCATCATTTTGTGACAACTTAAACCCTCAATGCATCAATTATTCCTGCAGTATAAATTCCTAAACTCCTGCTCCAGTCTCTATAAAATGCTTCCAGTGAATGCAGGATTTTTCTCTGTCACACAGCCTTGGGCCAGTTCTGGACAGGTAATTCACAACAGCCTGTTCCTCTGGCCTGGGCACTGCAAGCATGGCTGAAAGGCCAGAGAAAATAACTTCAAGGACCAGCATTTAATGCACATGGACAGAGAAGGAACTGTTCATCACTTAAATTGTTCCTAAACCCATCCTGCTCCTTAGGCTGGAGACAGTGGCTTGCTCATATAGAGTAAATTTAAAGATCAGGGTTCTTGACATGGTAGATTAGGCTCTCCTTGCACACATTTTGCTTGCTGTGTAATTTGATCATTAACAATCTTTGTGCCACTTCCAGATAAGAATGTCTTTAATGTCTTTTAAAGGCAGCATTTTTTCCTCCTGAAATAAAAACCTTTTCAGGTAATTTTTTTAAAGCACAAAAATTTTCTTGCTGCTAGTATTAGTAATATATTAATTATTTAACAGAAATAAATGCATCTGTTAATGTGTTTAATTAAGCATACAAAGCTCTTTATTTGATGTTATTTGTATTTAAAATTTCCTGTTTTCCCTGAAGTATTTATTATCCGAGGCATGATTTTTCTAATCTTAGACATACTCTGGGACTGAAGTACTATTTTATATCAGCATTTCTCAGCTGCTTTTATCATGAATAAATATATTACAAACCATGTTAATGAGCTGTTTAGTATTCATACATTAGACTTTTCCTCATTTTATATGGAAATACCACTATAAAAATTCTAAGAATACTAGTTTTATGTGCACGATAATGATGAGATTCAAAGCAAATAAGGAGGAGAAAATCTGTGGTGGCAGTGAATATGAAATGGATTAGTGCACTGTCAATGTGCTTTACATTGGTATAAAATTATTAAGCATGTAATTAAGTAGGATCAATGGTACTGTTTGTTTTGGGGGTAATGTTTTAGCTATTTTAGATGTGTCATCTTTAAGAATTTAATTTCACACTTTAATGATCTTTTTGTAATTTCCTCCTCCTGCCATGAAGTCACACAGTCAGGGTAGCACGACATCCACTGCAGATCAAGGAGTGACTCAGGTGGAAGGCCAGGCCAAAGCCACCGTGAAGGAAGGTGAGAACAAGGCAAATTAATAATTTTGTAAATACAAAGGTAGTTCATTTCAAGTGACCTTATTCATCAGGCACATTCAAATCCCTGGGAGTGTTAGCAGGAAAGAGGTTTTATGGTTACTTGAAGAATCTGCAGCTTTGACCTCGGTGACATCTCCAGTGCAGCCAAAAAGAAATGAGATTTGGTGTTAGAGGAGCCTAATGAGTCAAACCACATCCTTCAGTAACTCAGCTTTGGGTAAAGAGGAAAGAGAGAGAGAAGATTCTTCTCTGTCTTGGACAGAGAACTTACTGCTGGTTACTGAAAAAAATCCAACTGTGAAAATAAGGCTGCTACTAAACTGAATTGTCTCATTTCAAACTCAGAATTACAAATCAATGGAACAAAGCCTTTGTTGTTATGGAAAACACAGTGTCTGAACACGTTCCCTTATTAATTTTATATGCTGGACAAAGCACATGCTGATGCTGTGACCCCAGCTCATGTGACTTCCCAGGGACTGACAGCAGAACCAAGGATGCCAGCAGCAGTTAGGACTGAAAAGGGTTAGGAAGGTGGAGACAAATCCATTGAAAGGCAAAATGACAATATCTGCTATTTCTTCCATGAAAAAACAGTCAGGTTTCAGTAGAGAATAATGTGGGTTTTACTTCGTTATTGAACCAAACAGGTGTTATACTCTAACTGCTCTCTTCATGGTAGAGTAGGTATCCATTATTTATGCTATTCATTTTTTGTACCTGGTTTTTTGTACCTGAGCTTAGTGGCTTCAACACACTTGAAAAGGAAGCTACATCTTGAAAAAGAAGAGAACCACCTTAGAAAACTTTAGTCTAAATAGTTTTTAAAAACTGCCTCGAAAATCAATAGCCTGGTGTAGAAGCAGAGCAAAAAAAAATAAGAACGAGTTAGAAAATGCCATCCCAATATTCTCCACAGCCTGAGCACAAGGGCAGCAAGAGACACTCCTCATAGCCCTGGCCTATTTATGAATGCTTAACAAGTGAAGGAACAAAAAGAAAAACTTCAGAGGTAATTTTATCATAATATGAAAAAAAAAGTTTCTCCTCCCACTCCTAGATTTTGCTACAACAGTTAAATAATGAAAAAGAAGTTTGTCACATCCTTACTCTGAAGTAACTCATGTTACTGCATATCTACCATTAAGAGCTACACCTGTGCCCTTAACAAGGTTATAAATGGCAGAAGGTAAAAATTAATTTAGCATTCTCTGTGAGGAAGTATAAACACCAACTTGGGTCCACTCCTATAAATGGCTGCCCTCATGAGTAAAACTAATTTGAAATTACCTCATAGTGGGCATATTCCAAGTTTTGCATACAGTTTAGGACCTGTTTCTGAGGGTACAGCTCACAGTCCTCCAAAGTGGTTTTACATGCACACTGATGCATCTTTGAATAATGTGACACGAAGGTGTTTAGCAACGCAGGCTTGAAAATGTTTCCTCTGGCACAGTTACATTTCCCCCAGAACTACCTGGGCATGAGTAAAAGCTGCTAAAATATGGACTCTCTGGATTAGATCTGTACATTTGTAAGTTAACATATGGAATTAAATACTTATTAAGTCTCAATTTGTTTGATTTTTTTTTACCTTTTCCTTTTATGCTTTATTAAGTTCCACTCCTCTGTCATAGTTATGCACTACTCTTTGTGAGCAGAGGTTTTGGTCTTGCACTGTTTCTTCCTCCATGGCAAAGTGCCCTCTTTGCTGACTAAAATTACTGTGCATGACATCAATACAAACATATACAAACTCTTACTTTAAATCACAGCCCTATTTTCAAAAAGAGCAATTTCACTTTTCTTCCAGAAATTCATCTGCTTGCTAATGAGAGTTGTGTTCATCGGTAATTTCGAAGGGGAAGAAAAATGATGATTACCCTGGCACTTTCAAGTGACAAAAAAGAATTCCATCAGCCCTCTATTTAAGTCCATGACATTTCTCCCAGTGTAGGATCCACAGGCCAGATGCATCATTATAATTATAAACATTTGTAATGAGCCTCAGTGCAATTGGGTGAAGTAGTATCACCTCAGATAAAAATCTCTCAATGAGCCATTTCACACCCAAGATTGCTGTAATTTCTAAATCCGTGTGTTATCAAAAATTACCTTTTGATGTCAGCAGAGCCAAGAAGAGGTTTGATGATGCTATATTCTTATGTTTTCTCCTAAATATGTTTCTACATTTTATCAATGTCTAATGATTAGACATTGCTGTCATACAGCAATTTCTCTGCTTCCCTTACACCAGAGCTACTCCTGGCAGAGAAAGCCTAAATTACAGCCTAAAAATCAACACCCTCACAATCACCTCTGGGATTTGGCTGAATTATCCTGCAAAAGGTCCATTCCTCATTTCCCAAAATATTCTCTTTTCCTGATGCTGACTCTTGAACAACAGCATCATAGGACAGCAAGGCACAAAGGACTGTTAATGGGAAGATAAAAACTGAGACAGAAAATTAACAAATAGGTTTGGGCATCAGCAAAATTGATGAGACCTAGGAGAGGGGAAAGAGAACCTGTTGATGATGATGAGAAAGGAAAAATAAAGGAACATGGAAAATGAAAAATAGTTTTCATAGCAGTTTTAATAGTTTGTAAGCAGAACTAAGAAAAAAAACAAGAAAAGTGTGAAAGTAATGAATAAAGCAACAGCAAGGATTAGGGAGAAACAAAATACTGTGTGAAAATGCAGTGCTACAGTGAAAGGGCTCAACTGATGTACAGAAGGCCTTGAGAGATTTGCAAGGACATAAATATGAAAGAGGAGAAAAGAAAATAATAAAAAAAAAAACCCTGTTGTTAAAGAGAACACAAATTAAATGGATTGTAAATAAATGTGCATAGAAATGGGGACCAAAATATCATAAAAGGTTTCTAAAAGAAGCCCAAACAAACCCCCCACACTGTAAGCCCACATGTCTGCTCCTTCACATGCCTAATGACCAGTTCCTGGCCCTTCTGGGGGCATTTTCTGCCCCAGTGTTATCTCAGAGGTGCAGTTCTTGATCCACAGGGCTCCTGTTTAGCTCGGACACACATCCCTCCTGAGAAAGCAGAGAGCACAGCCTCTGTACCTGACAGAGAGCCCACATCAAACCATGCCTCACACTGAAACAAGTGTCTTACTTGTGGGCCAAATGCTGTCAAGAAGGTCAGTTCTAAGAAAGAAAAACTAAAGCCATTAGGCTCAGCTTAACAGCCAGCACAACCTCAGGAAAGACAAACTGTGCCACATCTTTCCATCTCTTCTCTCCCCATTTTTTAGGGTGTTTTTGGGGGGTATAATTTATAGCTTAGGTATGAAAATAAAATTGTTTTGAGTTAAAAAAACTTTAAAACAAAGTCTTCCTCAAAGTATGAATTACTTTTATAGGTTTTTCAAAAGACTGACCTTTTAATTTTCTCGTCTTATGAGTATATATCACATTAGGTCTGCTTCTGTGTAGGAACTGCAATTTTAGCAAGCAATTAATCCATAAATGAGCTGTTTCAGAGTTTTAGGTATTGGGCATCACCCTTCAAAGGCTCTGTGCTGGCCTTGGATTACATCTCCATGTTTCCACAGACCTCAAAAGAAGCTCATTTTGCCAGCAGTCATTTAATTGAATTCCCCATAAATCACTTTGGAAAATCATGCTCAGGATAATCAGGCACAGGCAAAAAAAAGGAGGTAGTATTTCTAATAACTGTGTCACTGAGAGATACAATGACCTTTACATCCTTCAACACTGAACTTCTTGTTGCTTACTTTATTCCAAAGGAAAATACACAGCCAAGGAAATTACATTTATTTGATCCTGGACCTCTTGCCAGGGCTGCTGAGTTTCTGTGCAATAACAGGTCCATGATTCCTCCCCATGTAGTTCTCATCTTTGACACAGAGTAGAAAATGTGCGGTTTTGACATCATCAACCCCCCAAATTCATAATTAAAGATTTTGAATATTTTGCACCATGTGCAAAGGCAAAATAAAATTTAATTTTATGCATTGCGCTGCATTTTGTGTACTCGGTGACAAACACGAGCACTTTATTAAATAGAAGTGAAAATGTTGCATAAGGTTATTCTCTTATTATACACTGAAAGCATTTAAAAAACAAAGGAACTCTTCTTTCTTAAACTTTTTGTGCACCACACAAATCTTCTGCTATCTATTTGCAAGGCAAGAATCATTCCTAGTGCACCTGAAATGAGCTCACCTTACCAAAACCATTTGCATACAATAAGAGATAATGTAACAGTTTATATTTGCAAGGTATAAATAACTGTCTAATATCTGCATATGTAACACACCAACTTCAGAATGATAATAAAATTCAAAATCTTAAACTATTTTTTAGGGTAATTATATTTGGCAGGAACAAGTTTGGGTGTTTAGACTATGGAAAGGAGAATGTTAAAAAACTTTCAGACTGGAAACCAAAGTAAAATGAATACACAGAATGGAAAATAAAGTAGGGGAAAAAAACAAACCAAAAACAAACAACAAAGCACAAAATGTAACTGAGCATTTTTAGTCTTCAAATGCTTGAAATAAAATTAGTAGAAGCAAGTAATTCTATTCCCTGCCAAATTCCAATGTATTACCTGAGTGTAGCGGGACATTTGCAAAATAATTATTTAAGAAAAAATGCTTTCTATTCAGAAAGCTGAAATTGTAGCTCCTTACTTAATGAAGCTGCTGGGGGCCAAGCTGCTGTTGCCAGCCCTTTAGGGCTCAGGCAGCAGTGACTGACTCACCAGGAATGAGAATCTCTACATTTCTGATTCAAGTTGCACAGACTCATACCTTGTTCTTCCAAAATCCTTATGTTCAGTCTGGTGTAAATTTTAGTTCCCCTGGTGTTACCTGACACTGTCTAATCCCAGCAAGTATTTACACACCCTGAAAAAAAAATGAATAAACTGATTTATGCAGAGAAGGCAAACACTTGTGATGGGACAATGTGCTTATGCCTCAGAAGTAGCATTAGAGCCCACTGGGAAATTATAAAAAGGAATTGCCTCTAAATGTTCTCTGGAGCCTCAACAGCACTGCCTATATGCTGCCTGTGGCAGGAAGTAAATACATCAGTAGCATCAAAGTTATCCCCTGGCCCCAGGCAAGTGCTCCCCAGCAGCCAAAGATGGGGAGCCCAGGGGGAAAAGGAGCAGAATCAGTGGAGCAAAACTCAGTGGAGCAAGAACATCCTCCAAGAATGATCCCCCTTAGGATGACAACTGGGCATCATCAAGAGCAGCCCCAAACACCCCAGTGGAACAGGCTGAGCTCTTCCACACTGATGGCACTGCAGGATTTGTCTCAATGGGGCTCTTCTCTGAAACCTTCCCAAAGGGCTTACAGGGTACAAGCACTGTGGACACCCATCCTTTCCAGACTGTTTGCTCCAATACCCCATTAACTATCAGGACATCAGCAATCCCATCACTCCAGCAAAACCACCTTTTCTGGAGGGGCTGAGCTCTCTGGTTTCCCAAATGATGGAGAAAGGAGAAAAAAGAGGTCAAAAGCTGAAGTCCAGGTCATAGTCACCAAGATGTTTTGCAGCAGCCAACAGCAAACTACCTGGATGGGATGAAGCCAGCAGCCCTGATAGGCTACATGACAGTAAATAGGAAGGCAAAGGCTCCAGACAGACTAAAAATGCCTTTACAAGTATTTTCTTTACCAGTGTTCACCAAGCACAGAAGCTTTGCCAGGGTAAACTGCAAGAAGAGCCTCAGTGGGAAGTGTGTTTAGTTTCAGGTCTGTAAAAATAGTATCAGGAAAGTTAATACTCCTTCAAAACATTCATCTTGTTCTGTCAGAAACACTTCTCACCAACTAACATAAAAGCTGGCAATATTGTATTGCTGCATTAAGCATTTAACTTAATTTTATGTAAACTAGCAGCAGTTGGATAAAATTTGTTGACATTTGTCATTTTGTTGTGGTTCATTTCCTGCAACAGCTTCAGAAGTTTTACACTACTGATAGGAACAATCCTGATGCAGAGAGAAAAAGAGAATACCCATTCATCATCTCATATCAGAATAAATTAATATCTGGCCAGTAAAAAGTTCAAATATCTTGCTGAAAAATAGGTGTAAAAAGGTATTTTATATAGCAGATTCTTTGTTCAACAGTAACTACACACACCACAACTATAAAGAGTGAAAACACAAGATGACATTTTCCCCTCATGTCCAGCATTTTCTTAATTTACCTTCAGCAGTTTCATGGCAGTGCACCTTCAATGTATGCACATTATTTATTGAGCTGGGATTTTCCAAAGCTACTAAAGAGTGGTTTGGGATCCCAGCTTCTATTGAATTTCAATGAATCTACTCATAAAAGAATTAGGAGCTTTAGGAAATTTTATCTTTATTGTTTCATACCACAAGAGCAACATTGCATCCAATTATCTTATCCTTTGCTGGTTAAAGAACTACAACAGAGGTACCCAATTAACAATTTTTAAGCTTCTGAAACTAGTCTCCCATAATTAGCATCCAGAGAATGAAAGGCACACTTTTAGCAACCAAAGTGAGACTCAAGCTTTTAAACAAGGCACTTCTGGTTGCTGCATTTCTTTTTCTCCTCCAACTTCAGTTTAATCATGATTATAGACACTGACATTCCCTAAAATCCCAGAGGAAGATAATTATCAGAAATACTTTCAACATGTTACAATAAGGGTACATCCACTCAAACTACCAGAGACAGGGACCATTCAAATTTGATGATTTATTAATGGCAACGAGAGCAGCTTCAATGCAGGGCCAGTCAGCCACAAATAAATTGTGTGGGTGGAAGGTATGCAAACAGTATTTGGATAACATTTAGGAAAGCTCAAATACCAGAGCAACAGTGTCAGGATCACAAACAAAGGGCACTTGAGGACAATAGGAGACACAAGAGTTGCAGTCTGGCTGTGAGGACTGAAATGTTTTCAGGATTTTGTTGCTGCTGAAATAAATGAGCATTAAGCACTTTTGGACCTGGCAGTTCCTTTTAGAGTGCTGCTCAGTTCATGGGAGGTTTGATATTGTAGGGTTTTATTCCCTCTAGGTTATTCATGGCATTCAAGCAGTGTTTGGGGTCGTAGATGGTTCTAATGGGAAGCTGTGCTGCTGCAGAACTCTTTAGCCTGTTCTGCCACAGATGGGTACAAAAGGAGCTCAGGGGAACCTTGTTCCAGACCTCAAATCTCTCCTCACAGGGCAGCTGTCAGGTACCTTCCTCTTCTCCATGGCTGAGAAACAACAAACAGCCTTTGCTGGAGCTGCTGCACCCAGCATTACAATACCCAAACATAATCAGCATGCAGAGTTTCAAAAAGAAGCTGTAGAAAATAAGCAACTTCTCTCCCTGCTCCTTTGTTTCACCTTGCCCTGGTAGAATACATTCTGACAGAGAGGCATTGGTGAGCTGAGATTTGAAAACAACATGCAAGCCAGAAGAGTTCTGAAGCTGCAAACACACAGAAAAAGCCTTAAGTACTAAATGGAAGGAGTAATTTGCCAATGCACCTTTTAGATCTCAGCTCTGTTAGTAGAAGGCTGAGGAGAAAAGCAGGTAATAGCACATCAGATCAAATATTTGTCTGGTTTCAGAAACCACAATATTCCTTGGGCATGGCTTACTTAGGATGAATATGTTATTGAGAGGTACAATTGTGGAATACAAACCACACAGGTAAAAAACATGGTAAAAATTGGATCTTTAAGATACAAAAAAATTAGTGAAGTTCTCTACTTACAGTTGCTGAGATAAGCAAATACTTACAGCTTAAGACCAACACTAGTGGCAAGAATGGTAAAATAAGCCAAAAAATCCAATCAAAACACCAAAAATAAAGCAAACTACCAGAAAACCCAAAAAAACACCACTAAAACCATTCCCAAGAAAATGAGTATTACATTGGTGTTTCTGAGTGGCAACTGCCTACAGCACACAGTAGTGGAGTCAGTTGATGATACAAAATATACAAATTGTTGTCAATGTTATCCACACTATGCCTTTCAACAATGGATTTGAGTTTTGTAATTGTCCCACCAAAATCACGTGTCAGGGGAGTCTGCAGGCAGCCATTTCATTTTTCTTTTTAACAGGAAGGAAAAGGCCCTCTGAACATTTGCATCAACCTCCAGACTCACAGCTATCTGTAAAAGCCAAATTGTCTGGCCAGATTCTGGGCTGTCTGATAAAGTTCTATTGATTTTGAGTGAGCTTGCTGATTTAGCCTACTGAAGAACTCAGCATCATCTGATTAGGTTGAGTAAATTGATTTTTGAATCCTGACTATTTGCAAAAAAACCCATGAAAAACCAAGAGACCACCCAAGAAAGCGTAAAAATTACTTGGTCAAGAATTTTATGAATACTTTTTTTTTTTTTTCAAAAGTCAATTTTCTCATGAACAGCTCTGGAAAAGAAAAGCAACAGAATTTGTTCACTAAATTATTCATTGTAAGTTACTGAGGTACCTTGGTTCTGTAAAAACCAGCATCTTCAGAGAGCAGAAAAACTGCAGCTGCTAAGAAATGGAAGAGAACACAAGTGTAGGTGCTGTAGGAGTTCACTTATGATTTTACAAAGCTGTTTGTGAGACCATTTAGAGGAAGGTGGGAAGTAGAAGGGGAACAAATTGGTGCTGGAAGCTTTCTAATGACTGAAAAGAACACACAGGCAGAGCCAGGACATCCCCACCACACCCCTGACAGCTCAAGGAAGTTGTGCCTGCACAGAGCCCTGCCCAAGCTTTGCCAGCACTGAATTCAACAATAACTCAGGATGCCACCATTTCCCCCTTTTCTGTCCCATCCCAGATCTCCTTACAAACACTAATAAAGGAACTAGATTGTAGGATTTCAGGTGGCTTCCTGAGGCAATGAGTTGATACAGGCATATCATGTGTGTTTGTACAGCCAAATAACTTTCAGGTTCCCTTGCAAAACTTGGCTAAAATGCCACCAGGAGATTGCTCACAAAGATATTTAGTTCCTGGATGTTTTCTGTAAATAGATGCTTGAGTGATGAGACTAATAAGACTTCTCATATTGTCACCATGGGAAAAGCTGCAGTTTGAGAATTTCTCTCCTTTTCTACACTCTGAAATCCCCACAGGAGAGAAGTTAAGAACTTCCACTCACAGAAAAAGCCTTGATCAATGCTTGCACATTATTAGAACCTAGAAAACCCTATTACTAGGCACAAATCCACAGAAAATCAATCAAAATCCATTTGTTTACGGCTATATGAACAACTAGCAATATCTGTCAGGCTACACCAAATAATTCATCATATGCAAGTCAAAAAAGAGCTGACAAATTCATCTAAAACAAACAGACACATGACTGTGCACAAAAACTCAATGTGTTGTGTTCCTGGCATTAGCACCAGGGATCAAATATATCATAAGAATATTTCTTATGTAATTTATAAGTTTCTACAGACACAAAGTATCAGTAGGAAAATTAAAGAGCATTATATTTATTTTTAATGAGAAACAACTTACCTGATGAAGCCAGAGTAGGCACACATATTTCAACAATTTGACAGAAAATTGTGCTGACTAAAAAACACAGAATCATCCAGTGCAAAACAAAATTGTGAGCAATTATATAACAAAGTTTCACCCAATGCCCCACTGCTGTCACTTGGTTCTCACTCAGTCCTGGGCTGAGTTACACTGAGAGAGGGCAGCAGACCTAAGGCAATTATTGTCTCAGCCCTCACATTGAGCTGTGGCACAGGCACTTCATTACTCAGCAAAGGTAAGAGTAAGGCTTCAAACACCTTCCTTCTCTATAACTAGAAAAGCCACAGTGCTGACTCCTACCTTTGGCTTAGGACAGCCTAAGGAAAGCATTTGACACAACCTGTTTACATTTGCAAAGGGAAAGGTGTTTCCAACAGGACCATGCTGGTTGATGTTAGGAAAACATCATGTTAGTGTAGACTCTCTTTCCCACTCCCTCCCCTTTTCTTCAAGCCATCAATAAACTCCAACTGTCATGTTTTTAATATGCCATAACTTTAAATGGAATTGTTGAACACAGGTCTTACAAACCACGTGAAGTTCTCAAGAGGAAAATACCTGGGCATTCAGCAAGCTGTTGGATTTGGAGCTACATGGTGAATATCAGGAGGCAAGGTAAAAACTTTGTGTGTGACCATTTGTGTGCTCCTATCTCGAGATTCATTAGTCAGGAAAATTTCCACCTGCACATATTAACACTGTGCTTGAAAACATATCAGAGAAGGGGGCAATCAATCAACAGTGCAGAAACAAAATCCCAGCTGTACCCAACACTTCCCACTGCAGGATGTTGTTGCTGAGAATCCCAAAGTGGGTGGAAGGTGGTTAATCAGAGCACCCTTGCCACAGCCCCCCAGGCAATTTTGTGATCAGTTGCAGAACAAGCTCTGGAGCAGGAAGGCTGCAATCAGCACAAAATAGGAGTGTTTGCCCAGACAGAAATGGCTCCCAGACATCTTGAGTTTCTGTCCCTCATTTTAAAGATTAGACTCCTAAATACTGTCTGATGTTTGATATTTTCTTTTCTTTGAGCAGCAAACCCCATTTCCAGCCTTCCTGATTGTCAGTATTGCTTTGATACAAAATACATGGTTCTTCTCTTACATTAAGTGATTATCCTGGGGATAAAATCAGGAAATTCCCTCATTTTCCTCAGAACACAGGAAACAAGGGAACATTAAGATTTAATAACACCTCATCAGTAGTCTACAAAGCTGATAAGAAAAAAGTCTGTAAGGTTGTTACTCTGGTGTTCAAAAGCTCTTAGCCACATTAAAAACCCAAAAAAACCAAAAAGCTCTTCACTATAATTAAATATGTTTTATTAAAGCTTTCCATCATCTTCCTTTCTTTGTTTATTTCCCCCCTCACAGCTCTCACATCGTCTTTCATTCTCCCCTTTGATGTTTGTATGCTTTTCATATTTGTATTAAAAATATTTTGCACTCTTCCTTCCACCCCAGCTCCTCATAAATGTATTTAGAGGAGCACATTTTCCTGTGCCTGACTTTGCCTGTCCCCTCTCAGCTCAGGGAGAGCAGAGGGCACACATTCTCCAGTGCCAGTGCTCATGACAGAGTGGCACAAGAACAAAACATCTTCCATCTCATCATTCTGTCTCTCACCTACATTAGGAATGTAACCTGCTCCCCTCGACAGGAAGAGGATTTTTAAACCAAAATGGAATCTGCCCTTTCAGTTATATAGTTGGTGTGACTGAAAACATTACAGTTTAAAGGGAGGTAAAAGAAAAGAGCAGCTCCTCCTTTACTTACAGGTGTCTAAGGACTCATCAGAATCATCAGGACAGTCGGGCTCCCCGTCACACAGCCAGTGCCAGGACACACAAGTGATGCCATCGTGGCACAGGAACTCCCCTACGTCACACAAGGGATGCTCTTCTGGAAATGAGAATGGGTTAGAGTGAAATGGTTAAAGGTGAAGGCAAAAAAAAAATGGCACAATGAAAATCAAAAGTGAAAATTAAATGATTCAAAAAGCAAAAATCAAAGCGAATGATAGGAACAACATGAAGCAAGAATTTAGTGGAATCTGATACCCTCACTTAGGGAACCCTCCAGCTGAGGGTTCAGTGGGAGCTGCCCATCACCTCTCCCACCTGAAAGGAACAACATCACCATTAACTACTTGTATGGAATAAAATTTTAAGAAAATCAGCTTTTTTCTAAATATTTCACCATGAAGTAAGTTTGCTCACTAGACTGAAACCAACAAGCTTTAATGGCATGTTACCAGCAGGGTGGTTCCTGACTCACCACTCCTGCCACAGAAAATATTTTAAAATTGTTTCAAGCAATCAAAATTTTCAAGGATGTATTTTTGTAAGCAAAGTTCTACTTAAGTAAAATACATATTTTCAACTATTTCCTTAGACCTATTTTAATGACCAAATCCTTCCTCCATTTTATTCAAAAATTATTTTATAGTTCACTTGACAAATTTGCAAACAAAGAATTTAAAGTCAACACTGGGGCACCTTGAAAACAATGGCTTTTAAGAGAGGGCAATTCTGGAAGTTTGGCACACCCACACTATCTGCTGCATTCAACCACCACAGGCTGATGTCCTTGAGATCTAGAGTTAATTAACTCAAGACTATTCCATCATTATTCAATGTAAAACTATTCTAATATTAATTAAAGCTCACAAAACCTCTGTGCAATATATTATATTCATTTTATCAATATATAAATTACAGTAGTGTCTTCCACAAGGTTACATTGCAGATTGCTGGGAAAAGGTTTCCTCATTATTCTTACACTGGCACAAGAGAGAAATAACTTCACTGGAGTCAATACTGCCACAAAGACATAAAACTGAGTATAAAGGAGGAGACAAAACCCAGTCCACTCATAGATCTCTCCATTGGCTTAGCTGCTGCAAAAGCCATGGGATGTATCATCACTAAAGGAAAAAACCAACAAGATTCCTATATTAGGGTTATAATTTAATAATTTTCTTTGTGCAGGCCTCATTTCCGAGGTCAGGTTCTCAACTACTGACACCATTCAATTTTACAACAAGCCAAATCTACAACTACTATGTAGATATATTTCATATTTCTTAAAATAACTACAGCACAACTTCTTTTAAGCCTGCAAGAATGAAAGGATTTTTGTTATATCTTAATTCCTTCCCCTCAACAGCAAAAATGAGCAACTGCATAATTAAGAGTCTAAGTTTACATGGAGGGGTTTTGCTTAAAGCTTTCAGGGAGATGATTAAAAGCCCTGCTTTGATAACACATCTTGAAAAGCCATCCTGGAAGTCAGAAAGAGGGAGAGAGTTTGGCAAGTTTTAGCACTTCAAAGATGTAGAATAGTATGAGAAACACACAGAGGAACTCTATAATATTTGGTTTTAGAGTATTCTTGAAGTCCATAATGTATTTCTGCTTTTACTACAGGATGAACTGTAATTTTCTGTGTATTGCACATCTGCTTCTAACAGACCTGGGAATATTAAAACTAGCATTGCCAAACATGTCCACTTATTTATTCAGCTCTGGAATGATTATTCCTCAGAGCAAAAAATAGTTGAAAATTCCTTCACTATTAAGAGTCACAAATTTATTTATTTATTTATTTATTTGGAGAGGTTTCTGAACTGACAGCTAAGTGAAAAAAATATTACCAAATAAATATAGAAATTTAAAGCTGTGAAAACACTTCTACAGTCAAGGTCACACAAGTGCCTGGTTCTACATGAACCTCCCCAAATAACTCCATGTACAGCACCTATAGAATAGAAATTTTGCCTGAAACAAAACCTGGCAGGTTGATTGTCCCTTCCCTAGTGCAACTGTTTCTTTCAAATCTGCAGATGGTCACACACTCTACACAAAAAAATCTTGCATTTGCTCCTCTTTCAGGCAAAAATTATGAAAATAGCCTATGCAACTGGATATAAAGAAATCCTAAAAAGCAATTCCACATTGAGCTCAGAGTTGAATGTTTGTACTTGAAAAAAGGTTTGTTTGCTACCTTTTTGTCAAAATGAAAAAAATTAAGCTATTTCCATACTATTAAATTCTTGCTTTCCATTTTATGCAACAATACAGAAATTATGGAGATCTAAGCTTTTTATATTCTCTACCTTGAGAAAAACTTAGCACAGTGAAAAAGACACTAACTTATAAAACACTTTGAAAAATAGATCTTGTTAAGAATAAAGCAGTTTAATATTACCTCAGGGTTTTATTGGCTCTAAAAGTGCTTTCTCAAATGTTTTTATTTTGCATAACCACAGAATTATTTT
This sequence comes from Peucedramus taeniatus, assembly GCA_013400575.1. Taxonomy (NCBI): domain Eukaryota; kingdom Metazoa; phylum Chordata; class Aves; order Passeriformes; family Fringillidae; genus Peucedramus; species Peucedramus taeniatus. The sequence continues at coordinate 335,017 of WBNO01027033.1, read as the reverse complement.
TCTTTTCAGCTGTTATCTTTACAGAATGGATTTGACCAGTTAATTAGGAACACGCACTAATTAGTGGGCTTTAAAAAAATAAAACAAAAAATCACAATAACCCTCCTGCTGAAAAACAGTCATCTATGATGGCCCAGAAGTAAAACAGTTCTTCTCAGTGACATCTTTTTCCTTCTGTAATACGTGAGCTGTGCAGGAAAGCTCCCAGCGGATGGGAAAATTCACGTTTTTAACATCCCAGTTCTCTGAGATACAGAGCAGATGGTGAGAAATCATCCCTCAATGGGTAAATGAAAGCCTTGCCTCCCTAAGGATACTACTCCTATGCTCCCATCCTATGCTGCAAACACCTGGCAGTGCCTCTTAGAAGGAAAGTTTAAAAAAAGAAATAGAAAACCTGGTGCCTTTGTTTAAAGTCAATGTTCCCACAGCCAAAAAACGTGCTGGTTTTTTTTTTTTTTTTAAAGATGAACATTTTTTAAAGAAGACAAAGCTCAAAATCTTCATTAGCAATGCAACTAGAATTATATTGTAGGAAATTACACTGAACTTGGAAAATCAAAATTCCATTATGATGATAAAAGAAAAGAGAATAAAGGGAAACAAACTCATCAACCAACCAGCACACCAGGCAGGGACTGATGTTTGCCTGGACCAGGAATGCTCCTGGATTAAAAAGGCATTTGCCTTGTAAAAGTGCATTCAGCTCCTAAATAAGAAGGGATGAAGATCACTGCATGTGATCACAGGGACTGCTTAGGGCCAAAGGGATCTGGATTCTTCCTATTTGGGGAAATCAATGAAGAAAAGCATTTCAACAGGGCTCTTGAACAGAACTATATGGGAAATACCATTTCTATAACTGACTGCTCTCCAGCTCTGGCATGAGACTGGAAATAATTCGCTGTGAATCTGATTAAGAGCTGCCTTGGTCAAGGAACCAGGTGCCCAGCGAAGCTTCTGAATTCCAGAACTGTGCTTCCCATTTCCAGCAATCCTTTGCTTGGGCTCTCTGTGGATCTGCCAGGCTCCTGCTGTGGTCTTGGTGACCCCCAGCTGCTTGGATGGGAGTTGCTTGGTGCTCTGTCTTCTGAGCACTTCCAGCTCCATCTGCCAAGAGTACCTGAGAGAGAGCCCGAAAAAAACAAACCTCCCATATGGCAATGCTCTTCAAAGAGCAAAACTCAGCCTAATAAAGTCTTGATCCACTAGAGCAGGGAGCCTGCTCATTAGGCTTTCACTAAATATTCAGAAAAACCACATGTGCACGCTAACCCAGAAAACACATTCCTAGTGAAGCTTTTGAAGGATATGATACAAGCATGATGGGAATGAGTGTTAAAGGATAAGAGATCATCACAACATAGTATTTAAAACTTTTTATAGCAATAGCTTAAGATCAGTATGAACTAAGAATGCCTCACTAATTGATTTATTTTGCACTTAAAAAACTATTTTCACTGTGTTTCAAGTGAATCAAAGAAACAAAAAAGCTGAAATTTTCAATTCCCTCTCCGTTTCCAAGGAAGAGAGCAAGAAAAGATGCACACAGACTAGAGGGATGCTTTCTTTTTCCATTTGAGAATGGTTAGAGCAAGGAATGAACCATGAAATCCAGAAATCCAGTAATAAAAAAGACAAACTGATAGGCCTCAGCTGGTTTGTCCCTTAGCTGCATACCCAGAAAAAACTCTTAGGAGAGAAAAGGAATTTCCTGCCAAAATAGATTTTTTTTTTTTTTTAAAGAAGCAAAAGAGCAGGAAGAGTAAGAAAGAGCAGAAAGGCCAAAAGGAGTGGCCAGAAAACTGCAATCCAGCTGTATATTTCCATTGGGCTTCCCTGGCATCTCTTGTCTGTATGACCAGGAATTCTGGCAATGACAATAAACCCATCCTGCCATGTTTCAGGGATGTTATACAACCAAAAACTTCCACTTTTAAGTTCTTAATTAGTTTTGCTTTGATTTTAATTAAGTTATCTTCATTTAAGAGTTTAGGAACTCAGAACTATTTTTCTCCTCTCTCAAAAGCATGTTTTCCATTTGGGATTTTCTTTGATCTCTCACTGAAACATGGGAGGGTTTCCATATTAATTTCAGCAAAATTTACTCCAGAGCTGAAAAGCATATTCTGGTAGCAATTTATGAAAGAATTCATCATACACTAAAACCTAAATTAATGTAACTGAAAGTGAGATGTGAAGAAAAAGCATGCACAGCATTTCCTACTTATGAATTTCAGACTTTATATACTTTTCAAACCTTTCATACCTTTGGAGTTAAATCTGCATTTTTAGAGCCCAGCACAGAGTAAAACATTTACGTTTTGGCCACACTAAACTACAGACAAATTCCTTGAGATGCATCTTGCAAAACAGCAAACAGAGTTTTACATTACGAGTATAAAAATATTATTATGATACCATTTATTTCTGTCCTACCTGGTTCAGTGTAATGCTGTGTTCAAAGTCATAAAATTTTATTTACAGAACCCAAAAATCTCTCACAAGATCTACCAAGCCCTGATTTGTGCTTCCAGAATGCAAAGGAGCTTAGAGAGCTGCTGGTATGTTCACATGTAGCATTCTAAACAGGAATATGGATGTTTTATGTGTATTTATTCAGCTCTAGGCATAATAGTTATCACTTACTCAGCATTTACTAATCAGCTAATTGCTTTATCCATAGGCAAGGAACATGCACAGGTACCTGTCAGTAAAAGCACCATATGCTCAGTTTAAGCTACATATGTTTAAGTTTCGTGTGTAAACTTTCCTCAGTCTGTACATCTCCCACCCAGCAAGGTCACAGGCATCTTGTTTGGAGTCTGTGGAGTGACATTGGACATCCCAGCTTTCTGTCCATAATATTCATGTTCAAATTCCTTATTTACACCACACAGCTACAAGAACTCCTCATATTTTTTGGACTTTCTCTGTGCTACTAAAATTTATGGATCAGATTAAGCAAATATTGATAGAGGTCAGCACTAACAGGGAGACGAGAAACATCCACTGATTGATGAAAATCCTGGAGTATTTTTGGAGGTGGGCAGGTGATAAGTTTAGGGACTGTCTTGTTCTTTTTGGCTCTTTCTTTGTCAAAAACATATTTCCTTTGGGGGGGGGGACACCAAGTTCCCTTCTGGATTTGAACAAGAGGTTATTCAGACTCAAGAGAAGCTTATTCAGCTTGGCACAATCTATGGACAGAGAAATTCAGAAATACTCAGATAATGAGATACATCCAAATATTCCTGAGCCAATTTTTATCTAATCAGCAAAGGGTCACAGAATAATACCTATCTCAGCAAACTACGAAATGACATGATAGTTATGTTCCTTAATGGCTCAAAAATACCACAGAATAGCCAGGTGCCTTCTCTAACACAATAGTGAGACCCTAATAGAAATACATTACCTGCAGTCCTGCCATTTGCCAATCCCTGCTCCCAGTAGCCCTACAAAGAAAGGAGGCCAAAGGCCAAACAAGTTCCCTCTGAACCATTTCTTCATGATTATCCTTCACCTCCTTGAAAGCTGGAGGAAACATGCAAAGACATTCCCCCAGGGTGAAGTGGTCCTTCTTTCCAAACAGCCTGACGTGGATTCAATGTAAATGTCAGGGTGGAGGGTCAAAGTGACCATCACTTATCCTTCTGTGTGTGAAGAGTGACAAGCCCTCTACCAGAGTCAACAAGGTGCCCTTTCAGCTGCTGACAGCCAGTGCCAGGGTGAACATGAGCAAAAATGTTCTCACTTGTGGCAAGCCTTCAAAGGCTTCCACTGAAACAACCCTTCTTTCTTTCCCACGTCAAAGAACAAAATGACTTTGAAAAAAGCATTTATATGGAATGTGAAAACCTCTGAGCCTCTTCACTACCTTAGCCTGTATTATCACAGTGTGTTCATTATATTATAATTTCATTTCCTATCTGACAGGAAGAAATGGTTGCGACAGAAGACTTGAAAAAGTCAATAAATATACAGGAATAAAAAATAGGTTTTTATAAGGAATGGCAAGCATTTTGGAAAGACCCTTCACAGGAGCTCTTATATAAGGACACTTCCTATGTGCTTGGATAAGCAACACAAACTTTCACATGAAAGAGGAATTCTAGGAGCCATGACTTGAATAACACGTTTTTTGTACACAGACATGTTTCCTGCTTCATCAGGAAGCTCAGTGGAGAAAAGACTGAGGTTTTCAGCTGCTCCCAGGATCAAACCTCCAGAAGGTCTGACAGGCAAACTCCTGAAGAGCACAAGAAACGAGCAGACGGATGGGGACTGAGGACAAGTCACCCGGCACCGATTTCAAACCCAGCTCGCCGCAGTGCGCCACTCACTGTGCCTCCAAGCAGGACTTCAAATGAATCTTTTTCATCTCCTAGCTCTTGGAATTTAGGTATTTCCAAGTTAGGCTTCTTCCTTCACTGAGTTGTAAAGCTTCTAAATTAAATTATAATGCTTTCACGGCAAAATTGGTTCTTTTTCTTAAAGTGGGATGGAAATCTTGACTTGAGACAAATTATTTAAAAAATGCCACACAAAATATTTTCTCTTTTGAAAGCTGAAACATTCATTACATAGCTTATTACAATACCTTTGATAAGCCCTCTGCTGAGCAGATGTTCTATCATTGTGAATTTTCACATATGAACATTTTTAGCAAACACTAAAAGATAATTAATTTAGATAAGTTTCATCTATCAAAGGGTAATCAATGATGTCATTGTTTTAATTTGGTAGTTTTCTTACCATGTAAAACATAACAAAGCCATTTCACTTGAATATTTCCAACTCTAATAGAATGACATCTGTCCACACAAGGAAGGAAAAATACATAAACTGTTGAGATATTTTAAGATACTGGGAACATTAAGAAAAAATATGCTCTGCTTATCATCACTTTGAATAAAAGTAAAGTTTTCAGTTTTCTTTTAAAGCGCAGATAATTTTATAAGCTAAAGATATAGATAGGTAAGATCTAGGCAACTCAGAAGACTGCATAATTGGGAAAACAAAGTTATACTGAGAAAACAGAGAAAATAAGTTACCATAAAGGATTAAAAAATTAAAAACAGTATGGAAGGAACTATAAAGTATCTGGATTAAATTGAACCATCTTCTTAACTTTCACTTTTATTTCCCTAGAGGAGGATGTTGAGGTTATGTTAACATTGGAGCTTGATTTGCTTGTTTGTTTTAGGACCCGAGCACAAATTTTATTCCTTTTGCCATATCCAAAAATTACATCTTGAATAGGATACCAAAAAGATTAATCCTGAAATCATGGAATCTTCTATCAATTAAATGGTTTGTTCTCATGAAGGTCCCTCAGAGGTTGTCAATGCAGCTCTTGGATGCAGCATTGAAATTCCGTCCCCACCTGGCTCCTATTCCAGCGGGTCCCACATCTGCCCCGCTGGCTCCGATCCCATTTACCCAGATCCTACTCCAGCACAGTAGCACGGGGTCATACATCTTCCCTGCCCACTCCTGTGTCACTCCACTGCCATCACTGGATGCTGCCTGCTCTGCTGAGCACCATCAGTGTCCCCAGACAGGGGTGGGGTTGATGGAGGGCAGCGCTGAGTTATCCCACAGCAATCGACGCAAAGAGCTGGGGGAGACACGGGGAGGAGATTGCAACTTGCACACAGTTTAACAGCACAAATGAAATACAGAATTTTGCAGAAGATGGCAAGGCCAGAGAAGTGAGAACCAAACTCTTGGAGAAAACCTTCTCAGAAGGCAATGCATTCATTTTTGCGGCTCGAAAGGAAGGAAGTCACGTCCTACCCTGCTCTCACAGCCAGGAGAGCCAAGCCTGCTGTCACTAAGCATTTCTCAGAATGCTCCCACTTAAAATGACACAAAATAATGATGAACAGGTTTCAATAGCAGATGGAAGCCTATTACATAATTCAGTTTTAATGACCAGAGAAATCTTAAATATGACGGGTTTGTTTTGTGCAACAAGAGACTTATATTAAATGGAACAGCCAAATCTGCGTCTGTAAGCAACTGCATATGTTTAATACACATTTGTTTTATATTAGGATAATTAATCTACAGGGAAATGGGGTTAAATACTAAGATAACTTTAAACAATACTCAGTTATTGAAAGGATGAGAGAACTAGGGAAAAACAAAGCTGAAATTCCTTTCTAAATAGTCTCTACATAGAGCTAAAAGGAAAATCTCCTTACCAGGGTTAATTACTTTATTCAAGTTGGATGTCAACAAATATTTTAAATATAGTAGTAATATTAGAGACTTGCAACTAAAATAATCTGTTTCTCATATAAATCTTTAAAAATTGACTCTAATCCTACAAAAGTCTCCACATTTATACTGGGCCCTACTGAAATCATATCCATTATTTTAAATAACTACAATCAACAGCTCTATGTTAAGTAAGAATTAAGTAAAAGGCACACCAAAGGGTCACTTAATATAGGTTTAATTGCAATTTAACAGTTGGGAAGTAGTTAGAATTGTGATCTTCTGCAGCTCAGGTCTGACTTCCTTGATAACATGATCCAAGACTGATAATTTAACTTGGAAAGGCATACATTGAATAATAATTTTCACACCACTAGAGAGCAATGTATTGTGATATTAGCTGCTGCTGTCAGTAGGTCTTCAATGTGATTTTCTGAACAGGCAAACATATTATTCACAGGCAGCAAGACGCAATATTTAGCAAAAGGTTTCTGCTAAAATATTTAAAATGGTATTTCACAGAGCAGCTTGTATTTCACCCAAAAAGTCCACGTTACAAAGAAGGATCAAAGTAAAGGATAGATGTGACATCAGCCTGGTGTCACCTACAAACAAGTTGTGAAACCTTCTCTGCTTGGATTTATTGCCCCATCCCCAGAACAGTGGGAATGGCACTGGGGGAGCTGTGAGTGACCACACTCAGGATTAATGAGCCCATCACCCATCAGCTCCTTGGAAACAAGGAGGAAATGGCCAAAGCCTGGTCACTAAGGGGAAGAGCTGGATGGATAAAAGGATGAGAAGACCATTAAAGGCTTCAAGTTTGGACTGATAAAAAAACCCTTTATTTTTAAAGGGAGCCAAGACCCACCTTTCTCTGTCAAGAGCTTTACCGCAGGAACAAGCTCTTGTCCTAAATTGCATTCCACAGTCACCACAGGTTCATCATGCAAGGAAAATCAAGTACTATTGCTCAGAAGTATTCAATGTTACTAAAAAAATCATAAAACATTTATTTCATGAATGTTTTAAAGCATAAACCTTTTTCAAAACAATTATATATAAATAAAATATTTAATTAGTCAAAGGCAAGCAAAATCATTTATCTAAACTGAACCATCAGTTTAGATATTTATTCCTTTGACTTATTAAGGTGACATTCTATTATAATTCGTAAGTGTTCACTACTATTTAAAAAAATACTGTAAAAAAAACATCTATCAAAACAGATACAAGGGAAATAAAGAAAACTTTGGATATAATGTTATAAGCAACTTGGTCGAAATAATTTTAAAAGTTTCTTGCCAAGACATTTGGACACTTGACAAAAACCAAAAGACCCCCACATATCCTTATGGAGGAAACATTTAATTCAAAGGCAGCATTTCTGTGGGAAGGCTTTCCTCAGCTATCACTTTTTCAAATCCCTGCCATCCCTCAGGCTATTTGTGTCACATAGGATGATCAAGAGAAACAGGCAATTAGAAAATTAAAGACAGCATCAGGAACAGGATCGATAGGACGGTATGCAGGATTACACACGCAGAGTAAATGTTTTAGTTGCACAAAAACCAAGGAAGAAATAATTTAATTTTTAACTTAACTGCTTTCTTCAATCTACCCTGGAGTCTGGGAACTGAAGGGTGGCCAAGAAAACTCTAACTTTTAAGAAATTCCACTGCAGTCATGGAAATGAGGCTCATAACCCTGATGTGCTGAACAAGGAGTTGGTGGACACCTGAACAAATATGAGATACCCCGGTTTCACAGGGGAAGGTCTCACCACAGAACAGGCTGGAGGAAATCCATCACAAATACAGACTCAGGGTCCTCTTTGTCTCTACTCTATCCAAAAATCTTTAAGTTATTTTTGAGACTTTCCATATGTGAGGAAAAGATAATTACAATTTAAATGATGGCTGAGGAGGCAGGAGAGGAAATCAAGAAGTTCATATTCAGAAAAAAATCGGTCATCTTTAAATAGAAAGCAAAAGGCATGGGACAGGTAGCAAACTCAGGATCAAACCTGCAGATGGAATAATTTTAGCAGGTCAAAAGATGATGGATGTTTAACCTTTGTTAGCAAGAGCAGATCTCACTTCATCAGCAGGGGCGCTGAGGATTTTATTACCAGCTTTTTGAGCTACTGAGATTGTGAAGAGAAAATTAAGCCCTCATTTTACCACACAAAAAGTGAACAAAGACTCTCTTTGCATTGAGCTGCTTTGCCTCTAAATGCTGATTCCAGCTCACCTTTAAGTGATTACATGCATATGAAAGGTGAGCCAATGCTTTATACTGTAAAATAGAAAATCTTGTCAACTGTCACTTCCACAGCGATGCCTGGTTGTCCCCAGCTACATCCAGGTGATGCAAAATCTCAAACTATGTCTGCTGGGATTATTAAACAAACAGAGTGCTCTGTAGACTAAACCCTAATTAGGTACAATGGCGGTTTTGTAAAAGCACAGTAATTATGGCCCTGCTTGTTCTACTAATTTCCTTAGCACTAAGAATGTAAATTCTCATAGCTAACATGAAAGTGGTAGTTTTCAGTTCAGAAATCTCCTCTCTTCTGATGGGGAAAAAATGTTTCTGTAAAGCTAACAAAGCCAGTAGACTCCACCATACATACATACATACATATATATATATAAATTTAAACACTCCATGGGACTTTGGATCAGGCCACAAATAAGGAGCTTTTATATCCCTGTGCAATATGGACCACTTAATAGAGTTAAGTGACATTCATCTTTATACCATCTCCTCCTCTGAGAACAGAATAACAGCAGCCGCCTACACAGAAAAAACAATATTAGAAAGCATGTATTTTTAGAAACTTTAATTATATTCTAGCATATTTAATTATATTCTAGCAGCAGGAAAGAAAGAGATGCAGAAGTGTACAAGCAGGCAATTTTCCCCAGAAGACAGACACAGCTTCAGAGCTCTGCAGCAGAATGATTTCACTTGTGAGTGGGCTCGAGTCAGGGAATTACTGAAGGGACTGCTCTGTCAGTGCTACACTGGTTATTCCTTAACAATTCCTGCAGAATGTTTGTACACACATTCCAGAAAGAGATGGTTTGGCCTGATCTATGACCACAGTAATAACAATACTTCTTAGGTGTTTTTTTCTTTTTCTAAGTGGCATCCCATTTCTAAGTTTCCCCCAGCTGGTGGTTTGTTTTGAACAGTTCTCTGTACTTTAGGGCACAGGCGAAAAAAAAAGTTTTACCTCTCAAATTGACTGTTATTAAGAAGCTGTGGACCTGAATGCCAGTCTAGATTGTGCAATATTGTTAATAGTTTTAGTAAGTATCTGAAACAACTGATATTCCAGCCATGTAATGATCAAAAAAAAACAAGGGAGAAACAGAGAAACAGGGTTCTGAACTATCCCAGTTGATGAACCCTAATAATTTCTTTCAATACACAAAAGCAGCAGCTTTTCTGGGCAGTAGGCTGAGGGAAGATACAGGACAAAACATTCAAATCACTACTGCTGCTGATTACATGTAATCAGACTTTCATCATACCTATTGCTTTTGCTGTGTGCGGGGCATGATGGATCATTTAGATTGCATTTAAGATGCAAGTGAAGAAAAGAGCTTCATCCCATTCATAAAGAACACATTTCCCTGCTGCAAAGTCTGTGCCTCTCGCTGAGCAGCGCAAATAACAGCAGGATTTGAAAGAAGCTGAGCTTAGGAAATATTTACATCACAAAGGTAAATGTTTAGTTTGGTGGTTTAGTGTCATATTAGTTTGGGGAAATAAAGCTCATTTCTTGACTGTGAAGGGAGGCAGTTGTGGAGGTGCTGAAGGCCGCCTGCATTGCTCAGCACTGTGTCCACCCCAACCTGAGGCAGCTCCACATTTTTAGGATATCAGAGATTTAAAATCTGTAATAGAAAATTACTTTTGTAGCAAGCAATAGAGCATCCCATGCATGTTACATTTTCAGGGTAGGTGTTATCAGCATAGACAAAATTATACCCACACCAGAGACTTTCTATTGTAGAGATAAATAACCAGTGAAAGAAACCCTTGCTCAAACTGCCATTGCTCTAAAGAACTGCATTTAAATGCATGAGTTTTACAACCACTATTAAAATAAGTGTTAATAAAAACCACACACTTACAGCATATGAATATACATTCTTGTGGGGGTGTCTATTACAGCTTCAAGAACCAGGACCAGAAGTAAATACTCCCCAGGTGGCTCAGCCCACTTGCAGCTGAGACAGGGGAAGGATCTGTGAAGATTCCTTCCCACTCTTATTTAAGCAAAACGGAAAGAATTTAAAGCCTGGCAATCAATAACCCAGACAGAGGACTCCTGCATGATGGGTATAAACATTTTACAGTGCCATTAACACATCCCTGTGCACTTCAAAACTGAACCTTGATGTATTCTTTAATAATCCAGGAGGATTATAATGCTGACTGCAAGTTCTTAGCAAATGAAGTTGTGCTCACTCAGGAATACTTTTTGTCTAAAACTCTGCCAGGAACATGTGCTCTGCAATATCCAATATGATCCCCTTTGCACACTACTCCTGGGGATTGGTCAGGTACCAGCTCTTATAAACCAACAAAAAAAAAAATAAAAAATCAAATTATTACTCATTTTATGCTAACAAAATCACATACACCATCAACTGCTGATGTTATTATTGGAAGATGTGTAATAAATATTTTAAATACTTTATTTCTCAAAAAATAATTTCAATAGCTCACATTATGGTGTGACAGTCAAAAAATATTAACTTTTGTTTCACTTCCTGTATTTACAGAACAAATACAAGCCTGAATTAGGGCTCTGGGAATGGAATATTTAGTTTGTACAATCTAAATATATCTCCCAGGGAAAAACAATTAATTATCTTTGTTACTGCCACTACTGCTGAGAACAGCTGCAATTCCTGGCTTGCCAAGTTCACGTCATTGAGGGTTATTCCTATTAATATCAATTAAGATCTAAACTGTTTGAGTCTCTACAATAATGATGCTCAAGTAGATTTAAAGTGCAGTCTTACAGAAAGCACACCTGTGGCAGAACAGTGACACCTATTCTTTTCTATGAAAAAAAACCCAAAAAAACTATTAAAAACCAAAGGATATATCAAGAATTATAGCTATGGCCCACTGAAATGTGTTTGAGCACTGGTAAATGAGGCACATGAATTCATAAGATGGCTCCAATGACCTGTGTATTTACTTTCACTTCAGAAGTGTGGTAAAAATGTAGTTCCTAGATTGAACCACAGACACAATTACACCTTCACTTGGGGACTGCCACTAAGCAGCCCCTAAAGCCATGTCACACTGGTAATCTTTATGCATTTAAAAAGAGATTGGATGTGTTTTAAAAAAGTTTGGATGGCTCTCAGTGCCAGGGTTTAGTTGAGGTGTTGGGGCTGGGTTGGACTCGATGATCTTGAAGGTCTCTTCCAACCCAGTGATTCTGTGATATTGAATGATTTCACTGCTCAGTGCCCCTGGAGACCTCCATGGCTGGAGGAAACTCCTCTCTGGCCACCCCAGCCCTGCCCTGAGCCCACCTATTTGTAGGATATTTAAATCTATTCCCTATTAAGCCATTGAGGGCTGATGAGTATAAACAACAATTCTCTCCCTGCAACAAATTTCTTTAAACTCTAAGAAAACAAGTTCACATAGCAGAATACTGATATTGATAGAAGCAAGCCTAACTAAACTGAGCTTGAGGAATTAATAAACTAATCATTTTTTTGTCATTTACCTTTAACTGACTGATAAAAATATAGGTTGTTTTTTTTTTGGATTTTTCCCCTCCTAGATCCATTTTGTGCAGTGATGTTAAAGGAGGGGAGAAAATGACCAAAACAAACAAACAAAAAAAACACAAAAAAAAAAAAAACCAACAAAAAAAAAAAAAACCAAAAAAAAAAAAAAAAAAACAAAAAAAAACAAAACAAACACAAAAAAAAAAAAAAAACCAACAAAAACCACACACACACGAAAAAAAAAAAAACAAACCCAAGAAACCCACAGCAGTAATGGCTTCGAAGACATTTCTAAAGATTGCATTGCAAAACTTAATTTATGGTAGCTTGGCAGGGAATTTTAGGTAAGATTTAGCGACAAACCAAGGCTGTTTGAAAGCTGCTTTGTGTATCTGTACAAATAAAAAAATTTTTTTCCCTGTCATTTACTTCTCAGTAATGAACACTATCATAAATATTGAGATAGTTTAAGCAAAAATAAGTCTTCCAATCCTGGCAGATACAAATACCAGAAAAAAAATCCAAGAGATTTTAAGGGCAATTTGACAAAAAAATAAACCATATGCTTCATTTTGAAGAAAACCACGTTATCACTGAGGACAAACCAGCATCCCAGGTAGAAGACATGAATATTGAAGATGACCTAAGGTGATGAATGCAGATGGATACACAGGGGAAAACTTTTTAAACTCACACCACCTGTTTAAAGATATTTCAATGATCCCTTAAGGTATTCATTAAAACGGCTGGATATGTGAAAGCATTTTGGAAACGTGCCTTTTGAGGAAACAGAAAGATGACATTGTAGTATTGTAAACAGGTTTTAAAATTGTGAAAGTTTTGATAAACGAAAATCAGAATAAAAACAGGATAAGATGCTCTAGTCAAACAGTATTTTCTTAACTGCTCTGATAAATGGAGTGAGGAATATTTTTATCGTAATTACTAGAATCTGACAGAAAAGATGGTAAATAAAATCTAGGTATTCATGAATTTCCCAAGATCTCCAGCTGGGAATACTGATATGTTTTAAGCAGCCCCTGAAAGGGCAGAGTGAGGCCTCCTGAGGACACACCAGGAGAGCTGTGTCTCAGAGCCTCAGCAGGATTCAAGGCTCTGCTGAGATATCTGCACACCATTCCCATCACACCCATGGACCAAGGCACCAACAGGCAAATCTGTTCCTCAAAAAACACACTGTGCTTCACAAAATAAAGGATCTTTCAATTGGCTTGGCCACTGGCTCACTTCTTCTCTTTCCATCTCCTGCTGTGCTGATGGAGATCCACATCAGAAGAGTGTTTTGCCTCAGCCCACATCTGGGGCAGCACTTTCCCTTGCTTTTGTTCCATCAGAAACATCCCACTGGGAATGATTTTAGCTCAAAAGGGACATGAGACAATGCAGTATGAAGAGTGAGGAGGTAGAGCTGGATCCATAATTTCCCTCTTTAGGTGGACATGTGAGCAGTTTAACCTCCCACAGAGATTAATCTGCCAGGCCAAACAAACTCGGCCTTCTGCAGCAGAAAGATTCATGGATTTATGAGCACTAAGGGGGAACTGTACAAGCTCCCACAATTTACAAAGATGAATGAGTTACAAATCCATGTTTCCAGAGCTCTTCTAAACTCCACTGATTTTACTTCTGAAAAGAAGGCCTTTAAGGTTTTCATTGAACACTTGCATGAAAACCACTTTTCATGGTTCCATTCCCTGACTGTGCCTGGCTTCAAAAGGGACATTATTTGGTCCTCATGCTTTTCTGTGCTGGCCCAAACATCACTGGACACTATCTCCCCTCTCATTTCTACCAAGTGACATTATTTGTGATTCAGATGTGGTCCAGAGGAGACCAACAAGGTGACTGGCAACTGGAGCACCTCTGCTAGACAGGGCTCGAGAGAGTAGGAATTGCTTAGGTTGAAAAAGGAGATAAAGTAGAGAGATTTCTGACAAGGGCCTGGAGTGGCAGAACAAGGGGGAATGGCTTCACATTCACAAGGGCAGGGTTAGATAAGATATTAGGAAGAAATTATTCCATGTGAGGGTGGTGAGCCCCTGGCACAGGTTTCCCAGAGATGCTGTGGATGCCCCATCCCCCAAAATTTTCAGGGTCAGGTTGGAAAGGGCTCTGAGCAACCTGATACAGTTGAAGATGTCTCTGCCCTGCCCATGGCAGTGGGGTTGGACTAGATGTCCTTTAAAGGTCTCTTCCCCAACCTGATATGTTATTTCAGGATTTAAGAACACCCCAGACAAATGGACGGGAAGAGCTCTCCTTCATCTGAAAAGGGAAAAGGACAGCAGTAACAAGGCTGCTGTTAAGGAAGAGAAACTAGATGAAATTATGTTAAGATAGACAAGAAAGAGATGAAAATAGAGACAACTAAAAATATTAAAAATTAACAGTATGAAAGCAAAACAAAAAGCAGATCAAGGAGTGACTACCTTGTGCAAAATGGCTTTCATACACTTAGAAACTGACTTCTGAACATCCAAATCCATAGAGAGACCAGGTGAGTCAAAGGGAACCTTTTGTCAGTGGTACACTGAGTTTGCATCAAGTAGACAGAAAAAACATTTGAAAGTGAAGCCTTATTCAAACACAAATGCAGGATTGTTCCTGTTTAACTCAATGCTCCTTCTAATAAAGGGGGGAGACTCACTTTATTGGCTTACAAGTCAATTTTTATTCTAATCAGATTCACTGATAGACACCATTGTGCTTCCTCATCTTGTCAAAGGAACACAGGACCAAGACATTCTCAAGGCTGACATTTCAGTACATAACAGGACATTTATCACTCAAAAGCAAGCTTTTTATTTAAAAAATGTCCTAATAGCATCCTGTGGCAGGGTAAAATCCCTTCCAAGTTTTTCTAGTCATGGTCTGGTTGAACAACACCAACATAAAAGAGACCACTTCATGAAAAATTCTGATTTTTCCCCTCAACCCTGAAGGTAACAGCCTTAAGTACTGCAAAAAATTAAAATTCAACAACACCAAATTTAACACAGATAGTTACTTTACATAACTTAAAGTGACGAATAGCAGAAATCTGCAGAACTACAAAAACTATAAGAAAATAATTTTATGAGTTACCTAGAAGTAATGTTCTCTTTAAAAAGTTGCCTTTTCTTTTTCTTTACCAAACCCAAGTTTACATTTCCCATCTTCTCCATTTTCTGTTATTTTTTTGAATAGCTCATGAAAAATCCTGTTATCATTTCTCGTAATTCCTGGCCAGAATGTTCCTGCTCTAGGCATGGAAATACATCATTAATCCAGGCAGGCTGTGTTCCCTGAGTTTTCTGATGTGCTTCCCAAAGAAGGAATTCTATTCCTACTCCACCTCCATTTCTGCTTGCAGTTATGCTACACTGGAATCACACAACTGCATTTGTATAAACAAAACTCATCCATGCACCAATATGAAGTATAACTTCTTCCTTTAGTATTACCACACCCATATAAATAATTTAGAATTCTGGCCAGCTGAAATATCATTTGGGGAATAAATATCACCAAGAGAAGAGATCAAGGTGAAAGTTATTTATTTAGCAAAATGAAACAAGAGGTTGATGGGAAGATCTTTATCAGCTCTGAAGAAGGTGGAAGAGACTCAAGAGAAAGGAATGTTTATACAGGTGTCCTTAATATCTAGACTGGCAATGATTTAATGTACAGAAAGTTATAAAACCTAAATTCTGAGAATTTTTCCCTAATGACCAATAAAAGCATAAAATAATAATAATAAAATACAGTGGAACTTAAAGAAAGTGATGATTAGGATATAAAGCTGTTGTGTACAATACATTCTCAACATTCTTCACCCATAAAGCACAGGCACTATGACCAAAACTTCCCTAATGATCATGTTTACACTTTTATTTTCAAGTGTTTACTTAGACCCATGATCAAAAGCATGTTTTCACTGCAATGCCAAGCCTAGGAGCTGGCACCTGCCAACTTGCATTTAAAGACAGCAGCCAAAAAGGAAGTGTAATGGTACTCCTTGAAAAATCTCTGTCCTCCACTTAATTGCAATGACCCCAAGGTAATGAGCATTTCCTGGAACATAGAAAGTATTCTTTTCTGATGAGGACAGAATATATTTATTTCCCAAATTAGGTAGAACCCTACAGATGTTGGCATTAAGTGTACTGATGGGAATCATGATCATCTGTCAGGAAAATGTATAAATCCTCTGGGCTCTATAGCAAGTTGATGGCGTTCCTGTGAAATATTAACTAGGCACGGTGCAGACATTGACATTTAACTCTGTTTCCACTGGATTTTTCTTCCAACTCATCATTTCTCTCTCCAGTTTCCTCAGGCTCTGTATTTTAGAGAAATGGCCATATGTTTAGATTTTTATTTGATTACATAATTGCAAAACTGCAGCGAGAGCAGCTCGAGCCCTGCAAAGGAGCTGCAAAGCTGCAGAAACGTTCTGCAATGTGATGAAAGCCACGTTAACAGCTTCCAAATCTCAGCAATGAAATTGATATTTACACTGTCAGTTATAGCAGAAGCAGGAGACCAGACAGCCCTTAACATAAACTAGGATACATTTACAAAAGTACCAGAGGAAATGGCAAATTTGAATCTGTCTAGGTTTTTGGGTTCTGTGGAAAAGAGGGGTTGGCTTTTCTGTAAATCCATCATCATTTACAAAACAGCATTATGGTAAGACAGAAACTTTATGAGTGTTTTATGAAGTTGTAGGTGGTAGAAAACAGCTTCTTGCTCAAAAGAGAAAAACAGGAGTTAGACTCTTTCTCCTCAATAATTCCTTCATGAGCCTAAGGACCCTTTCCTTTAGGAAAAAGTTTCACTGGAAGGGGTATGGCTTTCCAGATACGGGCAAGAATAAACTCTTTATAAAAGGTCTGGGGTTTTTTTCTAATTAATCTACTTGATTGAAAAATTTTCCCACCAGCAACTTCTGAAACAGCCAAAAGAGACTTAAACAACTCCATTTATCTGTCCTGATAGAGGCCCAGGCACAGGTTTCCCAGACCAGCTGTGGCTGCCCCATCCCTGGAAGCATTCAAGGAGCTTGGAGCAGCCTGGTCTAGTGGAAGGTGTCCCTGCCCATGGCANTTAAACCACAACTCCATTTATCTGTCCTGATAGAGGCCCAGGCACAGGTTTCCCAGACCAGCTGTGGCTGCCCCATCCCTGGAAGCATTCAAGGAGCTTGGAGCAGCCTGGTCTAGTGGAAGGTGTCCCTGCCCATGGCAGGAGGTGGAACTGGATGATCTTTCAGGTGCCTTCCAACACTGCCCTCCCTTCATAGCCAGGGACCCTGAGCGTCTCCAAGCTGTGCTGGACATCAGATCAAGCACATTGGGTTCCCCCCGAAGGAGATCACTCCATGCTGTACTTGGAACACTTGAGAACTTTTGCTTGAATTGCTTTACTTTTTTCTATATTTTTACTTTCTATAATTAATGGACTTAAAGATTACAACTGAAATCAAAGTATTTAACTTTGTGTGGTTGTAAAATATCTTTATACATTATGCTAGGAAATGCCTGATTGTATTCCAATGCTACAGAGAACCAAACTCCAAAATCTGACATGGGACAAAAGTTCTCATTCATTCTTCTAATCAGAATATTAAAGTAAGTAAAACTCATCCAATTGAGCTAATTATCATTTCAACAGAAGCAGACCTAAGATTTAAAAAGGGAAGTCTATTAAAAAAAATACAATCAACAGAATCTTGTACTCTCTAGAAAAACATAATTGTTCCAACTTGATATAGATGTACATTATTTCTTGGATGCAAAAAGCAAAGCTTGATTACAGCAGTAGAGAAAGCTACTGTGATTATCCTAATTAAAAATTTGCCAAGTTATTTATAGTATAATACAAGGAAATGACATTCATTATCCTATAAACTATTCAACAAACCATTAAGCACTGTAATAAAATCAATTGGCAAAAAGAGGTGCAATTATATATATACTCATGTAAACTCCTTAGCAAACTAGAACCAAATCATCCTTTAGACTCAGTATTCCTTCTGCAAGCAGTGCAAGGAGATGTGGAAGTACAAAGGGAGCTTTGATTAGTATGTGAACAGTTGTTTAACTTCTCATTTGATAGTCAACTGCAATTACTCAACAGGTTTGCAGAGCACAGAGTTCAGAAGAAGAAAAATAAATTTCATAAAGCAGGTACAGCTCAAGAACCATAAATACAAGTCAAAAACTATTTTACCACCTTTTAAAATGTGTTGATTTACTCTTAATTAACTGATGAAGCAGCATTCTGAAGTCTTTCTTTCACTACACACACAATTAACTCATAAGCAATCAGGGAAATTAGAGGAAAATTACAAACAGGGTTGTCATAAAGGGTTGATCATCCCCACCTGCAATACACACCTGCTGGAATTTAACTTGCATCAAGAAACAACTGGTTTGTAAAACACCACTTTATTCATTTTAATTTTTTAATATCTTTTAAGCACAACATTGTCCACAACCTGGACTCTTTAAGCTACAAAAAATAATTGCCCTACAGGCCAACCTTTCTGATTTGTGATAACAATAAGAACGCAATGAACATTTCCCAAAGGTAGACATGAACACGCCATCATTTGCCAACACCTCTCCAGAGCCAATCTTATTTAGGCCAATTTAGAAAGGTATTACACTACATTTCTATCAGTTCTGCTGCCCCTATCAATTTCTCAAACTAGAACATAGAAGTTCATCACCCTTATCTCTATCAGCATGTCCTACATCAGCCCCAACACCCAGACTGGGACTGATCTTTGGCAGTGCTCACAGAGAACTGTTACCTGCCAGCCTCTGAGGAATCTCTCATCCATTCATTTGGCATAAAGTGCAATAAAATATTTTTTTTTAAGCTCAAAGGTTGGTTAAGCACCTGAAATAACACAAGGAAGCTCTGTGGCTTTGCCAACATACATACATATATTTTTTTTGGAGAAGCAATTAATCCCTTTGAGGGAGTGTGTTAGTGAAAGGAGAACTCTGTGCTTTGATCTCATTAGTGAGAATGAACCATGACTGGAATTCACCAGGGTGAATAAAACCAGGAGACTAAGCTCACATCCATCTCTCCTGCTGAGGAAAAACATGAGACTAACTAGAACTTCCTCACAATAGTGTAGATTATTCTGCAGAGTCATCCTTTCACCTCTTAAAAGGACAAATAAAATAGGAACTTTGCTATTTATTTTTTTAAGTAGCTAATCTTTTCTTCCTTTGATCTAAGAGATGTTTGACAATTCCCATGTATAGGAAATGTTTGTACCACTTCTCACACATGCTTAGTTCTCTGAATAGAAATACCCCCAACCCTGATGCACATATTTACTAAAGACTTTGAAATGAGCATTACCTGCAGTGTAACTTCCATTTACAAAAGCCATTAGCTACACAAATAAATCCAATACCCTGCATTGAAAGTATAATTTACCCACAAAGGCCAGTTCTCCCCACCCTCTGCACGCACCTCTGGCGTTTGCAGGCAGCAAGAGTCTCAACACAGGGCTAAGCAGAAAGATTACTAGAAATGTAGAGTTGGAGCTCATGGAAACAGCTGTTTTCTCCCTGGTAATGCACAAACTAAGTTTCACATCACTCCCTCTCTCACGAGAAATACGAGCAATGAAAAATCCAGTTTGTCCCTCTGCAGTAGGACTCTGGTTGAGAACAGGAACATCTGTTTGGGCTGAGCAACCCCTGCCAGCTGACAACCTGAACTGAAAAACACTCCAAGGACCAAGCACCAAATAGCAAATTTGGACATTTTCTTTCTCTATCATTAATATTTCTTCCCTTACAATAAGGCTTTTTTTTTTTTTTCTTAATACTCAACATCAGTTGAGAGCCAACATGAGTAATATTGGAGGGAAAAAAGAAGTACCAAAATCTAAGAGCAGCACATCATTCCACTTATTTGTGATGCCCTTCAGGTATATACCATAAGCAGTGATGCATATTCATGCTAGCAAAACAATAATTAGAGGGGGGAACTATTCAGCATAAGAAATTGAGGCATCAGATATAGAAGTAGAGCTAAAAGTAAATCCAGGAGAGAGCTTCAAAGTCCCTGACATTCCCTCAGTAATGTACCTGCTAGTCAGCTTCAACAGCAGCTCCCTCCTTCCTCCATTCCCTGGCAAATGAGTCAGGCACAAAGATTCAGTTAAAAAATGTCTTCCTGACACAAAAGTTAAGGATTTTCCAGTAGGAATTACTGATCAAATTTCTATATTTATGTACACACACACTTTTATGCTGCAGCTGGGGCCCTTGACATAGAAGAGTTCACTTGGAAGGGACCTACAGACCTCATCTAGTCCATCACAGCACAGCCATGACCAGCTGGCCTTAAATCCCCACAGTGCACAGGACTCAGGGGAGCAGGATTTGGCCCTTCAGAGCCATCAGTGAGGTTTGTATTTCTTGTGCATCTTCCTGTGTGTATTTCAGCTTCATGCCCTCTCTGGTGCTGACAGCGCTATTAATCTCCTGGAGAAATACAAGGCAATTAAAATATTACCTTCTTCCTCAAGCCTTCTGGGACTCCTGAACAGTGCCATTTCAAAAAGGAGAGAAGTTCAACCCTGCTTGTTTCTCCTCTCACCAGCTTCAAACTTACATGTTTAATATCCACGTGAATATCCAAGTGAATACAAGCGAGTTTAACGACTCTATAGGACTACACTTTACAGGGCAGATACAAAGCAATGTGGGAAAACAGCAAGGACACAAATGAAACTCAAACAAGCAATTAAACCTGTTTATGATCCCTCCTTTCTGAATTTACACAGCCTGGGATTTGCAGATGCATCCAGCCAGTGCCCTGGCTGGAGGGGAGCCAGGGTTTGCAGCACCCAGTACCCACGGGTGCCATCAGCACAAGGCTGAGAGAAGAGGATGAATTTGGAGCATAGAGCAATGAGAAGCTATGCTGCCTTAATTTTTAACAGTTTTTTTGATAATAAAGGAATATTTAAGGAGTTATAAGCAAGGAAACAAGCCCCCCATCTATGGAACCTAAAACCATTTTTTCTTTGGGTAAAATGCTGGAGTGGCAGCAAGTATTTTAATTCTAAGAAATGTTCATTTTGCTTATTTAGTATCACTGAGAGAAAAGATGAAGGGGAGGATAAAGAGGAGGAAAATGGTATGTGATACATTTATTATGAGAACAGACTGGAGTGAAAAATCTCACTTTGCTCCAAATTCAACTTCCACAGTCCTGTAGACCCCTGCAATTTTTGCCCCACACAGACTTCACGTCTGGTTTCTGGACAACTGATAACCTGTTTGCAATCATAGCTAATTGTCATAAGCCACCAAAGGAATCATATAATATTTTCTGAAATTAGACTCTGGAAAGGACTTTCATGAACTCTAAAAGTAGGAT
Organism: Peucedramus taeniatus; assembly: GCA_013400575.1. Classification (NCBI taxonomy): domain Eukaryota; kingdom Metazoa; phylum Chordata; class Aves; order Passeriformes; family Fringillidae; genus Peucedramus; species Peucedramus taeniatus. The sequence goes on along the minus strand of WBNO01027033.1, from coordinate 313,592 downwards.
TAAGCTCACACACACACAGTGCTGCAAGCACACACTCCTCCTGTTTTCAAACCCAAGTCTGCCACCTCTTTTTAATTACTTTGTGCTGGGCAAGTGCAAAGCCAGGCAAGAATGTGTTGTTCTCCCTTGAAGTAGCCCCTCTGGTAGGGTTATGCCTTTTCATATGTATTCTCTGTTAGCTGAATTGTATTCCCTTTTTGCTTCTTGGCTTTTTAGTTATTTCAGTTTTTATTTAAATAGAAGATAAAGACTAACAGCTTTTTTTTTCCTCAAAAGAAGGCAGTACTTGTCAGACATCCTTATGAAGTGACCACATTTTTCTGAAATCTTGGTTTGGTAATAGGAATAGCTAGAGGCTGATGTTCTTCAAAAATGTACACCCCAAATTACCTACTGCTGTCTCTAAGCCTTCTAAAGAGATAAAGAAAATGAAGACAGGGAAATATTTGATCTTTCATGCTATCTCCTGGTAGAAATTCCTTCCTATCTTTTAGACACATTTAAGGCAAGTCCTGGAAGTAAAAGCATATAAGCAGTTGAAAGTAATTGTATGATACTGCAGAAGATCTGGCTTTGAAGAAAATTGGAGTTCTTCAATGTATAAATAGTACATGTGCTGCATTTTGCCTGGTTTTAGTGCTCTGCAAAACTTGCATGTGTGTACTGAGGTTTAGTCAGTCACAGAAAAAGTTTATTTTCTGGCAAAGTTGATAGACAGAGGGTTAAAGGCTGAACCAGTCAATGGCATTTTGCCACTGACTTCAAAAGAGTTGGGATCTTCCTCTTAGCAAAACTGCATTCAGAAGAGCCACAGAGTTGTTACTTTTATATAACTTTCATTGGATTAGCATAAAATAAGCAGAGAGCTTTGCTCAAAATGACATTAACCTTTGCAAGCTTTCAGTGCAAGACCAGCAGCGTCCTGTTTCCAAAGAAAAGAAAAAGATATTTGGCCACTCAGACTGTTTGTTACAAGCTTTATGAAACCAGGGATGTGAACAGGGCACACACACTCATATTCAGTCAAGTGCAGGAGGTTCTGAGTCACACTGCCAGTCCAGCTCCTGCTGAACCTGTAACAGCACCATGTCTGGAGCCAGCACAGGCTGCACCTGCTCATTCATTCCTGCTCTATCAGGGATGGCACAGGAAGGCTCCAGGAAGAGCAGACTGAAACCCCCAGCAAATGGAGCAGCTCTCTGTTCAGGGACACCTGAAAAAGCCCAGCACTCATGCTGGAGGAAGTCTGGCCTAGGATCAAATTGATGGAATGCTGCCTGTGTGGGTTTGAAATCCTTCTCCTTCCAGGTACTTCTATTGAATCCATTGGTGTGTACCTTCATCCTCACCTTCATACCTCAATCTCATCAGATTCAGACCAGATCCCTCTCCTCGAGGTATCAACATCCACTAGACAAATAACAAGAATTATCTCAGTGTTTCCCTTTCAAACCACCATTTTGTTAGGAGCCTAATGGATAGGAGCAGGTACATCAAAGCATTTGGCCAACTACTCAAATTCCTCAGCTAAAGCAGAGAGTTCACCCCAAGTTTCCATCTCCCAGGAGACCAACCTACAGACTCCACACTCCCCCTCTGAAACCTTATCCCCAGTTAGCTGTGAACACCTCTTTCTTCAGAGGAGAGAGCTTTTGCACCAAAGATCCCATCAGACAGGTCAGAATGGGCTCCAATCTCTGCTTCTAGCAGGGCTCAGCCAGTTGTGCACTGAACAATTACTGAGCAACAATAAAAACAACCCAACAGTCACCTTGAAAAATTTAACTTCTTTTCCAATCACACCTCTTCATCATCTCTCCAGGAGGATGCTCAAACCTCCCTGAAAAAAGTTAATAGAAAAGTTTAATAAACCTGTGAAATCTATCTTGAGAAATCATCCAGAATTAATTGCCAACAAAAATCATCTTCTGTTCAAGATGGAAGGGAACAAACCACCTGGGCATGGCATTATGGACTGCTTGCTATAAAAGATACTTGATTAATCCTTTCAGAAATTAAAATGAGTGAAACACTAGCAATAGCTGATGGTAAATAGCTGAAGTAAAACTCAGCAAATATAGCACACATGGCTTGGGGCTTTTGGTGGGATTTTGATTGTTCTGTTTTAAAATCTTTCAATCATATCATGTCCTTCTAAAGAAAACCTAAGTTTAAATTTTCTTCTTAAATTTATAATATTAGCTGGCCATGAGACACCATCAAGCCCATGATTCTGTGGAGTTACTCTGTGGTCTATCCTGCCCTTTTCATACCTGTCTTCAAGAAAAGTAGGAAAAAAATTAAATAGTTTTAGCAGTGTAGCCATGTGACAACTGTTGGTAAAAAAATGCAGGTAAAGTGTTCCAGAATAACTGAACTACACTATAGAATGATGTTATCAGCTTGTTTGGAATTACCACTGGATACAGGCCAGATATCAAGATATTAATTAACAGCTAATTAGAGACACAGCCTTATCTTGGAGGTTCCCAGTAATCTCTAGATCTCTCAGTGGTGGTTATCACACCCTTTACAATTGTTTAGAGCAAATTGGAGGGACCCTTTGTCGCATGTAATGTTCCACCTTGGTTTGTGTGAACACACCAGTGGCATTAATGACAACAGGTAAGGCCAGAAATGGCCTAGGGAAAAAATGAATTTATTTTCAATTAAAATCTATTGAAAAGGCTGTTGCATTCTTTATTAAAAAAAATAAATAATATCTGTGTTTCCATTTTCTGAAAAGGGGGTTTTGAAAGTTTGATAAGTTTCCATTTTTCAAATAAATAAAGATACAACTATTATTTGAGGGATGTTTCTTTGCAACAGTGCACAAAACAGGAACTTCTTACAGATTTCAGATATTTCAGTGAAGGAATGCTCCCGTCACTATTTATATAAAAATTTAAACAGAAGCAATCAGTCAAGCTTCTTTAAAAGGAAGGAAGTACTTGATACAAAACTCACCCTCTCCCTTGGGCAGACACATTTTCCATTAGCCCTGGCCTACAAAACTCAGCACTGAATAGCACAGGTAGGAAAAGAGAAGAACAATTTAGATTGTTCTGGGACTTGAGGGAACACTACAACATCCTGAGACGTAACCCTGGCATTTTAAATTGCTCAGCAGCTCTGGGGCTGCCACTCAGCCTCCAGCTCCAGACAGTGCTTCCAAATTCAGATTAAGGAGGGATCCACTGTGTGATGCTGATTACATGGACACGTTTTGCTGACATGGTCAGGAACGTTCATTTTAATAATACAATGGAGGAAGTAGATGAAGCAAGTTAAAGTTTGACCTTGAAATAAGATATTATGCAACAGAGAGAATGCTGAGTATATTATATATAGAGAAGTATGGGAAAACTAAAGCAGGTAAATCAAAATGTTCAGCTATGGAAGTCAATATGATTTACCCTATCTAATCAGATTTGGGGTCAGGCCCCATCTATGTTCCAGATTAACAAAATTATGCCATTTCAGCAGCCTCTTTGCCTCTTCTCCAAAATACAGGGAAATATGAATGAGATCTTTGCTGAACTTTGCAGAGAACCAAAGAATATCCCAAATTGGAAAAGCTGTAGTTATTCTCTAGGCATGTGGATACAGCACACTGTGCCTGAAGAGAAAAAACACTCTATCTTTGCTTTCCAAAGTGGCTGCATCAAGCTGCAGGAAACACAATTGATAAAACCCAGACACACAAATCACTTTCAAATAACCAGTCAAACCCATTTCTCCATCCATTTATATCCAAGAACCTCCAGGATTTTCCTCTGCTTTCACCAGAGACAGGGTTTGGCTTGGCAAAAGCTCTTTGACATGGCAGAATAGCACATGCAGGCATTTTGCAATCCAAGTTGCTCTAAGAGTTATGTACCTCGGATATGGTTTATTCCAACTGATAGAAAGACAGCACTGCTTATCACAAGGAGCTTTATCAATACACAAATAAACCTCTGAGCTGGTTCATGCCATGAAAACCCACTGTGCTTTCACAGAAAACTAAGAAGAAACTATGAAGCATTTCAGAGGTTGCAAAATCTCATCAGGTCTGCTAGGGTTAACACCAGCTTCCATCCAGGTTTCCCCCGTGGCACTGGGTCAGGTTTTTCTCTTTCCTTTTGCCCTCCTGTGTTTTTCAGTCGCTTCAGCACTGTTGTGCTCCCATTTCTGTAGAGCAATTAGCAGTCCCAGTTCACCCATGGCTAATAATACAACATTTGGGTGTTTCTCTATTGTGTATTTAAACTTGCTTGAACAGGTCTTCCATAAAAATAAACCAGCTCCTTTCACCCCTAAATATTCTCTTCCACAGACTCCAAGCAAGCAAACAGCAAATTTCTCTTACTGACAGACCTGAATAACACTTCACTGTTTATGAGCACTGAAAACAATCTTTGCTGTTTCCCCAAGTGCAACCCAAGACCCAGTACCAAGAATAATTTATATATATGGGCAGAATCAGTGCATTAAATTCTGAGCAGAACAGCTCTCACACCTGAGATTCCTGGAGCCCCCAAGGGCAGGAAAGCTGGAGACCAACCCCAGGGACAACATCCCCTGCCTCACCTTCCTTATCTTCACACAATTGGTTATTCTTTCAGTGTAATCATTGCCTCAAGGTTTCTTTAGTGTCCTTTCCCATTCCTCTTCCCTGCTCCTTACCAGCCTCATGCCCAGAAAGCATAAAAAGCAACACTCTTTCCAGATTCAAAGGCCCCCTTAATTGAGATCACTTCTCCCTTTCACCCCTAAACTATGTATTTTATCTAAATATAATTATCACTCACCCAGTTCATTCTGCACTGCTCCATATTCCTGATTATTCCTTCCTCCCAGATTAAATCCCAGAAGCTGCTTTCTCTTGGAGCACCATAAAGCTGCTGCTTTTCTTTGTGCAGTCTTGCCTCCTAAATCTTTACTGGGTTCAGGTGTTTTCCACCAAGTCCAACGAGTCCAACGAGTCCAACGATTCATCACAGCTGATCTGAATTCTTCTCTTTAATCACACCTGACCCAAACTTTTATGATCTTTAAAAAAATCTGCAATCCTGCTGCATGCTCTGTAGCTTTATGTATGGTCTCAGAAGAAAATGTATAATAGATCATAAAAAAAATTAAAATGTGTAACTATAGCTTGTTCTATTGCAATGGTGTGTTTCTAGATATGGGGATCTTAGGGGAAATCACTGCTCCTTGTAGTGTTTTGTTCAGAATATGCAGAGCCCCCTCACTCCAGCAGCACAGCCAGGTCTTGGGGATTTCAGGCAGGAGAAGAGGCAAATAAACCAGTTCCTGGCATGATCCCAGAACTTTTATAATGGTGTGGGGTCTCAGCACCTGCATGCTTTATAAAGCTGGGGAATGCTTGCATCCCCTCAGAGCTTGGTACCTCTTTCAAAAATAACAGGGGATTTCTGCAGAATGTAGATGTCTGGGTAACCTGTAGCCAAAAACCCCAGCAGCTGCAGGGTAGTTGTTGGATCTCTCTTCTAGAGCAAGTACTTAAATACTTCATAAATCTCCCATTAGTGTCTGGGTCTCTCAGGGAGGATCCAGTGATGGAGTTTATAAAGTTATAATTGCTGCCATCAGACAACGCTTAGAAGGAAATGATAGATATGTGCAGGCTCACCTGCCAGGGGGGCTATTAAAGAACAAAACAAACTGGACTGGAAATTATATTAATATATGGTGTTAAAATAAAACTCATTCTAATTTCACCCAGCTTTCCAGTAATACTACCTAATGCACTGCCTTTCTTGTGTTGTTTTTCTTACCCACCAAAAAACCCTTTTAAGTAACGTCAAAGTCTCACATCACCAGGATGGAGTTTTGTGGGTCTGCACATTTGAAAAGCAGCAGGTTGCCAGAACCCTTGTTAATGGCTGGTTTTCCACTCCTGTTCTTGACATCACTTTTTATAACTGCCTATTGATATTTCCAACAAATTACTTTTACACCACAGCCTGTGGATTCATGGAGCCCAGGGATGGACAACTCAAATTAGCAGTTGGAAACACTATGTTTCTTCTTCTCATACTTTTTTCAGGGCTTTTTTTTGCACATGTTAACTCTGTGCCATCTGCACTCATTCTGTGCATACACCCTGACCAGTTTCCTTGAAATTTCTTTTCACTGATTAAAGATGGATACTAAGTTAGCATTTATCTGAATATTTTAAAAGTTTCATGTGTATCGAAAAGTTAAAATTTACAAATACAAATATGATAGCAGACTACGTGTTACTGCCCTAGTCAAACAGGATTATTATTTTAAAAAAACATTTGATTTAAATATATTACAAAATAGTCCAGAGCAAATCAGAAAAAATCACAAATCTGAGGGTCAATATGATCTTCTGATTCAATAGAAAACAAATAGATCACAAACTATTGCTTTCCAGGGATCTTGTTAATACAGTTTTTCTGTCTGAAAAGGGCACTAATTAGTGAGTTACCCAGAGGACTAACTCTGTTTTTCAATATTGAATTTTTTCCTTTTCTCCTGTCTTTTGTCATTATTTTGAAGAGCAATTAGGCTCATAATTTTTTTCACATATTTTGCATTTTTTCTAGAATAATAGCAAATATCATATACAAAGTAGAATATACTGATTAGGTCTATGATTTGACATCATAATTTTGTATTCTATTTGCATATTAATGGTGCTGATGGGAAGAACAAATTGAAAGCAGTTATTAGAACATGTAAGGAGAATTTTCTTGCATAAGCCATTTTTATATCATGTCGCCATTATAAAAAAAAAAAAAAAAAGTGATGAATGTTCCCCCTGAAGCTGACAAGTTACAAGGGCTTGTACTAAGGGAATAATAACTCCAAGATTCATAAAAACGGTAATTACTTTATCAACCTTCTAGTCACATTGCAGACACACACACTGAATCACTCCAAAATAACACTGACAGAAAAATTAGACTTTATGTTGATATTACACTTCTTACCTGAGGTTTCATTCTAAAAACATACAGGCCCAATATATTGCTAATTACCCTGAAACCAAGAAAATCAGGTTTATGTCACGGATCTTTAAACACCCAGGTAAGGCTGGATGGGACAGGGAGAAGGAGGAGTAGATATCAGGAGGAAGGAAGTACTCAGGACCAAGGATGACACTGCCAAGGTGTAAGTTACCATATATTTCCTCTAGGAACAGCAAGGCTTAGCCTGACAGCTCCTTGTAAGACACCATCATCTTGGACAGTGTCCCAGGAAGGGCAGCAGAGATAAAAGCACACCATAAAGCCAATCAGCTTCAAATGGTGTTTAATTAATTAATTCATTCATTCATTAAAGAGATAATGTGGTCATGCCAGTACCAAGGAACATCCACATCCCTCTTGGCTTCATCCATTACCATACCCTCTGTGAATGAGATCCAAAAATGGACCCGAAAAAATCCTAACCTTATATCTTATTTCTCATGTGAAACTGCCCAAAATATCTACAGCTGTGCAGGTTCAGCCATGATGAGGAATAGCTCCATGGATCCAAAAGATATCCTTGTGTCTTCTCCTAGCACAGCTGGATCCCCCAGAGCAGAGAGCTGAGAGAAGAGCTGCTCTCTGTAATGAGGACAAAATCCTAATTTTGATCCCAGAGTTCATTCCTGACTGATATGGGGATCCCTGTGCTCCATCCCAGGCTGGTTTTGTTTGTAAAAGTGGCAGGGTCCTGCTGACCCTTTACCTCCCAATTTAATCCTCGGCCCTGGAGCAGAACAGCCCCTCTGACTTCATTTCCAGCTCTTATCTGTCCTCAGACAATCGATAAGGACAGGGAGCACTTCCCTGGGGCTCTGGATACTAAAGAATGGGGGGGTGCTGGGCTGTGCAGCACTCAGGTCCTTCCCAAAGACCCAATGGTTAATCCTTTGCTCAATGTCTGCATCGGTATCCCTGTGAGATAAATAACATTACCATTGGGGTTTGGAGATAGAAGCATTTAATGCACTTTTCAGAGATGAATGGATAAGCAGCATTTGTTCTGTGTTCCAGTAAAAGGGTGCAACTGGACAAATAAATGCTCATTATTTCTTACTTAACTCATTAATCACTTTGTGCTCTTGAAGCAACATGAAGGGATGATAACATCATTAGGCTGGAAATTAGAGGGGTAGTGTTCCCTACAGTTTTTTTTATTAGGGTTTTTTTCAAAATTTTAACACACAATTTATCTCATCCAGCAAATCAGAGTTTAGAGGCTGGAAGATTCATGGTGGTTCTCCCTTTAAAAGGTGTCAGTCAGCTCTCCATCAGAGAATCACTGGGTCACCAAGCACAGATTCTGTTTTAGAAGGAGAGAATGAGATTAAATGCATTTCAGTGCCTCATGTCCATGCAAATGAATGGCATTAGAAATGTGTAAAATTAGAAATGTAAATACTATTATGAATTTTTAAAGAATACTTTCAGGCTGAGGCAGAACACCATCTTTAAAATAATGCTGCAGTTTTTCTCTTAGATATACACTGCTTGCTCTCTCTGTAAGAGCCTGAACTACTCATTTTTAAACTCTTAATCACATTATTTTAATTTCTAATGAGTTCTTATGTGTGGCTGGACATTTGAGCCCTTTAAGAAGAGCGTCTTGCAGATAGAAATGTCTTTACAGAGGGACCACATCCTCCCTGTGAGCTCCCAGGCTCACTGTAGCCTGAAAGGAGGCAATAGCTCAGCCTTTGTTCCAGCTGGGTCCTTGACCTCCTTGTTTACAGTGCTAATGGGGACAGCAGTTAGTCAGAGTCAAGATGGCATTTCTGAGATGTGAATAATCCCACAAGAGAACAGGCTGGAACAGTCGGCACATTCACAGCTCGGCCTAACCCAGCCACTGGCTCGTTGTGATGTTCAGCCACCACTACTGATCCGAGCAGGAACAGAGACAGTGACCTATAGGAAATATAATTTCTGTCCCATTACCAACTCCATGAGACATTTTTCTCCTTCTAAAGCCAAGATTGTCAATGCCATCCTTCTCAAAAGACCCTCTTTCATGTCACTTTTATCATCCTGACCTTGTTCTAGTGGGAATTTCCATTCTGCCTTTTGAGACATGCAAACGATGCAAAATTTCACTCCTCTCTTGCTGCACAAAGATCCAAAGAGTTTTTAAAACCCCAGCTTGGGATGTGGCCTGTCTCCCCCAGCCTGTGTGGCCAGCACAGAGAGTGTGCTCCTGGTCACGCTGCACAGGCTGTCTGTTCTCACCATGGAATCACAGCTGGCCTGTCCCTGGAGCACCAGCTGTGCTGCCAAGAACATGCAGTGTAGGAAGATTTGATATATTAAATAGTTATTATATACAAACTCCATTTGCAGAACTTGTTTTTGCAGAAGAGTGAATTATCCTGTTTGACAATACCATCTTTACAAGTGGAGAAATGTGACATTCAAGACATCAAATATCCATCTCGATGTTTTGCTTGGCAATCAAAATCCTAGACACAATCCTTGAGAATTTAATACACCTCTTCAGCAATTCCCTGTAATGCTACTTGAGTGAGCATAAAACACTCTGTGTTGAACCACTGTGGCCTGGATTTCCTTAATTATGTCGGAATAAGATGAAGATTTCCCCAAAGTGCAGCTGTGACTCAAATGCACTCAGCTCTGCCCAGCTAATGGGGTCACACCCTGTGCAGACACCAGGTTCACAGGTATCAAGGCTCAAGAGCTGTGGCCTCAAGCCCAATGCACTCAGCAGAGTTGTAATTATAACACTTAAATCTATTCCAAAGACTGAACCCACACATTAAGTAAAACCAGTAAGTATAAAACACTATATAGAGAGTATTGTTTGTACAAGTTCATGGTTTTAAGCTTTCCAATTCAAAAACCTTCAGCTCTTATCACTTTGCATCTGAGTTTTTTATTAAAAAGCTGTGTTTGTATCTTGAGGCCATTAACACACAGGAAAAAAAGAGTGTCTGAGATGAGCAAGGCTGTGTTAATCCACGTTTTTCAAAACACATTTTCCTTACTATTCTTTAATATGGCTTTGAGAAACGAAGGCTCGGAGGAGAACTTAAGAGACCCTTCCAGGATCTAAAGGGGCTTGAGGAGATCTGGAGAGGGACTTGGGACAAGGGTCTTGAGGGACAGGATAAGGGGGAATGGCTTCAAACTGACAGAGAGCAGGGAATTAGGTATTATGAAAAATTCTTTCCTGTGAGGGTGGGCAGGCTCTGGCATAGGGTGCCCAGAGAAGCTGTGGCTGCCTCTGGATCCCTGGAAGTGTCCAAGGCCAGGTTGGATGGGGCTTGGAACAACCTGGGATAGTGGGAAGTGTCCCTGCCTAGGGAAGGGATGGTATGAGATGAGCTTCGAGGTCCCTTCCAACCCAAAGTATTTCCTGCTTCTGGGATCCTTGGTAAGTGGAGGACTTAAACCACCAGTGTTGGGGTGATACAGGAAGAATAATTTTAGAATAAAGAGTCCCAACTATTGCATAAAAAAGGTGTTATTTTTTATACTTTGCTTTTCGAACTTTGATCAACAAGAAACAACCTTGTCTAGAAACCTCAGAAACCACTTCTCTGTATGTTGGTGGAATCATAGCCCCTTCTAACTCAATTCACAGCCTTAATAAGTTCTGTCATCTGTTCTTCTGAGTCTCACTCCAATGTGCAGAAGAGCCTTATTTTAATTTATCTGTGTAGGAAATGCCAGAGTGCAACATGTACAGTACATACAGCAATCCATTCCCTACAATAGTGCTAAGATTACACAAATAAGAGCTATCATTTCCTGGATTTCACAGATGAAGAGAGGAAAATCATTCTGTCTAGTGTACCTTTTAACTTGTGAGCTGTATAGAAAAATCATAAATAATTTCCATAGGAAAAAAAAGATCCATTGCTTCACCCTCAATTTTCCTGTAACTTCAATGCATTCAATTTTCAGATTAGCTTGATATAAAGAAAGGGACATCAATGAAATGCTATTATCCATCTGACTTTCTAAGTAGAGCTGCAGTCATGAAAGATTACTGGAAATGATGTGGTTAAAGCACAGCAGTACATGTAGAAAATGTAGCAAGTAAGGTCAAACTTGCAAGCAAATTCTCAGATAAGAAAGAATTGCTTTGATGATTTTTAAAACATCATAGTCATACTATATTGGGTCATCCACACTAGCTTGAATCTTTTTAAAAGTCATAATAAATTGAAAAATCCAATTTCTTGGATGAAATATTTTTATTTTTAAGTCAAATTCAAGCTTGATTGAAATGTACTTGCAGGATTTGCAAAGTAAGCCAAGTCTGTAAAGCAATCAAGAAATTTTGATGTAGGTAGCTGGAAGAGTGTCATCCGTGATCTCCAAGTTCCCAACACAAAGTTTCTCAGCAATGTGTGAGGGAGGGGAGCTCCAGGGTTCGAGTGTCTGGTAGATATATTCTGTTCTGGTGGAACTAATGCATTTACTTGCTAAAGCTAAATAGGAAAGTTTTAAAGTGTATTTGAAAATGCATTAACAAATCCCCTAGAAGCCGCTTCTGATCAGATGAAGTAAAATAGTATTACAAAATTTCAAGTAATTCTTGGGGTTTCACCCATTTCTCCTACCAATTAATAATATTATGTTTGCTGCTATGGAAACTCTCATTTAAGCAGAGAATTGTGATTACACCAGTAATTTGGATGGGTCTGATCAAACAAAATTCTTGCACTTATTTTTCTGAGCCAGGTCCAGGAATGGATCTGCATCCACGATCTCACAACCTGTTCTGTCTATGAATAATACACACAAAATATTTCCTGCAGAATACACCTTGGGAGGCCTGTCAGTACAGTGCACTGTGCATATAATTTCATACCACTATTTGTTTTAAATCCAGCTATCTTTAAACTAAATGGGCAATCCCACATTTTACCCTCTAGTGTCTACTGGCTGCTCCTTGAGGATTTCTGGATGGCAGCATATAACCAGCATAGTCAGACTTTTTTTCCTGAGAAACAAAAGTATTTTGTTCTCTGCTACCTTCTGCTTGAAATGTGATTATCAGGCCAGGGACTCATTGTTATTTTATTGTCTGACAGCTTCAGAATAGAATTGAGATACTACATATCTGCTGCCCTGAAAGCCTTTGCAAGATTTTGTCTTTGAGAGCGCGTGAAGCCGCATTTCCCTTGGATCTTTGTCCACAAAGGGCTCTGACCTGTCTCTGCAGCAGCCTCTGTGCCCTGTGCCTTGAAAGGAGGCCGTGGCACAGCATCCTGCAGCCCAGCCTGCAGGGTGCTCCAGGCCAGGCCTGCAGGAAAAAAACACCTGGCAGATTTAGGATCTCCCCCACAGAACTGGGGCAGGACGTTAAAATAGAGAGCGGAGAGCTGGGCTGGGAAGGACTTTAGACAGCAGGCTATTTCTGGGTGATGTGAACTGGAAAGAGCTTTTGTTTCTTTAACAGTTGGTAGAGTCACAGCTCGCTGGCAGAGAAACCCCAGAGCAGGAGAGGAGATTCTGGACAAAGCTCATGCAGAATTCCTGTTTTCCACAATGTTGTAGAGAGAGGGGTAAAGGGAATTAACCTCCAAGGAGACCTCAGTTCTTGCAGGTTTTCTGTGTGCTGTTACTCTTAAATAATATTGCCCTGTCTTCTGTATAATTTTAGGAAGGTGTAAAAAAGTTGTTGGCTTCACTCACACACTCTGCAATGGCACATCAGGAGGCAAAACCACCCAACTTCAAATGTAATTCACAAATGCCAGTGTTGTTTTCCTTGGATGGCCTACCAAAGCATAAAGCAGTATTAAAAAAATCTTTCATGTCATCAAAGAAATCCTCATACCATTAGGCATTTGCTGGGATAAAAATATCTATATAATGCTGGAGGGGATTTTTTCAGCTCTTTCTGTAAAAAAAATTACTGCCAGAAGTTCAGAGAAAAGAAAACTTAGTGCAGCTCGTGGCAGGTATGACATACAGGATCAACACAGGCTCTTCACTGCTTTTTACTCTTAAAACTATTTTAAATGGTCTTGGGTCTAAACTGATTTTCCTCAAACCATGTCTCCAGTTCTGCTGTAGCTTTGAAAATGAGACAGTTGGCAAACAGTAGGAAAATACCTGCTGTGTCCAAGGCTTTCTGCAAGGCTGGGAGCCAACTCCACTGCTAGAAACCCACCTGGAAAAGGCTTCCTGAGGGACCACATTTGGCTTAGGGCACAGTCACTCCTGCACCGTGGGCATGGAAAAAGAAAGGCTATTACACCTCCCTACAGCTCCCTGCACCTTCCTGTGCCTAATTACTCCTGAGAGGGAGAGCCCTTTGGGAAGAGGCTGGGATGTTTCTCACATTCTCATCACTCCCCCAGGTACCCAGGGCACGGAACTCACATGCAAAGGCCATCAATATGTAGGCTTAGCTTTAAATTGCCTGTCACTGGCTCAGGTAATGGTACAATTACTGGCATCCCTTGACTTTAAACTCTCTTTTATACTGATGTACATTGCTGTGGAAGGATTTCCTCAAGTTCTCTTTAAGGCAGGACATTACACTTTTCCCTCTAAATATCCTGATCCTAGATGCAACTCATGCCAACATTATTACTTTTAAATTTTTTTTTTAATCTACCTGCAGTTTCTATTTTCTGTTATACAACCACTCCCAACCCCTGTCCTCTTTTGCTCTTGGACACTTGCACCAAGAACAAATGAGGTCTGTACTGGTCTGAATTTGCTCAGGAGCTTCAAACACAGGTTTCCTTACTAAAAAGAGGCTCATTTGATCTGATGGCAGGGGACTGAAATGAAATGATCTGTAAGGTCACTCCCAACCCAAACCATTCTATAATAGTTAAAGAGCTACAGAATCAATTATTGTGGAAAAAGTTGATAATGTGACTTTTTTTGTTGCTGTAAAACAACAAAACAAAGTTAGTATTGAACAGTCTACTAAAACCATCAAAGTGAATAACTAAATGTGAGATTTCAGGGAGCATTTATGCTGCTATTAGATATTGCACATAAGAAAGAAATGGCCACTGAAAGAGGTGACTGATATATGTAACTGAAAAAAAAACTTAGCAACAAGTAGAAAAGATAAATAATACTTAAAAAAAGAAATCAGATGCTGGATAAGTCTTTTAAGTTTTGGCTTAAGGTGCAAAAACTTTACTCTCATATACACAATTAAATAAAAGAGTGAAAGTTTTATTTAAATACAAACTTCTAAAGATATGACCTCAATACACTTTATTATACTGGCATTAAAAAATTAAAATACCCTCTAGACATATTCCCCATCAGTATTACAGGAAAGGCTTAAGGAGAATTTTTGATTTAGATGTTCTGTTTGTTTTTATTTCCAAGCAAGACCATGGAAATACATGAGAAATGGACCCTTCTTGGAAGCACAGGGCACCTGAACAAATCCTCCCAGTTTAGGGGTGGTTCTGACAAAAGTAACTTACTTTTTGTATCTTTTGATTATTGGAATCTTCCACCACAATCCCACCTAGCACTGAGATACCTTATGAAGGACTAGAAAGCTCCTACACTAAATAAGAGGCAACACTTTTATATAGTATTTGTAAAAATTGGACAAAATAAAAGGTCTAGTATCACCTGTAGTGAAAATCTTTATCCTATGATGACATGATCTCTGTCTAGATAAAGAATAACTGAGCTATGATTCATCAGGGCAGTAAAAGACACTTCAGCTGTTGATTCCTCAAGCAAACTCTGTAAAAATGGTGGGGAGACATTTCAAGGAGAGGGACTCCATCTGAGAAGATTGCTCCGGTATTTTGTGGAACCAAACGTGTCTGACTTTGGGATGCAGGGCAGGTACGTTTGTTCTGGCAGCCTTTTAATTGAATCTCTTCTCTGGCAGAGAGGCAGTTCTTGTGTGCAACAGTAATGTAGATTTATGGAAAATAATAAGGTGATCAGCTGCCCTGCAGAGTTATTATTTTGTTTCATTAAAAAAAAAGAAGGCACTAGGCCTAAACTGATGTGTTGATGAATGTGGTGACATGCAGTGCCTGTTTCATAGCTCAGTGCAGTTAATGGAAAAACTCCCATTGCCTTCGCATAGGAATCAACCAGCAAGTGTATAATAAACAAGGCACAACAGAAACTGAGAGATAAAAACCCCAAAGTTAGGTAAGTGCCAGAGCAGGGACTGTTTTATAAATATCCACATAGTTATAAGAATTTCTTTTGACTCCATTCTTGTCCTTTTGTGTTTCCTGGGTACTTTGGCAGATTTATTTAAGGTAAGATTAATCACCAAAGCAGTGAATTTAAAATTACTATCCCAGAATATGAAAAGAATATAATTAGAACATTAATTTTAAATTTATAATCATGTTGATGCATAAATAATTATTAATTTTTTCACCTATCTACCTCTTCACAATTATCTCATCCTAATAATAACTCTGTCAGATCAATGGAAGTACTTTCTTTGACTTTGCTGTGCACAGATTCCTAAGCACAAATAAAACATGATCCAGTGCATCCAAGTAAAGCTGCTTGGGTTTCAAATTTCAATCTGCAAAAACACTCAACACTTGTATTTTGTCCTCTGCAAAAAAATCCCTGGGAAAACACTTTAGTGTGGTGAATACTAACAAGAAATTGCCTAGGGCAGAAATTACTTACATGTACACACGCCCTTCTTTTTTGTTGAAATTACAGCTAGACACAGTACTTTGTGTCCTTCCTCTTTTTGGTTATCAGGCCAGAGACATTTTCAGGAAACCAAACATTTTCAGTTTTTCAATTTATATTTCCAAATCTTCTTTTCAGGGATGCAAAATTTTGCTGAAACAGCTGGAAGTACCAGAAGAATCCAGCTGGCTTCACAAGAAATGAAACTGTGGTTTTCACCACATACAGTATCAGCTAAAAAGTATCCTTTGTTTAACCACAAGGAAAATATCGTGGTCACAGGTCAAGCTGAGAAGGATGCACTTTTCCACAAGGATACAGAAGACAAGATGCATCCCAGTGTGTCACTATCACCACCCAGAATAGCTCTCAGCTGAGCCCTTCTCCACCCAGAGGAAACACTTCCATAGCTCCTTTCCAAATGCAGTAGTGTTTGAAATGGTGGCATCACGTCCCTTTAACCAAGGAGTCTAAATTCTGCACTGTCCTTTGAGCCTTTTCATGGGTAAGGAAGTTTCTACCTGAGGAAAGAGCAATCTTAGTGGTTCTCCATCTTTTCCTTCAGCTTGCATGCAAAGGTTTTTCTCTTTTCCCCTTAGAACACACACAGAGCACATTTACGGTGAGTTCCAACACTCAGGTTAATCTTTGCATACTCAATTGGGGTAGATAAGATTAAGTAAAGAGAGTAAAGTAAATGAGGGAGAAGGGTAGTGGGAAGAGGAATGGTGCTCTTGATCCCACGGGCAGAGCTGTACCAATTTATCTCTTGACATTTTGTCCCATGTCTCACCCTACATGCCTGGGGAACACCAGGCCAGGGCACAACAGCAGCACTGTGAGACAGAGACCAGAATTGAAGAGCCATCATTTTCTCTTTGTCCTTTCCCATCAGTGCATTGCTTCTTCATGGGAAAAGCCACTTAGGAACATCTAAAATTGTTCCCTGTTCTTTTTTAAGGGATTGTGCAGCTAAAACTTCTTCTCTGGTGAAGAAAGTCAGGGATGAGCAGCTCCTCAGAGCACACTGTGACGTGAAATATTTTCCCCCTCTCCTTTGCCTGTACAAAAGGCAGTAATTATTTGGGACTGACATATGGCACATTAACTTATTCCTGTAAGTTTCCCACAGTCAAGCACCAGCAAAACTTGGAGGTTGACACTTGAATGTTTTGCTTGTGCAGCAAGTCCTACGACACAATAAAGTTTCTCATATTCCTCGTGGCAGTGCTACTTGTGGGAGAGGAATAATTTCTCTCCCTTTTCACTTGGCTTTTGAGCCCGACCCTGCCATTGATCAGCTCACCAAACTCCAAGTGACTCCAACGCGAGTTCATATACAGCTTCCTGGAAAAGTGGGATTTATTAACACTCTGCTGGAGCTCCCAGGCTGCTGCTGCTGCTGCCTTATTGATCAGATCCTGTGAAATGGCATGTCTACCCACGGAGATTATGGGTAGAATCAACTAAGGGCCATCAGGCTGACTGATATTTTTAACAAATTTCATGTTGCTTGTTATTTTCCTGGTGCTGCATGTGGGGAAACAAAGGTGCTAACAACGTAGGAGGGAAATAGTGTCTAAAAAGGGAATATCAAATGAACTTACACATATAAGTGGCATTTACTCTAGGCAAGAAAAGATTTGATCTGTATCTTATCAACAGTGCTTTTCAAGGTATAAATTCCTAAAACAGGTATTCCTG
>WBNO01027033.1:177524-296207 GCA_013400575.1 Peucedramus taeniatus | reverse complement strand
TTTTTTTTTTTTGTTGTTTTTTTTGTCTCTCCAAGTTTTGATCTTTACAGCTAATCTAGCCCTAATTTTTCTTTTTTTCTTATTAAAAAAATCCCAGCTGACCCATGCCCAGGGTCTGCCTAAGTCTTTTGGGATTCAAAAACCACGTTTGCTTTCCCACTCAATACTCCCAGGCTCAAGACTTTGGGTGGACTTTAATCAACTGCACATTGCCCTTTGCTTGATCTGAACAATCAGCTCAGAAAATTTCTCATTATGGCTTTTGTAAGAAGAAATAATAGCCTGTCTTCTCGCAAGCAAACACAATTTGAATGAGCAAAATTAATGGCTGCTTCTCTTATTTTTTTCCTCCTACTGATGTGATAGGTTATATATGAGGTGTAATTACAATAATGTCAAAGTCGCTGCAGAAGGAGTTAATCTGCAAGGAAAAATTCCCACCAGGAAAAATAAAATAATCTTTGGTATGGAATTGAACTGTTTACTTGGTAGCTCTTGTGTGATCAAAATGAAACTAAACTGAACTGCTGATACAATAAAAGTAAATTGTTACTGGGGCTTTGCAAACCTCAATTAAATAAATATTATGCAGTAAACAACATAGTGAATGTTAGCTCTGATAAAACAACTGAAAAAGGAGTTGCCGACCTGTTGTGTTATCTCACAGTAACCTTCAAACACTTCTTTCAGGAGACTTTTTCATTGTAAGGAGGTTTACCTTAAAAAAAAAATTACAAAAACCCCACTCCCATTTTATAAGCATCAAAAGTCATCTCATTATATATTTTCCCTCCTAAAAAAGTTTCTATAAAACTTTAAATTAGATAAATATGGGTATTGATGGTGGTTTTCTGGTCCCAGCTTTTCAATTACTTTTAAGAAAGCAAAGCATTTTGAAAATAATGTGATCAATTTGTTGCACTTACTCTAACAAAACCAAATCACCATCTAATTATCCAGTCAAACAAAAAACGACTTCTAACTGGGGGGTAACTAATTTTAAATGGCAGGTACCAAAATGGAAATCATGCCTCATTTTGCATTTTTTTTTCTGGTAGGTATACTGCATTCCAATACAGCATTTTCATTATTAATTTGCTTTTTTTTTTGTAGTGCTGTGCACTCTGTAACAGAGATTAATTCCTTGCTGAGCTACCAGATCCTGGGATGCCTTTGGCAGTGGTAAAGCAGATTTCTACAGAAACTGAAGCACAATTCACACTTTCACTCCTCACCTGTCTGCCCAAGCCCTGAAACAGGGTTCCTCCAGCAAACCATAAGCTTTTCATCCCAGAGTGCAGCATGAAACACGTGTGAGTATGGCTTAAAGGGGAATAAAATGTCCTGTTACTTCTAAAACAAACTTCACTCCCATCTCCAGCATCCTGGAGAACATCATCTTCACAAACAAACGTATTTATGTATGCAGACTGTTTAAGTGTCAATTACTGTCAATTAAGTTGTCTTCAAAATGTTAAAATTGCAGCCTTCTTATAAACATTGTTCCATTAATCAGCAGTGCAACAGCCCATTCTCAATGGAGACAAAATTATTAGTCTAAAAATGAAAAGTTTAGCTTGTAAAGAAATAGCAATGACATTTGTAGGGCTGACATTTCTGCACAACATGGTGAGCTATTAATTTGCTAATTACACATGTAACACTATTTCAGTGCATACTTTAAGCAACAGTCTAAATTGAACCTGAAGATTAAAAATCTCACCCTAAAGGCTTGGATTTCTCCCTTTGTTTTACACTACAATCTCTGAAGTAAATTAACAGGCTGCATTTTCTGTGACTCTCTCAGGAGGGAAAGTGAGAAGCTCAAGGGTCAGACTGCAGTGCCAGGGGGGAGCAGTCACCACTGCCCTGCAGTCTCCTCTGTACCTGCAGAATTTGTACATTTGATTAACCTTCCTGCTCTTGAGAGTTCCAGCTGTATCCAGAAGCCCAGATGGGCTTTGCCACCTCTCTCTCCTTTTTCCCTGCTGTTGGCACAGCTGCATTCACACCTGGAGTGTGGCAATCACTCAGGTGCTCTCAGACCTCTTCCCTGGCAGGAGCTTGCAAAGGGATCACAGTGGAGGTGTCAATACCTTCTGCTGCTGCCTCTTTAGGTGATGATTCCCTTAATCAGCTTTTAATTCCATTTTATTAAAGAGACAATGCTTTACCAAATGTCATTACCCCCGACCTTTGCTGCCAGGTAATTTCCACCCACCCAACATCCTGATAGGGAATGTTCATGTAGAAAATTTTTTTTTTTTTTTG
Source organism: Peucedramus taeniatus (assembly GCA_013400575.1). Lineage (NCBI taxonomy): Eukaryota > Metazoa > Chordata > Aves > Passeriformes > Fringillidae > Peucedramus > Peucedramus taeniatus. The sequence goes on along the minus strand of WBNO01027033.1, from coordinate 293,936 downwards.
CCCCAAGAAAATGACAGAATGACCTGTACACAGCAGGCCAAAGAATCAGTCAGATTTCCAGTGCCATCTTCAGCTGTTCCTCAGCCAAAACTCAGAGGCTATCTGTGCCAAGCTGAGTGAAGTCTCACCTGATAACAATCCTCTGGTCTCTCCTTTCACTCCCTACATCGTATTTTCTCTCCTTATGCTCCCAGTCTCCTTGCTAGCTTTTTGCTCCTGCTTAGAGAGAGATAATTTCCTTAAACAGGGTTCTTGCCCCTATTTTAGAGATCTCACCAGAGACCTTGGCCATTCACAAGATCTCAGCAGTTTTGTTTTGTGTTACTCACAGGACAACTGTTGAAGGTCAAAACAAAAATTTTCCACCACCCTCACACACATATGGCCTTCACTTCCATATGAAAAATTACTGTTTAAGACAAACACAGTGACCTCACATGTGGGACAGGAAGGTTGGGTGACTATGGGTATGGAGAAGCAGGAAAGACGAGAATGTGATTTTGGGAGAGGGCAGAGTAAATTTTTAGGTAAACACTGGAAGCTCACAAAACTCCACTTAAAAGTTGACTGTTCTCCTCAGTCTCTCAGTAGATGTTGCTGTGACATCTCATTGCTGCTAACTGAACAAAGAAGCCCTGAATATATGGTTAAATCACACACCACAGCAAACATTAATTAATTGATATTTGAATAGCACATGGAGAGCTTAAGAGTTGTACAGCTGGGGCATGGGAAGCATTCACTCAAATGTGACATGTCTGGTATTCCCAGTTCTCCCTGCAGCTCCCTGGTATGGCAAGAGCTGTGATTTTGGTGGGACACAATGCCTGGTGTCCTCGCTCCTGTGTCTGGGGGGTTACAGTGGGGATGGTGGTGGCTTTGTTTCCATGTCACTGCTAGAGGTACTCATGCTCTCTGTGCACAATGAGAGGATGTAGGTGATCTTTTACTTTTGAAAGTCTCAAAGCATGTGTATTTTTATTCAATTTTTCTGAAAGGTCAATATACTACAGATCACTTATCAGTGATCCTTCCTTGCCTAGGCATCATTTGTACACTGTGGCATCAGTTTTCCTGGTTCAACAGTCAGCTCCTAATAAAAGAGGATGACACGTATTAGAAGTAAAGAAAAATAGCTGTAATAATAGCACTCCAATCCTACTTACTTGTCTCTTAACCTCTTTCTTTCAAAGGCTCCCACGCTGCAGTGCTCAGAAGAAAGTTGCCATTGAATTATCCACCGGAAATCCATTGGCATCTATTGCTGCTCTGGTGCAGCAGCGTGCAGGGCAACAATAACTGATAACATTTCTCACATCCCTGCCCCTCCTCCGGCTCAAACTATGGCTCTAGAAATAAAAACCCGTGCAGACACCGAATATTTTTTAAATTAAGCTCACAGCTGCAGACAGAAATCAGCTCCATCTGACAGCTCAGCCCCCCAGGACCCTGATGCTCTCCCACTGCCCCCCTGCTCCTTTCAGCATTGTTCTGGGGAAGCACTTCTACAACAATTCTCACTGATCATGAAAGGCAAATAAACCAAATCCCAGAAGCAAAAGCAAAAAGCATCAATACAGTTTTCTCCAGCAGCCTACTGCTATTTATACAGGTGACTGTGAACATTCACACATCAAAAACAGTGGTATTTTGGCATCTCTTCCAGGAGCAATCATTTCCCTAATGGATAGCATGGTAAATACACTGTCTCTGATGAGGAGAAGATGCTTGAATCATTACAGCAGCAGTCTCTAATGAAAAGGATGCAGATTCAGTTCCCTGTCAGATTTCCTGATAGGAGATTTTTTTAGAAATCTCACAGGTACCTTTGGATTTCAGTACAAGGATCTAGGTGGCTTTTAATGGCACAATTAAAATTTCTGTGCTTTTCCTAACTTCACAGAGGAATTATCAAGATTGATACATTAAAGAACAAGGGATTCATCAGGGAGCTGGCAGCACACAGCTTTGGTATCTAAAGTGGATGGAAATTCAAACTGGGTGAACAAACCCTCCAGCCTAAAACTGTACTGGTTCCCCCAGTGGTTGGTTCAAGGGGGCAGAGAACAGTCATGATCCTTTTTAGGATACAGTAGCCATATAACTGCTGAGTTACACCTCTGTCCCCCAAATGCCCTCTGAGAGGGGCCCAGAAAACTTCCCAGCAGATGATGATTTGCTCTGTCTGCATGGCAAAATCCCAGAGTGGCTTGGGGTGGAAGGGACCTTAAACACCATCCAGTTCCACCCCCTGCCATGGGCAGGGACACCTTCCACTATCCCAGGTTACTCCAAGCCCATTCAGCCTGACCTTGGACACTTCCAGGGATGGGACATCTTGCTATTTCTACTGTAAAAGTGGCACAAATACATTCATCCAATGTGTTTCATGGACAGGCAAGACAATTTCACACACTTTTTTTTTTTTTTTAAAGCACCTCTTGTGCTGATCTTGCAGTCCAGGCATTCTCACTGCAATCTGAGCTATCTCATTTCTAAGATTAAGCAGTTAAATAGTCTTGGCCTGGATCTTCTTAATCACACTAATACCACTTTTACAGTGGTCTGGGCAGAAAGGTTTAGTATGAAGGACAATCACCCTCCTTTATTAACAGCCAGTGCTGAGCCAGTGCATTTAACAGGAAAGTCATTGTGGGCTTCAAAAAGAATAAGATCAGAGCTGGACTCCTGTTGACATGGAAATACTCTGAAAAGTCTCTAAAGAAGTGTCCCAAGCACTGAAGTTCTCTGTATTCCTTATGCCCTAATGAAGTTGCTGCCACAAGTCTGAATTTGGAGCTTTTCTTCCTGTTGAATGTTAGTGTAAAGAATAAATAAGATCGATTAGAGTCATTTTGGCACTAAAAAAAGCCAGTGTACTCCATGTCCTTGCCAGGGCTCCCCTGTGTATCTGACAGGAATAGCTGCAAGGACTGGAGAAGCAGTAACTTTTGGAAAGGACTATATCTCCTACAGAAGCACCACATTAAGTAGACCATTTCCAATGAATCCCAAATGCTCATGTTCATTAGCTTTTTGTGAAAGCAGAATACCATGTAAAATGTGCATCACACAGCATGACTGGTACTGGTGCCCTAAACGGAGAAGGAAGTCAAATGACATCCCCAGATTAAACATTTAAAGGCAAAAAAAAAAATATCCCCAGATTAAACATTTAAAGGGAAAAAAATTATCTGAGCAGAAGAAGTATTGCTCTGTAGAACTGCAGTCAAACAGAACTGGGAGGAATACAATTTCTTTACACAAGAGCATGAAGCACATGTATCTGAAAATCAGCTAATATCTGCTTACTAGACCTTTAAACTAGAAAAAAAATGTATTTTGCTATTAAGATAAGCAGCACAATATGAGTTTGGGGACTCTGTTCAGCATGGAATGAGATATTAAACATCAATTGAGTCAGTTATATTAATAAATCAAAATCTCAACATTTACATATTATCACTTTTGCTTTTTTTTTTTTTTTCCTGAGATGCAGTGCCTTAGATAAACAGTTCCCCATGAGTAATGGACTAAGGGAGCTCTAAGGCTTTGCTCAGGCATGGGATCTGCTAGCAGTTCCCAGTTCCTGAGATGGATGTGGCAGGATGAGGCCTCACCTATCCCCCTCCATGGTTTGCAGCTAAAGAAACTCACCATGTGGCCCTGAAGGACCTGCAGCTTGTACACCTGCTGGGAAACTTTGTTCTGTGGCAAGTGTCAGGTATTTCTGCTTTTTACACAGACAAATCAATGTGTCAGACATCAAGGATTTCACAAACACCACTGTGAACAAGCAAAGAGATTGAGTTCACTAAATGGGATATGACAAATGTCATCGCTGACTGGAACAATTACTGGTTCTCCTCATATCTTTATAAAAGGTGACATCTAGCTCATAGGTAAAAGAAATATTGTTTGCCATGTAGGTGAGCCAGATCAAAGTAGAGAGTGGATTTAAACTGGACTATTCCCTTCTTTTTACTATTGCAATCACTGTATAAATTTTGCACGTGATGTGCATCAGGATGCTCTTGCCTACCGTGTACTTATTGCCAGTTCTTTTGGTTCATTTATATGAAAGTAAAAAATGAACAAAAGTATTATCTAACTCACTGGGGAGTTATGAACTGCCACTGCTATTGATAACAACAGGAAATGAGATCTGTGCCTGTTCCCCTTGCTCAGCATCAACATGGTAAAATCATAAAACAACTGAAAAAACAATGTTTGGCTGTGTTTGCAACACAAGGTGAGGGAGCAGCTTCAGCACTGTGACATCTCTGTGGCTCCAGTCACTCCAGCTGATTCATAATGGAGCAGTCAATCACACCCCTGAGGCAACTCCTGCTCCTTCCTCTTTTTCAGCTCACCAAAGGACTTTGTCTAAGGCAGTCCAGAAATACATTTTTGCATGTCCTGACTCCAATAAAACACCTCAGTGTCTGCTGAGCTGGTGTCCAGATCAGAGTATCACTACACAGTAAAGAAGATGTAAGTCATCCTCTTAATCAAATCCAGGCAGCCAGGATGCTGCACTGGATGGACCATGGCCAAGGACAAATGCTTCAGACAGAGGCAGACTTTGCAAAAGCAGATTAAGATCTGATTATCGATAAGAAGTCCTGCTTTAAGTGTGGAAAATTTACCTACAAAAATATTTTTTATTAGTGCTTTTGAAGGGGTTATAAATCTATCCTAGCAGAAATCCAGCAGTGGGATTTTCTGTGGAGGGGAGACAGAGCTGGCTACCAGCATGGCCCATTAGCTTCTCCCATCTGGACACCTCAAGGTGCAGGATAGACCCTGCCCTCCCAGCAGCCACCAGCACCATAGATCTGGAGCACATCCTGCACATTCCTCCTATGATTCTCCAGGCATCTGCTGAAAACATCCTCTCAGCCCCTGGACAGTACTGCAAACCTGTCATGAATTCCAGAGGGCACACACCAGGGACAGAGCAAGGAAAAACACAGGGAAAGGACAGTGAGAAAGAGAAGTGTGATTTTGAGAACAGAAGGAAGCCAGCACAGATGAAGGGAGAAAATCCCTTTTGAGTCATCAGGTGACACAACTGCCAACATGAACAGAAAAAAATCAGTGGCTGCTGCCAAGGGCTAAACACTCCACTCACACAGGATATTGGGCAAAGTCCTCAAAACAGCCTTTAAAAGCAGCCATCCCAGGGCCTTGATTCCCTCTTGTTCTCCAGAAGTAACTTTGTTAACTTGCCCTGGACTATTGAAAATACCTGACAACAAGCAATACAAGCTCAAGACAAAATCTAATGTTGGGTCTCTTTAGGTTATCCATGCTCTTGCAGCAAATTCTCTTGTCTCTAAAAAGATCAGAGAAAAGCATCTTCCCTTGGTTCTGAGGAGCTGATCATCTAAGCAAGATTTATGTCAGGCCATGGAGTCAGAGTGACAGAATTATCCAGTTCTGGAAGGAAATGCTATTGGACATTCTGTGGGAACCCAGGGCAAAAGTCTAAAGATGAAGAGGTGCACAAACCTTCCCTAAAATGTTAGTCCTTTCCCTCATTTCCTTGACTCCCTTTCCTTATGATCCTCCATCAAGCTGAAAGCCTGGAATGGCAACAGGATTCTTTTCTTGCAGGCAGAGCTACAACTGTTCCTTATCAAGTTTACATCTTGATCAGAGAAAAAAAATTACATTTTATCCCAAATCCTGCCAGAGGACTACAGTCTTCAGCTTCCACTTGAGAAGGTTCCTTGTGGAACCTCAACCAATCTCTCAAACTGTTCCAATGCCCATAGCCTGGATGTCTCCACAAGGATGATACAGGAATGGCACCAGTGTGGGTGTGTGTGGATGCTGCCATTCTGCTCCATAGGCAGAATGACATTCAGCTCTGTACGGCAGAAAGGGAAGCACTCTGCTTCAAGTAACATTAAAAAAAACCCAAGCTTGGAAAGCTGTGCTGCCAGACAGCTCTAGGAACACAGCTTTTACCCTTGTCTAAGTACAGCTGAAGAAAGGAATCAAGAAACACGGATGAAATGGAACAAGCACTAGAGCCTGAAGATGTTCTCAGCTGCTGCCTGGTTCTCAAGCACGGCCACTCCAGCAGGCACACAGGTACTGAGCTGGGCTGGTTCCAATTAGCGGGGTCCTCACAGCCAAACTACCAGTGTCAGCTAGGACTAACTGCTGAAAACATGTGATGTGCAGCAATTTCACCCTCTCCAAAACCACCCAGCCCTTGCACAGTACTTTGTATTCATGTGAGTGAAAGGAAAGGTGCAGATGCAGCAGGTGCTGGTGCTGCCATGATGCCAGAGTTGCAGAATATCTTCTGCCACATCCCTGGCAGCCTTTGCCTCACAGAGGGTTTTGGGGCCTCGCTGGTGTGTCCTCTGACAGCTCCAGAAGCACCAGGCTCTTGGAGGATGATGCATCTCTACAGCTTCCTTTGTTTCTCTACAACTCCCTGAAAGGTGGTTGTAGTCAGGTGGGGTTGGTCTCTTTCTTCAGGCAGCACTGACAGAACCAGAGGACACAGTCTAAAGCTGTGTCAAGGGAAATACAGGTTGGATATTAGGAAAAAGTTTTTTACTGAAAGAGTGATAAAGTTCTGGAATGTCCTGCCTGGAGAGGTGGTGGAGTCACCATCCCTGGATGTGTTTAAACAAAGACTGGATGTGCCACTGGGTGCCAGGGTTTAGTTGAGGTGTTAGGGCATGGGTTGGACTCGATGATCTTGAAGGTCTCTTCCAACCCAGTCATTCTGTGAGTTCTGTGAATTCTGTGTCCTCCAACAGCTCCAGCAGCACAAGGCTCTTGGAGGATGATGTGCTGGTATTTAGCAGCTTGTTCATCTGCTCAGCAGGGAAGAGAAGCATTGCTGTTGCCTCTATCTGTACTTCAGCCTTTTGAAATCAAATATTGCATTTTTTCCTTTCAAATCCAAGCCCCCTCAGAGAGCCCTCAGTTTTTCATTTCCCATCAAAACCACAAGGCACCCAGCGACTCATGCGTAAAAATTGGCCACGATCTCCTGCAGTGTTAGTGTAGTTACAATTGATGAATGAGGCAAGAGATTTCCAATTTGTAAAGTTATTATTCCATAAGCACAGTTTGCCAGGTAGCAACTGTAAAATTCAGAAATATTTATTCAGATAAGATCTGATATTGATCTTCATTGCATTTCCATTCTGGTAGGGATTTTTAAGGACCCTACTAGCTATCATGTCTCAGTGATACCACCAAGGCTCCACCTATAATGAAACAAATCCCCACCATTTTAGAAAAAGCAAATTTGAATGTGAATTCCACAATAACCTTTGAAAAATGAATACAGTCTATGCAGTGTTAATAAGGCAATTATCACACAAGTGGCACAGTTTTTTTCTGTGATTTCCTAATTAACATGATTATCAACTGCTTGTTATTAAGCAGTTTCCTATGCTTTGACTTACAGCATACTGTAAACAAATTTAAGATGCCATTTCCTGCTCCATCGTTTACATCACACTGTTCATTCACACTTACATTTGTTTTTCCTATTTGTTAGTGCATTTCAGAGAAAGCCCTACATTGTGATGGGGAAAAAAAGCAATATTAGAAAAAAAGACACAAAAAGCAGACTGGTGGATTATTTAAAAAAGAATCATGTGCCATGGGATTTTTTTCATAAATTTGTGAAACTACATATCAATAATCTGGAAAAACTACCTCCTTTTCCATCAGTATTTTATTTGCCTTTTCTCCAACAGATGCCACTGACAGTTTACTAAATGGTGCACTGCTTAATAGATTTGGAGGAGGAAAAAGAACACTTATTTTCATACAAATGAAATCCTGCACAAACCCAACTGGAGCATTTGGGGGAAAAAGGTTTCAGTCCAGTAAAGTGGGGGAGCAGAGTGGGAGAGCAGAATTTCTACTCTTCCTGAGGTTAACATCAAGCAATTTCCAACACAGCACATTCTTCTGGTTTGCTGTTTCCTGTAAATGCCATCCCGTGGCTAAATTTTTCCAGAACCAGCAATTTAAATATCCAGCTCTTTGAAATGACATCTCTGTGGTGGTGCAGCTGTCAGAGAGTGCTGAAACCCTCAGGTCCCATAAACATCCACTAATGAGATGAAACAAGATCTAAAGTGCTCAAATGTTGATAAGTACAGAATGTAGCTCACGATGTACTCTTCACAAATTAGTGAGGGGTTGCTATGACTCCTTAATGAAATGTTATTATGTTTTAAAACTGAAACCAGACATCTGGGGACGGGGGGAGGAAATGGGAGCGAGTGTTTGAACACCGTTGTCTAGGCTTCCTTTCATCAGCCAGCTGAATTTGCTTACTTGTCCTGAATGAGTGGATCCATTTCTTCAGCTGGTGCAGTGCCTTGCAATAAAGCCGAGCAGTGTGTGCCGAGTTCCGCTCCCTGGGAAGTAGAAATCACTGCTATGGGAGAGGAGGCTTCTGTAGGAATGGCTACACGAGCTGCTCTTTCCCGGCTGTAAAAGTCTCCTGTCTCCCTGCAGCAGCCTAAGGATTTGACAAATGCAAACATGCCAATGTACGCAGCATGTTCTCAAAACGACCCATCAGATCTTAAAAAAAAATTAAGCACTAAAGTGGTGAGAATTGATTGTTTCATGCTAGACTCAAATGGAAAAATATTTATTTTAAAGTTCTTTATATGAGACTATGACAATTTCCTTCCTTACTAACCTTGATATACATGCACAGAAAGAGAGAGAGAGGAATACATGTATGCATATACACATATCTGAACACAAAGAGTATATATACAAAATGTAGGTGACGGACAAGGACAGATCTGGCTCCAGCTACAGATTTCTGACCTCATGGTAAACACTGACTTTTTCAACAGTGCCCAGCACTCACAGAGCTATTTCCCTCCTGAGTCACAGAGCAATCACTGTATTACCAGCCACAATAAGAGCTAAATGCTTCATTTCTGGCACTGGAGGTGATTCCAAAATCACACATGGAGAGCCATGGGTTAAACTAGAGCTAGTAGACACCCAGGAACACACTTCCTCCAGCGAATCCTAAAAACATTTCTTAAAATGCATCCTTTAAAACTTTCTGTTGAGCGGATGAAGTGAGGGAGGACCATGCTGACAGAGATTAAACGAGCTGGCATTCACTCTCCGGCACTCCAGGACGCTCAGCCTGCTGCTGGCACTGCATATCAACACCGCACGTGGGCGGCCGCTGCAGCCCCCATGGGTGGCTCTGGCAACTGATCTCATCTTTCCTAACAAACAAGCACACAAATGGATATCCATTTTAAATCAGATTCAACTTAAATCTGATCCATTGAACCAATTTAACTGTCCTGCTTGTCTTGTCTACCTTACATGTGGCAGCACATCCAGGCTGAGGGCCCCTCATCCCATGATGGGGCTGTGGCTCAAGATCCTGCATCACTATTGCCTCCCCAGAGTCCCTATTTTCCGAACTAAGGGTACTTTTAATATTGGCAATTCTGGTAATAGGTCTTGTGAGGAAAATTTTTAAAAAGGAGACTAAAGCCATGCAGTTCAGATGCCTGACAGCTACTCCTGGCCTTGGCAGACCTACGAATGGCAATGGGGCCTGAGCTGCAGCCAACGGCATCAGCCCAGCCTGCAGGGATGAGTTCACACAGCTCCTTATCCATCACTCTGGCTGCTGGATCAATTGAACCCATACATCAGAGCAGAGACCCAACCCGCTTCTCAGTACAGTCAGAGAGATATTTCTTATATTAATTACTGAACACAGAATCATAGAATCATTTAGGCTGGAAAAGCCATCTAAGATCGAGTCCAGCCATTCCTTCAGCACTGCCAAGTCCAGCACTGAACCGTGTCCCCAAGTGCCACATCTACACATCTTTCATAGACCTCCAGGAATGGTGACTCTGCCACCTCCCTGGAAACCCCATTCCAGTGCCTTAAAACCTTTCAGAGAATAAATTTTCCCTAATATCCAACCTGAACCTCCTCCAGCACAACTTGAGGCCATTTCCTCATGTCCTAGTGCTTATTACCTGGGAGAAGAGACCGACCACACCTCACTACAATCTCCTTTTTGGGAACTACAGAGACTGATAAGGTTCCCCTGAGCCTTCTTTTCTCCAGACCCTTCCCCAGCTCTGTTCCCTTCAATATTTTTCTTGTAGTGAGGGGACAAAACTGACCCAGGACTCAAAGTGTGGCCTTGCCACCGCACAGTACAGGGGGACAGTCATTGGCCTGGTCCTGCTCACCACACCATTGCTGATATAAACTAGGTGCCATCAGCCCTTTTGGCCACAGCTGGATCATGTTCAGCTTTTGACAACAACAACTTCCCCTACATATACTTCAGCTGGACATTGAATAAGCAGATGACTTTTGCTGAACCCTAAGAACTAGAGCATGACTTTGTCATTTGAATATAAATGTGAAATTATAAAACACTGCTCAACCTACTCAACAGGACCCAGCTCTCAGTGCCTGGGCAGGAGTCCTCATCCCCAGCATCCACAGCAGGAGAAACAGCACATCAGCATCACAAAGGCAGCTCATCTGATGAGGCTTGAACATGGACCTTCCTGAGGGAAAAGCTCAGTGGGAAGACAAGCACTTCAGTATGTAGACGGAGGAATAAAATCTTGCCACTTAAAATTCATGGTAAAAATAGTAGATTGGATTAAAATCAGCTTTACTCCTTGTTAATTATATTATTTCCTTCCCCTAATTGCTATGTTCACATCACAAAGTGCCATGCACGCAGTTTGAACATTTTAAAAGAAGGATAAAGAAAAATGAAGGGAAATTTATGTATGCACACATATATATGTATTTATACATAGCCCAATTACCTTCAAGCCATTCAAATACTGATTTCAACAATCTAGTACTGGAAATCCCAGGCTGGTACTACAGTTCTGTAATCAATACTCCCAGAGTAAGTACTTTACATTTCCACAAGAAAAAAATAAAAATTAAAAAACTCAAAGTGATTTAAAGAGTGATTCAGATGATACATTACGTGATTTCTGTTTATTACTACCTACTCTTTCTGATTTTTAATACCAACATAGAGGTTTCAGGACAAGATTTCCAAACAATTTGGTCTTCTTCCATTTGGCAAACACTGAGTCTAATGGAGCTTGAAATTAAACCAGCTTTTTTTGGTAATTCCCTCTTTGCAAAATCCCAGCAGTGATGAGGGACTCTCCTGTTCACGAGCTGCAGCAGAGGATGCTCAAAAGAAAAGAGCATCTCTCACACAAACAGCTGAACTGCTCTGTGAGGCTCCAGTCCATAAACGAGGTCAGTAGGAGCTAACACCTTAAAAATGGATAAAATGTAATAGTACACTGTATTTTGATTTTTGCTGCTAGAACAGAAGAGTGTGATTTATGTCTTTGACTGCCTATGCTGGGACAAATGAAAGTGATAAACAGCCACTATAAATGACAAAGCAGTGGATGTTGTTACCACCTCACTGGGAATCTGACAATATCCCCTTGGAAATCCCTGTCTCACTAGATTAGGAGTGCATGCAACTTAATTAAAGAGACTTCTTCAACTCTTATTGAACATTTCAGTGACTCAAATAAATGCACTCACAGGTCTGTTTAAGTTTGTCTTTTTCTTCTTAAGGGTACTTGATCTTTTCTTGCATTTCAGAATCCATTTGGACAATCTAATCTGCTTTAAGAGTTGAGTGGTTATGAAAGCTGTGTTTTGAAATGTCTAGGAAACACTCAACAGCCACAACCTGGACTTTTCCTTGTCCATTTGGGAAATTAAATATATATTTAAGTTGGAAGTTTCTCATGCTGAGACTTTAACACATTAATCTTCATCCAGACTTTTAGTTTCCACCTGAAAGTAACAGTCACATCTCCATATCCGTACCAGCTACAGCTACTCAGGATATTTCAATTTGATTTATAGTCTGGCACTAGGAAAAGTATTTTGCTATTTTTTCCATATGTTTACTCTGGGCCATCTGTTAATTCTTCATGAGCACTTCATTCCATTGCTTCTTACACTGCAAACCTCTCCCCCTTTTTCCAGTGCCCCCTGTGTGTCAGCATTGAAAAGGGGCTGGGTTTTGCCAGAGTCACTCTTCATGGAACAAAATCAGTGTCCTGAACTGATCAGCTGTGCTCTCTCAAACCATACAAATCTGCTGTAGGGCAGTGACAGATTGACATTGCCCAAGATTTATGCTCTATTTTCCAAACAATTCCTGGGAGACAGTGACCTTGTTGTGGATTTTCTTTGAGGAAAAACTAAGAATTATTAACTTCAGATGATATGTAAATATATGGATCAATGCTCCTCTCAGCAGGTGATTGCCAGAGTATTCAATGACTGCTTTTTTTGGTACAAAAGACACCTTCAACTCTCTCCTTCCCTGAAAATCTCCTCGTAAATGTCTCTGATGGCAGATCGTTAAATGCTGAGCTGTGGCATTTCCCTGAAGATATAATTATAAAGCTGTGGGAGGAAAAGAGACAACTCTTTAGACCACACTCTTCATTCTTTTATGGCTGTGTAGTTCAGTGGCTAATGTGTATATTGAATTTAATTTAATCACTTCTGTTATTCTACCAGTTAGATAGCAGCCATTTCATCCAGACATATTATTAAATTATTTATATGGGACTTTCTACGAGCTCAACCTCATTAAGATGGAGTTAAAAGTTTATAAGCTCCAAAATAGTGTAGCTGGCTGAGGTCATGGTGAGAAAGCCTCAGTACAAGAACATTACATTTCCAAGCTGGAATTCATAAGCCTGCCTGTGAGCCAGATGCCTAAAATCCATGGCCACTGGAGATCCAGCATGGAGACACAGGAATTTGCAGAGTAACATGATGGGACAGCCACTCCCCAGGGCTCTAAAGCTTCATTGATCAAGGCTCCCCTAGCATGGCGGATGAGACACACTGAATGCGGATGAGACACACTGGATGCATGTAAATGCTGATATTTAGGTTAGTCTCATATAGAATCCCACCCAGACAGCCTGGAGGTGGAGCATCACTTAAGAAGTTTTGAAAAGTTTGGTTTTTTTCTTTTTTTTCTTTTTTTTTTTTTTTTTGCCTGGAAAAGAGTTACATTTTTCTCAGTATTTGCTTGAATAGTGTTTAACTCCTTGGAAGATAGTTTGGGTATTATTGTGTTCATTTTTGCTAAGGGCATCACAGCCTGGTTTTAGACACTCAAAAAAAAAAAAAAAAAAAAAAAAAAGCTAGGGATGCTAATCCTGGGATGCTTATCCATCTTACTCCCCAGTACCACACAATTAATGTAATGCCAGATTCCCAATTTTACTTGTTCAGGCCTCCCACCTTTCCTACACAATCCTTGCTATTGCTTACTTCCAATCCCCCTTTCCCACAGACTGCACAGTACCTCAAACTCACAAAGCACCTCCCAGGTATCCCCTGCACGGTAAACTCAGCTGGTGGGATTCAGGAGGCAGAGCCAGTCCTCAGCCCTTCTGGCTGAGCTAAATGAAAGCCTCCTTCCTGAGCATTTGTGAATCCAAAGATGCCTCTTCTATAACATGTGAGGCCACTCTTGGCCTTCTGCCCCTTGCTCTCCAGAGGTGGGACAGCAGCAGGATTAAGGGCCAGGCCAAAGAAGCAGGGTGTGAAGAGAATGGGTTGGCAGCAGGAGCAATCACATTTCTTCAGACTGACACCATTATATACAACTACTTAAAGTTAAGATTTCCTCCAAAATTCTCCTTTTACTATGCTTAACTAGAATTGGCTATGTTCAGTTGACAGTGATTTTGTAGCCCTGTCCTTGTTTCCATTATAGGAGCCATTCAATAATTACCTGTCCCACAACCACATCCTTCCCATCACGTGCTCTAACTACACAAACTCCATGTACAAATATCCCTAGGAGAGTGAACTTTGAATATGAAGTTTCCACCCACACATCACGGGACTCATGCAGCAATATTATGGTGCCAACCTATTTCCCTTACCAAATGTATTGCTGAAGTCAGTCAGGTTTCAGCAAGTTATCAAAACATGAATATAAATTAAATCACTGTGTTCTGGATTTCAAAGACTGAGACATTTCCTAGACATTTAGCTGACTGGGCATGTGGGCAGTTCCCATGAGCTTTAAGGTACTTCAAGCACTATTTTTACAACAGCAAGCTGCAACTATCTTCTTTCAAAAACCTGGCTATTTCCTGCAGCTTCTAGGAAAAAAGCTCAGAAGTTCTTGTTGTTAAATTATACCAAAATATGTCATGCAATATACATAGTCATAAGAGATTATAAGAACAAGGGACATGTGAAAGAGAAAGATAGGGAAAGAATAAGGCCTTATCTACCACAGGTTGTTATTTGACTTAGTGTGATTTTAAATTAATCTTGCTAAACTAGTGGAAAGCCTTTGTAAACCCCATAAATCATTTTTACCGTGGTTTAAATCCATTTTTTAAAAAAACAGATTAAAGTCGTGGACACAGGAACTCGTTACCACAAGTAACAGATTTGTGCACCACAGGCAATCTGCAATAAAGTGGAATATGTCACATGAACTGAAATAACACTGTCTGTGGAAATGCTTGTTTTAATTTATCTGAATCACCTAAGCCTGTAGGAAATGGAGACCTCCTCTAAAAAACACCAAGACTGTGAGAGGCAAAGTAACAAATGTGTGAGAAAAGAGCATGGATTGTGTTTCGAATTATACACTACATGCATAGAGTTCTGGAGATAAACATTAGTGTAACACAAATTTATAGCACTGCTGAGGGCTTTCCATCACATCATAACACCAAAGAACAAAGCTGGAGTGTTTTCTTGCCAAAATGGGATTTTCTAGCACTTTGCTGATTGCTTGTTTTTATAGCACAATCGGTTTATTTGACTTGTTTCAGTCTTCCTGCATTGCAGTTTCTGAGCCTGACCTGCAGGAACAAAAGCATTTGAAAACTTGGTTAAATATTGCCAAGGACATCAAAGATCACTGCAGTCAGCTGAAAAATGACTATTGACCTCCATGATCTCTGGTGTATGTGCTCACCATGCTCCGGTGTCTGGCATGGAAAGATGCTACTTTATAAAACATTCTGAAGCTTGGTAAAAAGAGGCAGGAAAATTGAGCTGCTCTCCATCCTAAAGACAACATTTTCACATTAAAGATAATCACATTTAGCATTACAAATGTACAAAAGTAATCAAAGTGAGGTTCTTACTTAAGGATCAAAAGACTTCTGTAATTCTGTTCACCAAGACTGTGTTAAAGTCACACTACTAATGGTCTTAAGAACTGAGCAATTCAGTTCAGAAGAACTCAACCTGCACAAGTGTCTTTGACTGCTGGATGCTTGCCATTCATTTCCTTTGCTATTTATACCCTTAATTTATAAATAATCTGGATTTACAAATTCTTTTAGCACAGGTGGCTGATTTCTTCTTGCTTTCCAATTGCACTTCAAGTTGTAAGAATTAGAAACAATTTCCATGACAGTGCAGGGCAGTTCCTAGCATGTGCCACTGCAAGGTTTTCTAAGCAACCTCTCTGCCTCCTTTTGCCACAAGACTGCATTAAAAAAAAAAAAAAATACTAGGAATCCTTTAGGTTCTGTCATACAAAAAAGTTTGCAGATAATTTTTTTCTAGCCTGACGCCCACTCTCCAGGGCGTTCAACTGGACTTCACTGAAATAAGCAGTGAATACAGTTTTTTTTTAAAAAAAACAAGTGAAATGCTATGATCTGGCTCCCAGCCATAAAAGCAGGGACACTGAAAATTAAAAATGGCATTCATGGCTTTTATTCACACTACCAGTTTCTTTCTTGATCTTACTCAGCAGACTCGTTTTTCACTGACCTTTGTGGTGCTGTAAGAAGAAAGAAATGGTTTGACACAATAAATCATGATGTCACTTTTGCTGTAATTGTATAATACCTGACTGGATTTTTTTTTCTTTAATCAAGGTGAAATATAGGGCTACCCTCTCTTTAGTGGGCTCAAATCAACTCTAAATCCCAATAACAATTAATTTTCTTGTCCTAATCAAATCCCCAGTTGATCTGGGCTTGTTCATGACCAAATTTAGTTTAGTATGATAATACTCAGAAAACTGTGTGTTGGGTACATAGAAAACAAGCTAAAACTTTGCACTGCTCAAGCCAAGCCTGTCAGGTTTACTTGCAGTCATTTTTAAGGAAACCCCTTATGCAGGGTTTTAGCCCTTAGGGCTAAATGAGCAACAATTTTGAAGCTTATTACTTTATTTCTATGGTAATTCCCAGGAGAATTCCACCCTTCTGGGGTTAAATGAAGTTGGAAAGGTTTGGACTGGGACTAAATGTTCCGTGTCCTTTAACATCTTTGTAAGTGTTTTATTCTATGAATATTTCATGTTGAAGAAAAGCCTTGTTTGTGCATGCCAGATAAGAAAGGTTTCAAGGATCTGCCATCTAGCCAAGAAAATACGAAAATCCATCAGAAATCCTTACCAGGGAGAAAACAGGAAAATGTAGCTCTAGGAACAAGAATCAGACACTTGAAAATGTTTCATCCTCCCAAATTTACATCCTTACCCAGCAGAAAAACGTGCTGCTGCTGCTGCACATTACCAAAGCCTGAGATCAATAGTAAGTGGGTAATTAAAAACCTGGTTATGTTTAAGGGACTTCTGTTGCCTGTTTGATAAGCTCAAAATTGTGCCTCTGTGTTTAAATCTCGTATTTTTAGTAATTATGAAAAAATGAGCAGTAGGAGGTAAACTTTCGGTTGACAGGGAATTCCTATAGATATTGGGATCCAGGCCTTGTTAAAAAAGGCAAGAAGACAATCCTAAAAAACCCAAAACAACCAGGAGCAACTAAACAAGAAGTGCAGGGCCAACAGCTGATTTGCGCCACAGGCACAATGATGTTTTCAAAAAGTCACTCCAAGGAGTCAGATTAGAACCCATTTTTGCACAGATTATTCTTGCCTTTACTTTCTCAAATTTATTGAAGTGGATTGGTTTATTCTCCAGCCTGTGAACAGAGCAATGATCACATGAAATCCAAACTGGTTTGTCTGGGGAAGTAATTAACAATGAAAAGATAGAGCTGCCAGACTGCCTTGGTCCTAGGTTAGGAATTATATTTTGATACAAAATTCCTTCACACAGGACTGAAATCAGCTGTGACCATGGGGAAGGCTGTTCAGTACTGAACAGTGATTCCAGGTCTCATTACCTTGATCTTAGTGTGATACTTAAATACTACTGCAATATTCTCACATCCCCTTCCTAATATACACAAAATAAATACATTTATACTTATTAGAAAGGAGATGTGAAGATTTATGGCACATTTTTGGATAGCTATTTATATATTTGCAAAACCAACAACCCTCGTCATTTTTTTTTAATTAATAATGTGTGTCACGGCCTTGATATTTATAGGTACAGGTTTTTCGCAAGAAAATGTTAATTACATTCACCAGCCATGAGCAGAATATATAAGAAGCAATTTATAAATTAAACACAGTAATTTAGGTTTCAGGAAATCAGAAGTAAACTAAAATTATATTTAGATTCAAGGAACAGAAATAGGTAATGATTCACTATGGCACAGTAAAACATAATCAACAGATGGCAGAGCAGTACTGGTCTTGGGGGTTTTTGTGTTGTTCTTTTTTTCTTAGTAAACATTAATCTACATTAGGTTTATAAGACAACAGTGTCAGTGCTTAATAAGGGTTTGAGAACAAATTTGTGTTTTTGAAACGTGGCAATTAGAACACCTAAGAAATATGAAAGGGGTGAACCCATGCAACTGGTGATTGGAAAAATAAAGTTTTAACTTAGATCTGGAGGTAACAGTCCTAGAAAGCAGAGAGATTCAGAAGAGGGTAAGTTGCAATATGAGATTAACTTTTAAATTAAAACCACTGACACATGCCCAGAGAAAAAAACAGAGGACAAGCCTAATTACTGTTAGCTTGTGCTTGTCCCAAAACTGAAGCAAACCTGAGGCCATGAACCCAAAAAAGCTCTTCCGCAGCATTATGAATTAAGGGAAAACAAACTGTGGCACCTGAGAAACCACCAGCAGACTAAATACCTCGTCAAGTATTCATTGGGTAAAACAAACACAAAACCAAACCAGCCAACCAACCAACCAACAAAAACACAAAAAAAACCAAACCAAACACCAACAAATGACAAAAAAAGAAATAAACCCACCTTCACACCTGCTTTGAACAAATTCAGCAGCAGAGAAGGACCTGCAGGTAAATTGACCTTCTCAGTAAGAACACAGCAGGTTAATGAAGAAAAGCACTTTTTGTCTCCATCTATTGGTCAGAAGCCCATTTAGCTGCTGGTTGGGTATGTATTTTGCAGTACTATTCCAGAAAGGACATCTGTGTAGTAAATACCCCGATATCCCCATCTTTTCTATCTTGTGATGAGCCTTTTTGATGCCCAGGAACGCATTCTCCATCTGCCTGATCAAAGCCTTTTTGTACAGAATGCAGGTGTCCAACTCCATTATTTGCTTGTAAGGCTGCAATAATGCAGCAGCCTCTGACAAACCACCTTCCTCCCAGAGAAATAAATGTGCCTTCACAAAAGGAGAATACTACAGAAAGGACCAGAAACCGAAGAGGTAATTTGAGTTTTTAACTAAGCACAGGAGTTAGAATAGCATATTAACATGATTTCTGGTGACCTCAAAACCAGAATGGTTTAAGGATTTTTTTGTTTTTTTTTTTTAAATAATAAATATAAATGTAAAGGTCTGAACTGAAAAGAAATACTGTTTTAGGAATTCTTCAGTCAGGGAACTGCATTAGCACTTCAGGAGAGAAGCTACAAAGGGAATAAGTAGCAATTTAAATGTGAGCAGCATCCCTTGATTTTTTTTCCTCATTTTTTAACATTAGCTTCCACAATAAAACAACCTGTATATAAGTTAATATTGGCATACTGTCCCTGCTCAGAGAGCATTCCTGCTGCATTACAGAAGGCAGCTGGGCGGCACAGTAAATGTGTCATTTGCTATTTAACATCTCTGTGACCTGGATTTAAATTCAGAGTCACACAAAATGAGACTTCAGTTCCCTCAGAGGACTATTAAGGCACACACAGAAAGACTTGTGAGGCATCCAAAGCCAGAGGGAACGCGCTCCCCGCGCTCGCCCCTGCGGACACACACCCTCAGAGCCCACGGGGAAGAAGGAACTGGATAATTTTTATTAAAAGGATGCCTTCAGTTTGGAACAAGAGCACCCAACTACTGTGAATAAATCTTCTGTTTATTTAAAAGTTTACCCACAAGGCTTCGACCTCCCCGTGAGAAAAGGCATTTGATATGTCGCTTTATCCCACAGCCTCACACTGAGCTTTGCAGGTCTAATTGTTTTCCTGGCCACAAAGAATAAAAAGGAGAGCTGTGAAAATTCAAAAATGTTATATTCACTCCCTTAAAGCATCATTACCCACCATCTACTGCATAATACTCCCAGCCTTGCTGCTGCCTCTGTGAACAGAACGAGCTGCATGCCTTACCTTTACAAGGCAGGGCAAGTGCTTATGGTGAGGCTTGTCTTTAAATTAAGCTCAAAACTCACCTTCTTTATTAGTTTTACATTTGCCACCTCAAAATATTTAAACTTTAGCTTCAGCATGAGTCAGTGCTTTAGGCCCAGTTATCTTTTTGACAACTGGCCCATCAAAACCTGGAGACCAACACACAGGTGAGGTGGCATCTGTGTACATCACACATGCCAGGTGATGTGAGCCCAGCACCTCTCACCTCACTGCTGTGCCCTCCATCCCTGACCCCACACCAGTCTGGATCCCTGCAATGATCCTGCTCTGCCCCTGCCTCCACCTTCAGCCTCCTGTTCTCTGCAACCAGCTACATGCAGCAGCCCTCCCAGCTGAAATAGACTCTTTTTTTAATATATATTATTTTTTCTTTCTTTTTTTTTTTTTTGGATGGACCTAAACAGATTAATTCCTGGGTCCCCTGACTATTATGGTAGTACTGGCACAAAGAAGGAGGTACAAAGGTATCATCTATGTACAGACTTAGATTAAATCTGACTCCCTAGACATGAACCCCAGAAGCTCAACTGCAAGAAGATATACTTGTAAAGTTTCCAGGTAAATGTTTTCCATAGAGTTTGATTTTTGCCATTGTTTCTTTGAAATATTGAAACAAAATAATTTTGTTTCAGAGAGCTGAAGTTTAACCGAAGCATCTGAAAGTGTCAATCTAAATCAAATCACTCAATATTAATGCACACCTGTCTGAACCTCAACATGGTCTTTTCATTTTCCTTAAAAAACAAAATATTGTGAAGCCCTTCTGAATAAAAAGATGAGGATGAACTGAGTTGTAAGTCATGCTGAAAGGTTCCTGAGAAGGAGAAACCAAAACAGCCATACCTTTCTGCACACTTTTATGGGTCCTTTTCTATGTAGAATACAGATTCAAAGGAGAAATTTAAGCAGGATTTGGAAACCTGTCAGATGTGTGACAAGCCAAAATAAACTCTTCAAAACCCCCTTGGCCCCCCTGATGGTTGTGTCTTGCAAAGTACCAATGGCCCTGCCAGTCATCACTCCCCTCTCTGCCATCCTGCCCCACTGCAGGGACAGGACACTGTCCATTTTTAGCATGAATCTCCCTCCCCAAAGCATCTTATTATTATATGAAGGGCCATGCACAGCTCAGGCAGGTCCCAGAGCAACATGAGGTTTGAGAGCACCAGACCAGGCTGTCCTTGTTCCCCTCTTCAGATATGATGAAGGTGCCACCTCCATCATCTGTTTCATTCCCACTCTCCAAAACTATTTTCTTATTTTATTGTACTAACCATTTCAGAAGGACACCTGTCTTCAACCTTTGGCCGTGACAGGCATTTTCTGCTGGCAGCAGCAGGAGATCCCACACCCACAGACTTAAGTGGACCCAGTGAAGGCTTCTGCATCTCTCCACATTTAGTCATACACACACAGAGTTAAACCCACATATTTTTCTATTTACATTCTCAGTTTTATCTGTATTTTGTCACTGTCACCAAGAGTTACATGTGCTAAAACACCTGTGAGCCCCAGGTTTCATCAAGGATCTCTTTTTGGCAGAATTCCCTTTATTTATCTTATTTCCCCACAGAAAAGTCTAATTGGGATGTTATCTCCTGGCTTTATTCAATTCCAACAGGACTCTTCGGGGCTAGGGATAACTATAAATCAAATGCTTCAGAATAAATCAAAGCATAAAATTACATTGTCTCTGGCAAGAAAAAGATTTGATTATCTGCATTTCCGTACGAAGAAATTACAGAAGAATTTGCTTTGGAGTTTAAAGGCCTGGCTTGTTCCCCCTTGAAATGTAGCAAGCAAACAGGTTTTGTCCCTCCAATCTTATCCTGACAGGAATCAGTTTGAGCTGATTTGTCCCCTCCCTGGTGATAGGGAGGGAATGCAGAGCCCTTGGCATTGTAGATGGAGCTATTCCGGTCCGCGCAGACCGGCAGGGATTTTATGTAGAGCAGGAATTGAATTGTGCATCTCTCCCAAATGATGGGAAAATCACTTGCCATGAAGGTGAGGCTGTGGAAGGAATCAAAGAACAGCACAAAGCACACTACAAATAAAGGTCAGTTTCTTGCTGTATTTTCTACAGCGGAAGACTAAACTTGGGGACATGTTGGAAACAGGTAATTGCATTATCTGATGAGTATTTGTGGTCTATACAATCTCGTATCCCAAAAATGTCATCAAAGGTAAAAATGGGCAATATAAGGATTAGCTATAAAAGTCAGTAGTTAATGATTCACCATAATGCATGACTTAGCTGTAAGCTAGGAAAAAACTCATAAAAATAGCTCAAGAAACTAATTTCTTATGCTTTTTCAGGCATACAGATGATTTAAACTCAGGCATTTCCATATTCTTCAGATCCCTGAGCAATAGCATTTGATGAGAAACCGATCTGTTTAGACATTCTCTTTTAGGGTGAATAACGACACTTTATGGCATCCTAGAAAAGATTGTGTAGTTCCATAATTGGTAATTTTGTACAGCTTGCATGAGGTCCCTTGTCATTTCACAAATTTCCCAAAGCAACTGCTGTGACTGGGGTGCTATAATTGATTACGCGGAATTGCTGGGAGAGAGAAACGAGCACACAATCAATTACATTGATAGAAAATTGGTGGGGCTGAAGAGTGATTTATAGCAACCACAGCTGAACTCCTAATGGCAGAACAAGTGCCATGCTCACACTGTGGGCTCAGTGTCAGATTACAGAGCACCTAAGGACTGATTCTGGATCACCCTGGGTTAATTCCAGCAGGACAGTCCAGCTTTCCAGTGAGAGAAAAGGCAGAGCTCAGCATTTAATTTCTCTCCATGAAGCTGAACCCTGAGTTGTGTCCTTGGTTCTCTACAGGTGATGCCAACCTGAGATTTGCTACTGGTGTCTTCACTCTCCTGTTCTCTTTGCCCAGGATTACAGCTCTCAGTCATCAGAAAAACTTCTGGGAACACAAGATCTGTTTTCAAATTCCTTAATACTTCTCTTTGTGAGCAAAGCTGAGTTTTAGCCATTGAGTGCTGCTTGTGTCAGATTTATCTCTAAGTGAGCAGAGTGCTTGTGATTTCATGGGCTCAGCTGATGAGGCTCAAATGAACTCAAATGCTTTCCCATGTGCTACAGAGAGAGAAGTTCTGTACTGCCCTTGCTTCACCACAGCAGCTCAGATCCTGTAAGGATTCTGCTCCCCACCTACAGCAAAGGGAAGACTGGACCGATGACATAACAACAAACTCTCAGTTCTCCTCATGTATTTTGGTCCTACTTCTACATCCAGTATTTTCCTGGGGTTTTTCCTGGTTTCTGAAATTTCACCACCTACTGCCATTCATGGTACAAGAATTAGAGATTTTCTATACAAATAAAAATGTTCACCTGAATTCATGTCTGACCCTCTGGGCAGAAACATTACCATGTGTGCCAGAGCACGGCCCCAGACTCCTTCCCTTGCCATTGCTGGGAGCCTCATGTGCTAACTGAAGCAGCCATCAGAGAATTAATGAGCAGAACTAATGAAGAAAAATCTTAATGAAGAAACCTACACTTTTTTTTTAATCTAGAAAGTGGCTATGTAATTTTATATATATATGTATATATGTATATATACATACTTCATATTTATATGTATTTGTGTACTTCATACTATTGTCTTTCAGACTGATGTCAGCAGTAGATGTACCAGTTCTTGAACTCAGACCCCAGTGTTTTTGTAAACACCGCAAAAAACAATCTGAAAGTGCTTGTAGTATCAAATTCCTACACTGAAACCTTTTATGTCACTTCAGAGCCTCCCATAAAGACATTAAGCACAGTTATGAAAAACAACAGTCTTCCAGGAAACTCCACTACAATGACTCTTTTCCAACACCAGCTATCAGAAAATCTCTTTAAGATGTTCGATGTGGTAAAATATGTAAATGACATACAGTTGCTAGGAGATAAAAAACTACATGAACTTGTGAAAACATTGCAATCTGCTGCCTTTGAATCTGCAAGGTCAGCTGTATTTTTCATGATGATAACTTATTTATATTTTCTCCTTGATAAAAATGAGCTTCTGTGCAGTTTACCTCTTTACTTTATACCAGCTGACCTACTGTACCTATAAATTGGTATTTATTACAAGGCTGGTTAACTCCCTCATAGAGTTTACAGCCCTTTAATTACATTCACCAGACTAATTAATAAATACACCGTACACTACTCTTGAAACAAGCAAAGAGTGTATACTCAACACTTCTGTATCCGTTTATTTATTTAAGTATTTCATTAAATGTTAGATATGTCTCTTTTTAATGAAAAACATTGGAAGAGGAGAATGAAAGTGTGGTTTATTGTCCAATTAACAAATCTAGTAGCTTACCCTGTCACTCAATGAATGATAATGTCTGGCTCATAAATCAGGAAGAAAACTACTTAGGCATAGACCTCGTAATCAATGCTACAAGTATTGGCTGCTCTCCACATAATCCAGCCCTAAATGTGCAGCATGATTTTATTCCAGTAACACATTAACAGAATGTACAACCATTTTGACTTTTGAGAATGGGCTAACGGTGTCGCGGCAAAAAGCATTTGTCCATTTTTTAAAATAAATGTGTCCCAATGATGAATGTGTTCAGCAATTTTAGTGATGAAGCAGCAACATGAACTAACTGTGGCCTCACAGTGGAGGCTCTTTCATCACCATGTTTCAGACGGAATCTCCACCAACCAAGGTGTGCTGGCTGGGATTCAGTTTTCATACGGACCTTGGTGGTTCTGTGTTTACATGCATATCTTGGAATTCATGTATTTTGGTATCTGCACAGGATGACACTGCTTTTCTGGGCAGCATCACTTGCTCTGTTTGAACAAATGAGTGCCAAAGCACTGTAGGTTGTTGGGGCAGTGGCCAGAGGCTTTGTAGTATCATTGTGCCAGAAGGCTCGGAATGAAACCAGCAGCTTTCCCACTTCCATCCCCACTACTGACTCCAAGGCATTGTCCTGGTCCAAGGACTTGCCACTCCGCTGTGGAAAGATGGCAACATTTCACTGTTTGTACTTGTTATAAACCTCTCCTGATGTAAAGCTGCTGTCTTTCGAATGCTCAGAGGGTTTTAAACAGGGTGTTAAAAGCATCTCTCAAAAAACATTACAAAACCTTACTAAAAGACTTCACAAATGCATCGACAGAAAGCAAAGGGCAAGATCCATGGCTTCTGTCACTTCTTGGTTGACAACCCATTTTTGCTGATGCAGACACTGCAGGAAAGCCAAGGAACTGGAGACCCCAGCAAAATGACATGTGGCACTGATGTGTCAAACATAAAAGCCTGAAGAATCCAACAATTTTATGTTGTTTTTGTTGGGTTGGTTCTTTTTTTTTTTTTTTGCCTAAAGTGAGCTCACTTATTTGCTAAGCAGCTTTGCCTGAGCTTTCACAACTAGAGCTGTGGAGCAACAGTAACGGAATTATGAAAGATCCCCCTGGGATATTTGAAAGGGTGAGAAGGTTCCAGAGTAGTTGAAGAATAAATCCTAATTCTCATCCAAATGAGAGAGAATGGGATAATCATGAAAATATTAGCAGAATAAGCATGTTGAGTAACAGCCAGAGGATCTTTTACCAAAGTCATCCTAAGCAGGATTGAGGAAACACTTAAATTAATAACATGTGGATTAGCACAGTTTTAGGATGAAATGGCGTTTATGCACCAAATCTTTCTGATCACACAAAATGGAGAAATAGAGCAATTCTGTGTGATGTTTTCTTGCAGAAGTTTCATCACTTAAAAAAATGATCAAGATGTGCAGTAATGGAAAATCTCTGAAACAAGAGAAAACAGGTTTGACTTTGCTCCACTGTACTGTCTACACATGTACTGAAGCAGATAATTTAGATTGTTTTAGAAATATAATGTAATTTTTTTTTCCTGTTTTCTTCTCTTCCTTGAAGAAGTAACACCTTTCCTAAGGGAAATAGTTCATGTACTGCCATGATGATCATGGCACTACCAGAACAGAATAATCAATGCATGTTATTATGAGAATTAATGGAAAATAGGATAGAGGAAGGAGACAGATCTGAAATATATCTGAAAAAAACCTGACAAAGAAAATAGATATTCTCTTAAAAAAAAAAAAACAAAAGAAAAAAAAAAAAAAGAACATTATTTTTGAGATAATGTGAAATGGAATCAGAGAAAATTCTCAACAGAAAAAGCCTCTAGCACTGATGAAGGACTAAGCCTTCCTTCTGCAGCAGAGGAGCTGTCATGCAGATAGAAAAAACCCACAGTTCAGTGAAGTAAGAGAACTGTGTCTTACCATCAGTGGCCAAACACGTATGGGATGAAATACAGGCTTCCTGCAGTGTTTTAACATCTCCAACACCGTTGGAGTGTTGAGGAATGACCCTATGTATGCATCTGACCTTCTCAATCTCAGGCCCCATTCCAAGCTCTGATTCAGAGGGCACCATCATGGATTGCACTGGAACAGTCCAACCAGGGCACTATTTCAGAGAGCTAAGGAGTTCTTGGGAATGACATGAACCTCCACTTGCCTTCCCCAGCTGTCACTGTGATTCTCCCTTCTCTTATCCCTGCTAAGGTATCATCTTGCTGGCTTTTAGAGTGCTCTCCAGTTGCCAGATTTGATGGACATGGCTACAGAATGAAGGTGTTTCATTACCTAGCTTCTTCAGACTATTTAATTATAGAGGTTTGTAAGTATTATAACCCAAGGGTAGGTGGTTTATTTAGGCACTGGTCTTAATCACCTGCAGTTTTCAATCTTGTGGATGGATGCCTGTGAGGGGAATATGCTGGGGCTGAACATGTTTGGAATTAGTCTGCTTGTTTTAATGGGACAGCCAAGAAAAAACAGAACTAGGCAGAATGGTAAAACCAGAAAAACATCTGCCAAATCCATTTTAATGCTTGCCATCATGAATATCATGAGCAATCAAAACCAGTGGTCCTGCACAGGTAATCTCTGTGTCAAAGGCTTTCAGCAAGCTCTAGTTGGAAGCATCTTCTCCAGTGTACCACCACAGGAATCCAATTCACAAATGTCATAGTGTGCAACACTCATAACGGAGCACTAAGGGCTGTAAATTAAACCCATAAACAAGAAAGGACTCATTTAGACTTTCTGACCTTGTTTACCTCAGTGATTGCTAAAGTGGCTGTAAAATTCATGACCTCGCCTGATTTCACAAAACCATCCTTGCCTCAGTCTGCAAAAGTCTGCAAAATATAAAGATATCATTTTTGTTTGCCCCCATTTTTTCCACTTAATAATTTAACTTCTGAGATTGAAATTGTCAGTATGTTTAGAACTACAAAGCCTTGCAAAGTTTTAGGTAATTACTGTACTTTTGTAATCGGGTCATTCACACCAATGAAGGTTTTTTCCTTACTTCACATAACTTCCAGAGCAGGTCTGCTTTTCTTTTTCCTATTTTTAAATAAAAGAAAGATTTAATACTTTACCTAAACAGACTAATTAGTTGGTTAGATGTTTGTAGGCTGACTGCTGAAGGAATAAGTAGATTGCATTTCATTAATCAAAATCAGCTTTAAAACCCTATTACTCATAAAACATTTACATTTTACAAATCAGCTGACACATTCCCAGACTATCCATTAGAGATTTGCTTGTGCTTATCTAGGATTCTACTCCTTCCCAAGGTTGCTGTGTATCTAATGAGAACAATGTGTTCCAGTGACCTCCACAATGTAAAAAATGCTGCCCTTGTTTAGACACAAATTATTTCCCTCTACTTGGTGAACATGAAAGTGGCTAGTGCACTATTACACCATGCATAATTTAATGTTATATTTATTATTCTCCTGCTTATATGGACTTGGGTTTGAAAACTTCAATATTTATGTACTGAACTCTAAAATAACACAAGAAAAAAAAAAAAACCATAGCACAGGCATATGAAGTAAGAAAAGGTTGTCTTTGAGCAGTGGTTATGGACTAATATATATCTAACTTTGCAAACATGGGGAAAAAAGTTGTCAAGAGACTTAAACAGAAGTTTTTTATTAATTGAACTGTAACACTGAATATTTCCAAATAGCAAAGGAGGAAAAGGCACAACTTAAAAGGGCAGAATAGTTCAAATGCAGTTAACAAAGTGTCAGCTGGATTCCCTCTTTGCTTACTAACAGCAGTGCAATGCTCTGCCTCAGACTTCCCAGGAGTCATTTCCCAAATTGCTCAAGCTCTCTAAATCTCTGAAATGAGAATAATAACAATTCTTATCTCCTGCTCTAAAACCCTGCAAAGGTCTCTTGTCAGGTTTTTGTGCAAAGACTTCCACAGTGGCTCTGAGCTCAACTGAAGTCTCTGGGCACTGTGAAATTTAAATAAAATTATTACTAGTGACTATTACCAGTGATCACCATCTCACAAAACTTAACCATCAGCTGCCATATGAATGGTCGGTCTGAACACAGCAATTGTAATTTTCCCTATTCCAGAAGTGATTTCCATCTATAATTTATGTAGCTATAAAATTTAAATGGCTCAGCCTCTCCTCCTCTGAGTTTGTGATTCACCTGATCGAACAGACACTGTGGGCCTGACAGTGAGGGGATGCTGTCTCACCTACATAATGGACTTCTTTCCTTCTTTCCTTTTTTCCTTCCTTCCAGGGAACAGTTCTACAAGGATTTGATCCCACTCCTGAGGAGCTCTGCTGCTGCTTTCAAAGGGTGAAGGAGGAAGCAGCATGGGCTTCATCCACAATAGCAGAGGCCAGAATAAGCAGTTCAATGTTATATCCAACTGCTACCTGATATATGCAGTTTCTCCCTCAAAGCCAAGCAAACCCTGAATTCATTACAATATCATGAGCTTTAAATAAATTAACACCCAGCTTGTGTCAGGACTCTGTGCGTGCTGAGCGATTTGCATTCCGTGCTTCCACGGATGTTTCTTCTCCTTTGCAACTCTCCTGTTGGCAGAAATCAAATCAGGACACGACAGATTGCACCTAATTCTAATGCTTTACATCTTTTCCTTGAACTGTACTTAAAACTGATATGAAATTTATAAATTCAGATTTTAATAAAAGTTTATATTAGGGAAAAAATCAAATTAATCAAGTGTGACAGAACACCTGTCAGACTGGACTGAACTTGACCATCCTGATGGCCTGGGTTAATGATCAGTGCCCCTCCCCAGGCAGGCTGGGTCATGATCTGAGAATCACAAGGAGTTTGTGACTCTCCAGCAGCAAGGAAACCACAAGAATTCAGCTCAGGGATGAGTTCTGAAGCATCAATGCCACTGCAGATGCTGGGACCATTCCTGCAGCACACCTTGGGGCAGACTCAGTGTGAGAAGTACATCTCCCTCTTTACACCAGCAGTATGTCCTCACAAAGCAGCCCTTGAATACTCCAGATGTGATTTAGAACGGAACACATCTTGCTGCAGAATTTTTGTTTTTATTATACCCAGGTTTTTCCCACTTCAAATGTTTTTTACTTGCTGTACTAACTTTGTGCAGTCTTACAGAGAGGAAGGAAAAAAAACATGAAGGGTTTTTACCTGCAAGTACTTCTGTGTATCCCACATGTTGCACACATGCACAAACATCTTGATTCTATCTGCCCTCTGTTTCTCACACAGAGAACTTGACAGATCCTATTAACTTTTTGAACAATGTTACTAAAGAAAATTACTTCCTAATTATGAAGAAATAAAAATAACAAGGGAATAAAATAACACTTAATCTTTCTGTTGATTTAGAACCTAGCCTTCATTTTTGTAATAAAATCTCAAAATATATAAAATCCCTCTGACAACTCATCTGGGACACCATGCCCAGGACTTTACTGATGAAAGAACCACAAAGGGATTGATCTCCAAAAAGAAAGAGATGTTCTCAGTTATTCATAATTTTAGGGATAAAAACTGTACACACCTCCCTTGCATGTTAAAATAATAAAGGTATTTAGTCTGAGGACTTGTTTCCCAGCCAGCCCTAATTTCTTATTGCATCACAATCCCTGTGTGCTGCGTACTCCTCCTGCCCCTCCACCTTCCACCTGTAAGCGGTAAATTCAGAAAGGAAGGTGCTTCTCTATGTCCTGCCCCTCTCCTTCAGCAGTTACAAAGCCACAGAAAAACCTGAATTGGAAGGAACCCACAAGGATTATGGAGTCCAACTCCTGAACTGTCACAGAGCAACCTCAAATTTTTGGTAAAATGCTGCTATCAGCAAAGTTCTGCCATGGCACTAAAATACTTCCTTGATCATTAAATCTTGAGGTTTTGGAGAAACATTTTCTGATTTATCTTAGTTTGAATTTAATTGAATTGAGTTATTTATAAACTCTGTTACCTTCTACCCTACTCACACTACTGTACCACGGTCTGTTGATTAAAGATCCATCTATTGCATAGCAAGGTCATCTCACCCATGAAAGCTGTTTATGTATGGGATGCAAGCTCAGGGCATATTGATCCATAGGATGAAAAGAGATCATAGGGCAAAATGCCCTGACTATTTTTAGTTGGGTTAATTTTTTTCCCCGCTATCAGATAAAAGGAGATGACTGCTTTAATGCATTGTGCTGGCTCCCTTGCTTTTCAAAGGAAAAGCCATATATGCCTCTATGTGCTGCAGCTTCTCTGTCACTTTTATTCTACTTCAGTTTGCATTAGTGACACTAAGAGAGAATCTGAGTGCTGGCCATCAGGTCTGATTGCTGGCCCACGCTCAGGAGCTCAGTCCAGCTCTGTGGTGAAACAACACCAGGCATTTCTAGCCCCTGACACATTCAGTCCTGGACAGTCAGGGATGCCTTGGCTCATGATGGTTAAATTGTATCTAAAAACTGTTTGCAGAAGCTACTCAACCATAGGGTAAATCCATCTAATAGAAAAAAAAAATACTTAGAAAAAAAAAGCTTCAGTTGTCCCATTTACCTTCTGTTCAGCAAATAAAAAAATACTTCAATTTATTTGCTGAACAAATTTCCATAAAATATTAAAGGAACCACTGGCATCAATTTTCCTCCTATTGCATAAAATATTTTGCAACTTTATACAACTCCAGTTAGAAAGCTTTTATTGCATCTATTTCCATAAGATAAAATCAGAATCTGCTCTCTTTTACAAATCTGATTGCTTTTGCCTTCTGGTCTGCTTTATCTCTTTAATGTTTATTCTTTCAGTCAGCACTTTGCAGTGCTGATTGCTTCAGCTTTTTTCCCCCATTAGACAAAACTTTTTCCCAAGTCACAAGCTCTGAGCTGGGCTTGGCTCTAGTACCAGCACTCACCTGCATCTACAGGGCTGTGCTGCCTCCTGTCCACAGGGAATCTATTTCTGAAACAGCTCATCATATGTGACATGTATTACCACTTTTCTCTCTCATGTTTGGACATCTCTTAGTTTTTATGAGCAACAGAGAGAGCAATTCCAGCCATGTTCAGAGCAGCAGTGCAAGGGCTTTGCAGATCTCATGTGCCAGGACAAAAGACGCTGGGTTTGGGACAGAGGGATTTAAGAAAAGGATTGTCAGACACAGAGTGACTGAACACTTTGGATGAGGAATATCATCCTTGCCATCCTCTCCTGTTTCTCTAACTCTGGTTACCTGCCTGCTTGGAGTTCAGGCTTTGCTCCCTCAAGGCCTCTCCTGCTTATGAAGCTGCCAGCTGAAATGGAACAAAAAGTAGCCTGAAAAAGCAATCCTTGGGAGCAGCTCTGCCATGAATCAGTCAGGAGGAAGAGACACAGAGAAACTTCCACATAGAGAACATAGAGAGATTGTCATGTCAGGCTGACTTGTTTCCAGGTTTTCAGGCAGGTAATGCTGGATAAGTTTGTTGCAGATATTGTTTTATGCTCTGCAGAAAACCCAGCAGAGGTTTAGATTTCCTTTGAGCACCTTGGTTTAGAGAAGCAGTAAATACTGCTTGAACCTGCACAAAGAAAGAAGTAAAAGAGAAATTACTTCAACAATGCTGAATACCTCAGCATTTCAGTCTGGGGATGGGAGATATGGAGCTGAAGATGACACTGTCTTTGTACTAGAGGATGCTTATAAATGTTTACAAATGGAAAAGGGAAAACCTCTCAATTTTCCCACAACCTGAGCCTATCTAGAGGTCTGAGCACAGAAATCACTGAAATTGTGTTCACCACAATTTTGCACATGAAATATATGCACATTTTCTGGTCTGAAAGATGTGAAGCAGAATTCCTCTTCCTATTTGTCCTGAACTTTATCTATTGCAGCTATTTAGGGAAAGTCTTTCAAGGATGAAAGGTTAATTATCTTTTCTGCTATTAGCCCCAGTGATATTATAAAAGTTCTCGAGATGTTAAGAATTAAACCATCTGTGCTTTTCAGGCTCATTGCAACCTCCTGCTCTCTCTGTTTGAGGGTGGGGGGAGGATTTGGAAACTGCTTTGTAAAACTTGTAGGAAAAAGGGTGGAGATGGATGAAGTGGCTGGTGCCCACTCAGCAGACACAGAGGGGACTGGTGGCACTTAATAGAAATCAGAGAGGTTCTCAAGTTGTGGTAAGTGCTCTAGAAAGGAGCT
This sequence comes from Peucedramus taeniatus, assembly GCA_013400575.1. NCBI lineage: Eukaryota > Metazoa > Chordata > Aves > Passeriformes > Fringillidae > Peucedramus > Peucedramus taeniatus. The sequence goes on along the minus strand of WBNO01027033.1, from coordinate 261,802 downwards.
AAGACAAAAGTAAAGAATAAGAAACCTTCTGTCATGCTACAAGTCTCTGAAACAACAAGGCAATAAGCACTACAGAGGAGCTTGCTTTGTTTTGTGAGTACAAAAATACCTGACATTAAGCAGCTGAGCATCCGCAAAGGGAAAGTCAAAGAGCATTTCAAATGCTCTGCTAAGTTATGTACAGCAGAGCCTTCTGCATTCATTACAGACCACCTTTTGCCATGCATCTGCTTTACTTATTAGTGTAATGAATCCCTAATTTATTAAAAAACCCCCCACAGAACAATCCAAGTACATGGCTCCCTTTGCACTGGCAGTGTGAGAATCACGTAGCCCGTGTATATTCAGTATCAAAGCTCTCTCTGCTCTCTGTGAATGTATCTCAGAAATCATCCCTTGCATCACACAGCCAGTGATCCTGATGCAGAACACTCTCTGAAGGATGTTTTCATTTGTTTCCATTTTCCCCTTTGTGTGTGTCAGAGCTGCTGCTTCCAGATGGAACACACTGAGTCGTGTTTGACTTTCTGTGAGCTCCACTTTGAAGCTCCCATTCATGCAACAGCCTTGGAGAGGGGAAAAAAAAATCACTTTGACAAGATTATGCATAAGAAAATTGAAACAAATACAGGAACGTGGTGAATTGTACCTTGACAGCCCACGACCCTTTGCCAGAATCAAATGCACGTATATCCTGATGTTCAGAAAAGCTCCATTACCATTATCCTCTGTATTTCTGCCTTCCAGCCCAATTTTGAGCCAGAAGGGATGGAATTATTGCATAAGTCTTGCTGCACAGTGTTTTAGTGCGCAGCTGGATTAGGCTGCAGCTCATTTAGGAGGCAGCTGAATTCCATGCCAGAGGCAGAGAGGGCTCCAGGACTTGTGTAGGAATTCAGGATGAGCTGTGGAAATGCTCTCAGCTACACTTTGCTGGTCCTTCTTAGTGGGGAAGGCCCTCCTGTCATGGTGAATCTGGATGAGGATGCTCCCTGAACAACGGGCTGTCAGCACATTTAGAAAAACACTCAGGGATCAGCTTCTGAGCAATTCAGCCAAATTCCCCCAGCAAAAATCTGCAAAAATAGGAGCTTCTGATCTTTCTGATAATTGCAAAATGAAAAAAAGACATGTTTTGTGCAGATTGTGACAGAACTTGCAATCTGTTCATAAGCAGCATAAAGTCATAGGATGGAAAGTTCTTCTGTTATTGTCTCTGCATTGCCCTCTTTCTGTCATAACATTTCCGAACCACTATGAATTTACTAAACTCTAAATTCTGGCTCCTCTATTACCAGCCATAAAGAGCTCAGCTTCATTATGCAACTGTAATTTCGTTTAATTTTTTGAGACTTCAACATGATTTTCTTCATGCAGAATAAGAAAAGTTATTGAAAATGACAACATTTTAGTTAGGTTGAATGAGCTTATCTCAATCACTCTGCTAGGATAATAATTTGTGTTGCCTAATGTGAAAACCTACCTAGTTTCTGTTTAAATGCAAAAAGGAAGGAACATTTACACTGAGTTTCACGTACAGATTTTAGGTAAAACAACAAAACATTCTAGCTATGCTCAGATCTTTTCAAAGTTAATTTGTGTATGAGTTTCTGTATGGAATAGTATAAGCAGAAATAACTTTATGTATATTTTCTAGCAACTTCTAAGAAAATCTGCAAGTGTTTCTGGAGAGAAAACAATTATCCACTGCTTTTAGAAAAGAATTATTATAATCAGCTTCTGTTATTTATGGAGACACTTATATTTCACAAAAGCCTGGGGCCAACCCAGTTTGTTTTAGGGTGATGGTCTGAGTACACAGGGCACAGTGACAAGGATAAGAGTGTCTCCATCAATCTTTTGGCCAGTTCTGTAGGAGCCACAATTCAGGCCTGGTCTGCAGGATGCTTTTAAGGTCTTTTATGAATGTTCCATGCCACAGGTAGATACAGCTCCTCTGTCACAGCACAGGGAGCTGGACTGGCCACAAAAATGACAGTGCTCTGTCTTTTGATTGAAACCTTGCCTTGAATCTTGAGCCTGTGGCTTTATCAGGATTTGTTCATAAAAATAAAGGTGATCTGATTGCCATGGACACTTCTCAGTGCCAGTGAAGTGACGTTTGTGGGAGAGAGCCTGCCACAACCAGTGTTGCATGAGCAGCCTGTGAGCCTCTATATCTTCCCAAAATCCTGGTGCAGTGTTATTAAACATTCTCCTTCCCCAGAGCAACCTGGCAGCTGAGGATATTTGTCAAAGAGGGATCAGATTCAGCCAAACAAGCCACCTCTCAAACTGGAAAACTTTCCCTGAGCTCTGCTGGGGACACTGAAATTAATCCTCAACTGCTCACAGTGGTGGCCACCTCACCTCCCACTGCTGGAAGCTAAAACACAGCAAGAAATTTTGGTAACTGTCCCACCCAGTCACAGGGAGCTGACACCTAAGGGAGAAGCAAGGCTTTAATGTGATGTAGTGTAATGATGAATTCCTCTTATATTATCCATCACTAAAAATCAGTACAGGAAAACAGAATTTTGTTTCTTAAAACCACACTGTTCCCAGTACTTTCCCCCAGGTCTTTATTAGAAGTTCATTCATTATCATCCCCACAGCACTGGGCTACAAATAAATACCAGCTTTTTGGAACACACACATGTGCAACGTCCTAACAATTCCCAGTGAATAAAGGGAAATGCTGAAAACATGTTTCATAAACAGGATATTCCCCAAAGTCTTAGTGGTTGTTGGTTTAGTTTTAACTTCCATTAGCAGCTCTTAAAAACTCCTGTGTCTTCATATGCAAAAGCCCTGCAAACAAAATGCTAAAACATTTTGAGCTGGGAAAAAGTCAGGAAGACTAAAGAGTCTCATTCTAAAGTGCCAACCTTTCCCTTTCTCCATGTTCACTTTGCTTATAGGAGAACATGAGTTTCAGGGTAAAAGGAAAGAGAAAGAAAGGCTAAAAGTAGGCCGAGATGTACAAAGCAAGATAAACCACTTCAGCCTAATGAAGCCAATTGAAAACTTGGAAACTGTTGTACAAAAAGGAGTCAAATGAAGCCAAACTATTGCTCTCAGACTCCCTGTGCTTGGCAGGTCTTTCCCTGCCTCATCTCCCAGTGGTTTTTAATCTATCAGACCACATAAGCACTGTTTCCCTGTCTTTAATATATCTTTATTTTTTTTCTCCTGAAAAAGACAGACAATATATTGTGAGTAAGTAAAGTCTAGAATTTTAACTCCATTCGTCTGCTCTGGTTTTTGAACTAATGCATTTTGTGTGAGTATCATCTATGACTACGTTGGCAAATTGAGACAAATGACTCTCAGAGCCAACAGCAGAAGGGCTGGAATATTGGATCTTCTTTTTCTGTATCTTGCAGCTTTTCAGAGCTCACCTGAAAAAGCAGTAAGACCTAATTTAAGTGTATGCAACACACGAGCTAATGTACAAGGCTGCTCTCTGCAGACCTCGCAAACATCACTGGGTGGACACAAACACTTCCATGTCCTCTGCAGTTATTTTGACTGCCTTATAAAAAACTGGAATGCAAGTTTGGCCTCTCCAGCCCATTATGCTTTGAGTGTGGCCTAGTTGCCAGCAGCCAGCATTTGCAAGCAATTAATATAAAGCACTGTGAGATGAGAGATCCCATTACTCTTCCTTCATTAGCCTTAAAAAACTTGCTTTTGACAAGTCTGTGGTCAGAAAAATCTGACTTTTAAGAGCTTCTATAGCCCACAGTTTTACCTTCTAGCATGTTCACATCTCCAAGGCGCATACTGAAAATACAATCAGTAACAAGGAGCATCCTAGGATGCTGAAAAGGTTTCTGAGTGAGTGTGGAGGGGCTCACAGGCTGCATGGCAACACCTGACACATGTAATTAGGACAATCCTGGAATACTGTGCTGGTAGGACACACAAACCTGACATCTCAGAGAGATGGATGGCTCTGAAGAGAGTAGATGAAAACTTTAAAGGTAAAAACTTAAATAAAGATGGCTCTACTATTATTTTCCCTATATATTTTATACATATATATATGTATATATATTCCTATATAGAGAGCACAGTTTCACTTATGTGAGTCTATCATTACTGACATAAAAAAATGTCTTGGGAAGAAAAGCAGAGAAGCACAGAGAACAAACACATGTCCATTATTTATTCCTGTCCCAAGTAATGGCTAGAACAGATAAAAGTAGCAAAAGATGCCAACATTTCATGCCACATTCACTCCAAGCTTGTAATTCTGGGAGTCTTATACTTGCTATGTTCTTGTTAACCTCCTAGAACCACTGTGTCATGATTAATTATTAATGAAAATTTGCTGAAATATGTCCTTCAGGGAGTATAAATACTCCAAAAACTCCGTTCCAATCAGCACATTTCTACTTTGAAATACATGGTTATTTGCAATAAGAATTTATGGTACAATTTATAGGTCACCTTGCAAATGGAAATACTAGATTTGATTAGTTTATTGTTATTAAATAATGAAGGCATAGGTTTCAACAGATAACACAAGTGGCACTGTTGCAATGGTCAGTCATTATTTCTGTGTCAACATTCATCAGGTCTCACGTCACAGAGAAAGGTACTGAAGATGCACATGGAAAACAGATGAATAACAGCTAGTTTAGAAATCTGCATTTATTTCCCAGTTGTTTACTTAAAAGAAGCTCTTTCCCAAAAGGAAAACACAACATTCAAAGATTTGCAAAGCAGAAGGATTCAAAGTCTTATTTATTTTTTTGAACCACCATGAAAAAGGCACCAAGGCTGCAAAGGCTGGCTCTGTGCATAGAGATGCAGAATAGAGTATCAGGCAGAAAGAGTGAGGAGGAGTGAGTGAAATGCTGATTACTTGACTGACAACAGGGGTGACACTGATGTCTGACCTTGAAATTATGTCCAGAAAGCTCAAACTCCTGAAAGAGCAGAGCCTCTGAATGTTACAGTGAGTCTCTGTGCTGCTTCAGAACAGAGTTATTGACACATAAGAGCATTTTTACATGCAAAATCACTCTCTCCTGTTCTTCCTCTAAGACTTGATAAAAATCTGTGCTATTGCTTGAAACTTACCTGCATCTATCCTGCTACTTTCTGACTCCACAGCTGGTTCTGTCCTGCGTTTTTCTCTGCAATATTCTTTTGCCCATAAACATGGCTTTCTTTGCTTTCTTTAAATCATCCCAGCGATGATCTAGCAGTGTCCACCATTACCAAGTGACAAAGTTCACCCTAATTCTTCACGACCTTGCCAAAAGATGATGCTGAGGTGCTCTGCAAATTTTGCAAACAGGCACCATCGGGTCGCTGGGATGCGGCGCCCATCGTGAGCGACTTGGCAGCCTCTGAATTGCCACAGCAGCAATGCTGACAGCAACAACAACAACAACAACAACAAGTGCCTGAGCACATTCCTGATGGCTCTAAGCAGGCAGAACAACAGGAGGAGTTATTTTTGGATTACCTCTGCAAATATGTTTGTATTATTATGCTCTCCTTTGAGGCGCAGATAGATTATGATCAAAGACGGTGTCGGGCGATTTCTGCCTTTATCCAGGTTTCCATTTCATCACTTATAATAGAGATGTCCATTTGTCCACAGTTGAACAGGGTTTTGTTGAATCACACTAAGGCTGATCAAACCTAGTCTGTAGAGGAGTATTACGGATAATAGATCACTGCCTCCTTCCCCATCCCTGAAGAACTTGATGTTTGAGATAAGAGATTCTCCTCATCTCATCTTAATAATACTTAGCACTTTACAAGCTCTGCTTCAAAGTGTTATACAGACATGAATTGTCACAAAGCCCCAGTGAGATAGCAAGGCATTATCTTCATGTAAAAGATTTAAGAAAAAAATATAACCCAGACCCAGAGAGCTTTAGTGACATCTCATGATGGACAGAAAAACCTCGGGTCAGAGCTGGAATTAGATTGCAGCAGTTCTTTGCTTTATCTTTAATCTCTAAATATAATTTTACCCCATCTGCCTCCTCTGGATATTAAGTATTTATAGAAGTATTGTCTCCTCCTCCCTCTACCCAGATTCTTCATTTCCAACATTACTAGCATAATAATTACACAAAATTGAACTATTAGCACCAATTTCTATACAAATCTATAAACTCTGAAGCATAGCCTCAGTGTCACATTGTCTAGAAAAGGAAAAGGGCATGATTTAATTGAATATGACTTTTGTTCTTTATCTAATTAATTTTGTAACAACCTCACTGCACTGGCAATAATTCTTCTCTCTAACAGGTGGATAAAGTACCCATTCCTCTGATCCCAACCATTTCACTGTCCTCTTGCAGCAGTGACTTCATATAGGATTGAGGCTGCCCAGCCAAAGCAGACAGGCCCTCCTTAGGGACTGGAAGTGATCAGAGGAGATCCAGGCTCTCATTCCCACAGCTGGCCCAATTGGCAGAATCTTGCATCTGGTGCCCTGCCTTGGCCACCAAATTTATTGGCAGTAGGGAAGAGAGCAACAGGGTGATACAATTCCCCAGCCATCTGGCTGTGGTGCTGATTTTCGTAACCTTGTATATGCTAAATAGCATAATAAATTTTGAAATAAGATTTTGAGAAGGCTCAAGGGAGCCTTTATGATGACAGGATAAGTCTGTTCTAAACAAACATGACCAGCCATGTCTCACATATCTTCATGTACCTGCACCCTGTTATTTTAGCTGTAGGTTTACTAGCTAAGTAACTCCTTGTGTAAACTTTCGTTGTTGTTGCTGTTGTGTAACCCTGCTCTGTGCACTCGGAGCTGTGGCTGTAAAATAAACACATCAGTCTGGGAGCTGTAACCACATCATATACAGAGAGCAGCCTTCTCAGGGAGTCAGGAAACTTGAAAGTAATTTCTGCTTTCCCCACTGATCTGACCCTATTACTTCAGCAGATGAGAAAGCAAGTGAAATGAATTCTCTTGCACGGTGAGACTCGTGTTTTGGGCCATGGAAAGGGGGGAGGCTGTGCCCTGAATTCCTTCAGCTTCATCAGTGGCAGAGCCTGCCCTCCATAGGCTCTGTAGCATCCCTGGGGGTGTCACAGAGCCCTGGTGCTCATGGCCATGCATTGCCCAGATGCCAGGTGGGTGCTCTCAGCACCACCAGCTCAGACATTGAGATCATGGTAGGCAAGAGAGATGAGAGAGGGAACAGCACACCAGCACAAAGGGAGACAGTTCTGGGTTTGTTTTAACTCTGTCACTGACTTAGGCCTTGAAGAAATCACTCTTCAATTGACTCCTTTCCTCACTTCATACACTGGTGAGAAGTCTGGGCTGGAAACTCACTTCTAACATTTGCCCACAGCATTTTAGGTTGGTGGTGCTTAGCACTACTTCAATGCTGATAAACAACTGACTCTTCAGGTGAGAGAAGGACATGGAAGAAGTGTCCCCAGCCCCTCCCAGTGACTGTCTCAGTCCTGTTCCTGTACCAAACAACACACATCCACCCCTCTGAGAAACCAGCCGAACTAGGCAGGTCTATTTCTGAGCAGTTTCTTCATAAGCAACTCAAGAGGTAAAAAAAAACAAAAAAACCTTCCATTCTTTTCTCTACTGATTCAGTATCTATTTTAATCTGAATAAACTCAAACTCAGTGGCCAATCTCATTTAAAGTCACCCTCTATTTGTGAAGTGCATTGGTATAGTCTTGCTCACTTTGTCCTGTACAGAACTGCTGGTCTCTACTTTCCTAATGAAAACATTCTGTTCTTTCCACCACACCACCCTAAATTAATTCTCAACTGAAATCATATTTGTAAATTGTCTGAGTTAAGTTGCAAACTGAACCTACTCAGAGGGGAGGGAAAAAACATATCTGCAAGCCCAGGATTGTTTCATATGATTTTTTCCTTTTCTATTTGTTTGTTTTTTGGTTTTCAAATTCAAAGCTACTGTTCAATGCTGCAGCACTTCACAATTAATTGCAATTAATTAACCTTTGAGAAAACCTGTAAGTTGCTACTATATGCTCCTTTTTTTCCTGGTCTGTTTTTCTTACAAGGCTGTTTTGGGGAGATGTTAGGCTAAGAAAGGATTAGGAAATCACGGATACTAAGGCTGAATACTAATTCATTTCATGTTTCATCTGAATTTCCCAGCTCTTTCTGAAAGCATTTTAACTCTCAGAAAGCACAATCATGAAGAAAAATAAAAGAAGTAATTTCTTTTGGTTATTTTCTTTATCTTTCCATAACTAACACACCTTATGGGTTCACAGTATTTCTTTAACTGGTCTTTTCCAGTAAAAGAACCTAATCAACAAATACAGACTTGGTGGAAACCTGGCCCAGGAGCAGAGATTTGAGGGAATTGGTGCCATTTACAGATAGCAGAGTCCATGGGGAGAAATCCTGCTCAACACAGAGCCCGTGGGCCCCTCTGAAAGTGGAACATGATGACCTTTCCTCACATTTCTCCTGCCGTGTGCTGGGCTGCCCTTCAGCAGCACTGTCTGCAGATCCTCAGAACCTGTACTTTCCCAAAAATCTGCTGTCCTGATGAGCTCCCCCAGAGCTCACTTGTATGCAAAGCCCTGGCACAGGGCTCTCACCACAGGCACACCCTGAGTGAGAACACAAGTGTGAGGCAGCAAAGTCTTTCACGGCACAGAGGAGAAGCGTGATCCATCCCATAATAGGTGTTCTCCTACAAACCCTAATCATGATTGGCATTAGTTGCCATCATTACTTACTGATGCTGTCTGTGATATTCCTCCAGGGAAAAAAAAGCTTCCTGTTCTTGACTCTAAAGGCTCAAACCTGCATGTGTGGTCCCTGTCAGTGCCCACACCAGTCAAAAGGTGCTTGGGATTTTCTATGGTACTGGAGGGAAGTGTACAACATTCCAAAACTCCAGTATTCCCAAGCTTCCTCTGCACTGGTCCATCAACAGTCTAAGCTCAGGAAAGCAATTCCATTGCAACAGAGGACACTAGAAGACCTTAAGTTTTCTACATAAGATTACAAATGGGGACATTTCTCCTTCATCTTTCTGAAAGAAATCATGGCTTGTGGTGGAACAATGAGAACTTAAGAGCTCCCAGACATGTTTTTACGTAAATCAGACTTTTTGCTTTATGTGAAGACACATTTTGGAATGTAATTTATTAGTAGGTATTTTTTTCCTTTAAAGTTGAGATTATTTCATAGAAGACTGCCTTTTCTCAAAGCCTTTCTGCGTATCTCAACTTCCACTACTGTTTTACTTCCCTAATATGAACAGGAGATGAAGGCTGATTAACAAGCATAAAGAAATTACAAGAGAAAATGCTCTCAGTTTTAAATTCACCAGCCATTCCACATAACCTTTTCAATTATGGTAGCCTGGAAAGGATGCTTCAAAACCCAGGGGAAAAGAGTTGCTATGCACTCACAGGTGCACAAAGGGAAAGGAATCCTTTACCCATGATCACTGGTGTGAGGACTATCAATCGCCAGGACTCTGCCTGTCCATGGCATCTCCATGGGGTTTGCCAAAGGCGTTGAAGGACAGGGACCCAAGGAATCTTCTGAACCATGTGGAAGACATGGTCTACATCTCAGCTGTGCTCCCTAGCTTGGAGAGCACCAGAGATAAACTACAAGAATAATCTAAGAGAGAAGTTAGAAGAGCTGTAGCACTGGAGACAGGAAGAATCACAGAATACTCTGCGTTGAAAGCGACCTTAAAGATCACCTAGTTGCAATCCATGTCCCATTGCAGGGACTCCTTCCACTATCCCAGGTTGTTCCAAGCCCTATCCAGCCTGACCATGAGCACTTCCAGGAATGGGGCAACCACAGCTTCTCTGGGTCACCTGTGCCAGGGTCTCACCACTATCACAGGGAAGAATTTTTTCCAGCTAAGGGCACATAAACAGCATTTCCCTCTGTAAGTGTAGGGCACTGGAATTGACAGAGACAGACAAAAGGTGGCTTTAATTTTCATAACATATGGCCTGACCTTGTCAATATATTTGCACTGCAGCAACAATTAAAAGCTCTGGTTTGGGATTAGGACTGGAGCAGACTAAAGTGCTGTACAAACAGCCATCCCAGGCAGATGATCCCCACAAAAACCATTTCACAACCCACAGCATAAGGTGAGGCACAGACAACAGATGGATATAACAAAAGGTTAAAAGCTGCACACCATGACAGCAAAATGATGATGATCACTGCCACCATCAGCATCTAAAGCATGCGAATGCACATTTGGTATTCAGGATGCTGCAAATACCCCACCAAGGCAGGTGAGAGAAAAGAACATGAGTATGAATCTCTAATTGTGGCCTCAGGTCTACAGAGCAACCAAGGTAAAAGCTGAGAATTGCTTTAAGAAAAACTGAGAAAGACTTAAGGGAAATTATATATAACTAAAGACATAAGAGGTGGCAAAAGGGAGACAATGACAGTGCATGGGGAGTTAGAAAATCCCTTAAAGATGAATAGTTGGTATTTCATGACCCTATTTCCCTCTGCTGTCAATGGTTCTGGAACATTGGAACAGCAGCCCCTCCTATCTGATGTCTTTTATCCAGGAGTTTTTAGTGGAAAATACACCATTCTTTCAATATTCAGGAAAAAGTTACCACTAATAATAGAAAAGAAAGCCTAACTGCTGTAGTATATTAGTTGCCATTCTTTGAGACTCACATAGCACCTGACCAAAAATCCATCTAATAGTGGTGTATTTTAGTCCAGAGGAGACTACAGTGCCATATAATCAGTGTAACCATGCTTAGAACTCAGTCTGTCAATATGGGCTTTCAAAAAAGTATTTCCAGGGGCTGCTTTCAGCCTGAAGGCTTTGGCACTTAAAGCACAGATGCTTTCTGTAGAATTTTTCCAATTGTAGTTCCACAAAGCAGCCTTCAGATGTATAAAGCACACAATCATCCACGTGCATCTCTGGGGAGGTGATTCCAGGGACTGCAGTTATGATCTGGCGGGGGGAAAAATCGATATTTTATTGGTGTTTAAATAAATGACATCATCTTTACTTATAATAGTCATTCTCTTGTCCTGCACACATCAAAATGTCAGGGATACAGGAGAAAACAGAACCACCCATCAAGGGAATCATTTTGATTTCCATCTCCAACATATCTCACCTTCAGATATGTGTTTACAGGGAATTATGTCTTTGCTCAACCAACACCTACTTCTCTGCATTCTCAAAACACTTTCTAATCTGCATTTATAGCAAATGAGATGGCATCAAATGTCTTCAAATATCAAGTTTTCTGCATATTTTGAAAAGGAGGTATTTCTGTAATGGTAACTCCTCACAAACCCTGGAAAAGAAGTGCAGTTTGACGAGAAGCAGGAAAACCATACTGGCATCCACAGGCACCCACAGCCCTCCCAGCAGCACAACATTAAAAGCACAAGGCACATCCCAAAAGCAGAACTGCTTTGTTGATGATGTGGCAGAGGAAATATTATTTCCTGTCTTAAAAATCCTCCAGCTCTTTTCAGATGTGATCCCACCAAGGTGTGCATTCCCCAGCTAGTTTGATTTTCCTGTATCAAAAAATTCACACTTCTTAAATGTCTGGTTCGGGGATTTTTGAGGCACGTACTGCATATTTAACTTTATCAAAACAGGAATCCACTGCTATAGAACACACCTTTACTTGTATCTTCTATTCAGCTAACGAATTTTGAATAAGGGAGGAATTTCCTAATCAAGAGTGGTTCCAATTTCTTCATAACACATCCTACAAACAAATTACAGTCAAGTGGCTGCTTTCAGACCATTTAAGACGAGCTAACTAACGCCTGCTGAAAATTAGTGAGCATCCTTCCACTGACTCTGGGCACAGCAGAGAGGACAGGGAATGGCAGGGAAGAGGCCACTTGCCATAATGGTGGCCAGGTAGAGGGAACCTTGGCTTCGTGTTGAAAATGCCTCTGGTCCCAGCAGCTGACAGGTCAGGACAATCTCTTGTGGCCTCTCACTGGTACAGAACTGTATTGGTATTAATTGGCATGTATTGGCTCAGTCTGAAATGCTAAGGAGTAGTTTATTTCGGGCAAAGCAACTTTCAGCTTTTGAAAACACAGGTATTATTTAAAGCACCTTTTCTAGCTCTAAGGGTGTGAACACAAAGGAGAGCTTCATTTAGTGCCCATCTCTAACAGAGAAAAAGAAGAAGAATCTCAGTAATTCTGTACCTGTACTCAGTTACCAACTATCACCAGCTTGTGGGTGACCTTGTAGTTGTCCACAGCCACCTTCCAAAGCTCCCAGGTGTCCCTTAGCCCAGCACACAGGGGCAGGAAGTCCATGACACCTCCCTGCCACAGAGACTGACCTGCCCCAGAGGAGGATCCAACATCTTCTGTTCATCCCAGAGGTCACTCCTTTGAACCCTCCTCTGAGCCAGAACAGAGCCCGGAGAAGATGCACAGCCAGAGGTTAAAGCATAGTGCTGAGAGTCTGAAGACACTTTTATATAAAGACCTGCCTCGTGCCTTGGGGCAGTATCATGAATCTGGCACCCCTGCAATGTGCTCCTGCAGGAACTGATAAAATGACCCATACTCACTCCGAGAGCCGCTCGTCCTGATAAGCTTGACTTCAGCACAGAGAGCACCGGGGTCCAGGTGAAGGGACCGTGAGTTATCATCTCAGCTCTCCCACTGACTGCCTGCACTATTTCTCTGCTCTTCCTAATTCTTAATAACCAAGGTCCCTCGCCCCTGCCAGGGCCCAGATAACTGTAATTTACCAAATGTGCAGCTGCGGTGACGGAGGGGTTGGGCAGGTCATGGCAGGCAGACCTGCAGCAAAGTCCTCACTGCTGCCAGGCAGACTCTGCTCTTATCCATTTGCTCTTTCAGGAGCTGACAGAAAATGATAAGATCACTGAAGGGCCGTTGAGCTGGCTGGCAGGTCACCCAATCACCACCAAATGAGGGCACAGAAGGAGATTCATCAGTGCCTTTTTTTGCACAGTACTTGACATCTGAGATTTTAATACTCATTCACAAATATTTATGCAATCTGGGACAATATAACGATGTTTTCTTGCACTGGGTGAAAATCCCAGAGGGCAAAAGCAGGACTACAGTGAATGCTGTCTAATCACCCAATTAGTGAAAAATTGTATTGAAATGAATTTGATGAACCAGATGAGATGTCAAAAGGAGCATAAGATGCAAAATGAGCAACAAGGAGGTGAAACTGTAAGTTTATGGATCTTATCACAGGCTAAAGAACTTGTCCTGTGCCACGGCTGATGAAATTAAGGAGGACAGGACAGGAGCTGTTTTTCTGTTTATAGCAACTCTAAGCCTACTTAGGATGGCTTTAGACCAGTCACGATTCAACCTAAAAACTGCATCCCTATGATGAAGATGCCTCTTTCTGGAACAGAGAGCAATAAAGCTAATTAGAGAAATCGGGGTTCTCAGAAGCTTTTGCTTGCTTGAATGCAAAGGCTCGAGTCTAAACCAAGCAATTAGGCAGTAACAGGCACTGCCATCAAACAGATATTCAGGACTCCAAAAAGAAATAATTTTTTAAAAATTAACTTGCAAGTACTTTCTCTTATTTGTGAAATTTGGTAACAGATAATTCCTGAAGGCAAATTTTAAGCAGAGTCTTGACTGCCACAGAAAGCACTAGCAAAATGCAACATGAACCATTCCACATACCTTGGTTTGTGAAAGTACAGCCAAGTCCTGGTAGGATGATTAAGGAGGAGGAAATTAAAAAGAGCTTGGTCTGTTACCCTAGCAAAATGAAGTCTGAGAGGGGATGCAATTATTCTTTATAGGTACATTTAGAAGCAAACAGCGGGGAGGAAGAAGAATTATTTAAGTTTGAAGGCTGATACTTGTACAAGACCAAGGGGCTATAAATTGTTCATGAATAAATTTAGACTGGAATTTAAGAGATTTCTGACAATTTGCAGACTTCCCAAAGAAGGTGATATACGCAAACTGATCTGAAAGGAAGCTTGATGCATTTCTGGAAAAAAAAATAAGATAGAGCAGAGAGGATCTTGGAGGCAGAAATTAAAGTTTTCAGTAGAGGATTCAGGAGTTTGATTTGTTGTGATTGTTCAGATTTGTCTAAAACAGATTTGAAAGCCTTGTGTGACCCTTTATATGGAAGTCCCTGAGAGTCTGATATTCTTGACCACACAAGACAGCTGCTGTGAGTATCAAATGCTCAAGATCAAGAAATAGTTTTCAAGGTGAAATGCTGTTTCTGGCATGAAAGTGGCAGGTTAGTTTTGGAAGTCATGTTTCCTGGGATTTAGTAAGCCAACTTTCTATCTTTGCAAAGACGTATTTTCCTCTACTGCGTAAGACATTTTCCTGCTTTTAGTGATAAATAAAAGCAGACTGGACAGTTCTGTATTGACCATTTGTGGAACAAATAGAGGTTTGGTGTTTTGTTGTTTTTTTTTTTTTTGATGCTTGCATGCACATTTTCCACACAAGTTAATTAACACATGGAGCCAAGTAATAGCGGCCAATGCTACATTTGCCAAAATCAAATTTTAGAAACGAAGAGCCCATTTGCTCTGATCCTGTGCTTTGTTCCTCTCTAATTTCTGGATACCAATTATATATGAAAACTAATTTTTCTTCTACAAAAATGCTTGCATGTAGGATGTTTGCTCTAAGTGCTTCTAAGCAACTCCATGTTTTAAATTTACTGACAAGCCCTTTAGCTACCTCCTGAAAAGGCTTTTGTGTACCAGACACCACTATGGTTTTTCCAAAGACTGTCCACTACACAATATATTTTTATATTACAAAATACAAAAATTGAATAAAATAGATGTGTTTGCAAATCTGCCTTTTTTTTTTTTGCCAGCTCAGTACAGGTTTTGATCTCATGATTTACACATTTGTTCAAACATATGTTTTTCTCCTAATATTCCCTCATCCCTTACAAACCCAGCATGTTTCACCACATCTTTAAATATTCTTGCATACCCTTGCACTAAACCTGTTTTCTCTTCCAGCGTGTTTCAAAACGCACGATTGCCACAGCAAGGATTTTAGTGCAATCCATCAATCTCACTACATTACAAACATTCGTAATGACAGAAAAACCTTCCTGGAATTTTTCTTGCTTATTTGGAGAGGGGAATTGATGAATACCATGATATGTTTGAGCACAGTGTTCAGGAATTGATTAGAGCAGGCTGACTCAGGTACGCGATGACCCCCACGAACCTCCAGAAGGACTCGAGGACTCTTCCTCAGCTGGTGGAAATTCTGGCACCACGGCTGAAATTGATGGGTTACTCTAATTTATATAGCATTAGATCCCTCTGTAATTAAACCTGAATGGAGAAAAAACAACAAAAATAAGAGAAACTTAGGAAGAAGGAGAGTGACATTGACTTTGTGGTGTTCTCTCCTCTGGCAGGAATGTGGGTCACATTGGGCTGAAGAAGCCTCCTACGCGAGCGTGTGCTGGGTGTAACACCCATCCGTCTTCCCAGGTTTGCACAGCCATCCTCTGGAAACCTTGTTCTTGTTTCCTCCCCTCATTCATTCCTCCAGCTTATTTAAGGAGCACAGAGGCACATAATGATGGAGATAACTCTCCTGTACCCTGCACGTTCGGCAGACGTCAATGTCAGCCCGTGTGTGCTCAAGGACTGCGGCTCAGAGACTGGAGAATGAGTCTCATGGCAGGATCTAAATATAAAATTATAAAAACCTAAAAAGTGTTACCACATTGATAGCAGAATCTGACTTTTGCACCTATGAATATATGGTAAGATTATAGTGAGTTTAAAATGTAGGCATGCCTGCAATTTTTATTTAGACATGACCAGTAAATACACAGATTTCTATTATTTTTGGCACAGTAGCCGAGAAATTCAGAATAGAGTTGAAGGAGAAAAAAAAAAAAAGTTGTGGTTATAACTTTTGTCTCAAATGAGGTATAAATGGATGTCAGTCTCTCATGTGGGAGACAAAAGAAAATAAATCCACTATCATTTACTACTCCACTGTAGAAAGAAAAGCAAACTAAATGTAGCACTAACAACATTAAAACTGCAACATTTTCCTAGACCTTATCATTACAGAAACCACATCCCTTTCAAGTAGTAGCCCTCCAGCACTGCAGGTCCTTCTATCACCTTGTTACTACTAACCTCTGATCCTCCTGGATTCAGCAGCAAGATAAAGAGAGCTAATTAAGTAACAACAGATCCATAGATTTTTTCCCTGCTATCATGTTAAGACGTGACATCATACCATCACTGGCTAAATAAGCACAGAGAAGAGCCTCATCTCCCTGGCTCTGTGCACTTAGTGGAGAGCAGAGACCCCAAATTCCCCAGGAAGGATGGCAGGAAGCTGGAAAATACGAGTGTTATTCTACCTGCCACAATAGGAACAGGCACACCAGGTTTTATTTTTTCACACAATTTTATTGCACCTTTTTAGTTTCATTAATATTAAATACCTAATAAGCTGAAAGGTAGCAGTTGAGACTCATTTATTTTAAAATAAGCACTTAAATAGTTTTTCTCATTCTACATAATTATAAATTACTCTCACGGAGCTGTATTTGAAGCTTTTGTATGATTATTAAGCTTACAGAGAGCCCTGCACATAGAATGACAGAATCACAGACTGGTGTGAGTTGGGAAGGACTTAAAGATCATCTTGTTCCAACCCTCCTGCCATGGGCAGGGACACTCCTACTAGACCCGGTGGTTCCAAGCCCCATCCAACCTGGCCTTGGGCACTTCCAGGGATCCAGGAGCAGCCACAGCTTCTCTGGGCAACCTGTGCCAGGGCCTCTCCACCCTCACAGGGAAGAATTTTTTCCCAGTATCTGATCTAAGCTTAATGTCTGTCATTTTAAATCCATTTTCTCTTGTCCTCTCACTCCTTAACCTAGTTCCAAGTCCCTCTCCAGCTTTCCTGGAGCCCCTTTAAACACTGGAAGGGGCTCTGAGGTCTCCTGGGAGCCTTTCCCAGGTGAACACCCCCAGCTCTCCCAGCCTGGCTCCAGAGCAGAGGGGCTCCAGCCCTCGGAGCATCTCCATGGCCTCCTCTAGATTCACTCCAGCAGCTCCATGTCCTTCTTTTACTGACAGCCCCAAGCTGGACACAGCACTGCAGGTGGGGTCTCAGGAGAGCAGAACAGTTATCATCCAAACAGAACTACTCAGCAGCAGGCAATCCATGCTCAGAATTCATATTTTCTCACTGGACGCTAGCTCTCAGGAGACAGTCTCCTGAAAAAACTGCCAGTTATCCAAATCCCAGCAATCCATCATTCATTCCAATACCACAAACTGCCTTCCATCACTAAAATGTTGCTGTGACAAACCACTAGAAACTGCATGCTTTTCAGTTGCCTATTAATATCATATCACAGACAAAAAGGCATTAATCTAGAAATGGTTTCAAATGGGTAGGACTATAGGATCTGAACTAATGATTCATAAAATCATTTGCAGCTATTAGTCTACAAGGATAAGTGAAGCTACTGCTTTTATTTCAGTGCTTGGTGTGGTACCATCAATTTAAAATCTATCTCATCTGCTGTGATGGATTTATGTATGCAGTGGAACCCAGAGCAGCCTTGTCAGGATTTTAAAGTCTAGATTGCTATATACAATTACAGGTGTCACAATATGAAATAACAATTGGAGGCACTGAGAGGAAAACTCCAAAAATTCCCGTGCATGCCACGCGGGGAGGAAGTTGTTTAATATTCCTGTATCACACTGTGATTATTTCACTTGATGGAAGTGATGTATTTTTACATAGCTTGATCTAAGGTTACGTCTCTCATGAAAATGATTTGCAGTCTTGAAATCCCCAGGGATAAGGAAAAGTAAGAGGGATGTTTTTAATGGACAGATGTCATTTCCGTGAACGTTTCACCAGCTGTCAATACAAAATGTGTCAGCTGGACTCTATCTTGGAAAAACAGTATAAAATACCTTAGCTGGCAGATATTTTCATTCTTAACCTTTTTCTTGAGTAGCAGAAAGGCAGAAATATGCAGTGCTAGGCATAACTAGCAGTGACCGCATTATGGAGGTGAAAACAGTCACTGAGCCGAAAGGAATGAGCAGGTTTAAGGACAAAACTCTTGGAGGACACGCCGTGGTCCCTCTGGGTGGAGGTTGGGTCTTTGAGACATCACAGCACTTTGCTCCCTCTCCCCAGTGCAGCAGTGACAGCAGCACTTCATTTCTATCTGCAGAATAAATTAGATTAAATGGTTGGGGTGTTGGGAGACCTGTGAGCCCCAAGGGATTGCCAACTTGATGAAGACTTCATTTTTAAATCATTAAAAGACATACAATCATGGGAAAAGTAATGAAGAAATCATAATTGTCTGGAGAGCACATGGGGCTGACTGACAGGTTCAATCCATTTTCTGTAGGACAGATGTGTCAAACACAACACAATATGCACAATTATTTGGGGCAAGGGCAACCTGTCCAGGAGAGCATTGAAGGGGCAGAGGTGACAAAAATCAATTCAGCCTTTTCAAAACGATGTCCATCCAACACTTGTCTCATGGGAAGAGCACTTGACTCCCTTCTTACATGTACAAGGGGTCTTCACCAGGGTTTGGGGTTTTGGGGGCTGCTCATATACTCTGCCACTTCCTTGCACTGAGTATGCTGAAAAAATAATCTCCAGTGAAGACAGAGAGAGTATGTCTGGCATTATGAAAATGGCAAATGTGCTTTATGAGGACTTTAATTCAGCAATGTTTAAACTTAATTAAATTATCTGTATTGCGCAATTAATTATGCTAAACTGCCTAAGCCTTGAATGAATGTACTTTGCCTTTTAATCTAAATAAAACACATGCACAGAACACCAGCAGCAGCAGAGAAGTCCACAGCTGCTGCCAAGACCTGCAGAATTTGAGACTCACATGACCTTTCAGGAGCACTGCTGAAAAAACAAACCAACCAGGGGAAAAAACTCAAACTGCTAAGAAAGGAGAAAGTGAATATGACATTTTGTCAGGATATAAAACACCTTGTTATGCAGTCACCAGGAGCAGTTAAATGGGCTTTACCAAATCCTTCGAGCTGCCCAGAAAGTTCTTTCTGGTGTCAGTTAAAGAAGTAGTAAAGAAAACAAGAGCTCGTTTTGAGGTTCATCATCTTTGCCCCTTACAACTTGCTCAGTGAAGGAAACACAAAAGGCCAGAGGCACTGAGCTGCCTTCTTTAACCAGCTGGTTTGCTGGGAAGGAGCCACCAGTGATTCACAGTTCATCTGGATTATAACAAATGACTTGGTGCTTATGTTGGGGGAAAGGAAAGATTTGGGAAATCTCCTCTTTTTTGAGTAGGTGGAATGAATCAGTCTATGCAGGTTTGTATCAAATCTGAATTTACAGAAGAGCTTTATACACACGCAACCTCATTAGCCTTTTACAAGAGTAACTGTCATTTTTATTCTAATATTATGACTGTAATGCTGAGGCTGGTTAATGCTTCTGATATTTAATCACAGAGTACAAACCATAATTGTTCTATTTCTAATACACCTCTGACCTCTTGCCTCCAATGATAAACTCTGTGACTGGTTTTAAAAATACATAAATGTGCAAAGATTTTAGAAGTCATTTACTTAAAAATAGATATTTGAAAATATTAAGAACTTAAATTAAGCATTTTTGTTAAGAATATTCCAAGATTTTGAGCTATGTGGAACATTCTTTCAATATTTTTAAGAATACTGGCAAAGAAATAGAAGTACCATTTGCATATTGAACTGGCCACTTCTATACAGGCAGTTAGGGGATGATACCAAAATGTTCCCTGGTAGCTCTAAAAGAGACACCAGTGTTAAAACCCAGTAAAGTCTTTCATTTTCTTGAGCACATTTGGATCTTGCAACCAGTACTGAATCAATGTTTGTGTAAAAAGCCTCTCAACATCTCATTCACTTGATAGGTCCTTTGGGGCATAATATTGTTCCTTCTGCTATAATGGACCATTGCCTTCAAATACTGTAACATCTGTGGTACATGATTACCAACTTCCTGGGCCAAATTAATCCCTCGTGTAAATTCCTCAAATCTGATCAAATCATGCCGGGGTGAGTTTGACTCTTCGCATTTCCACATTTCCTCTTAAAACTTAAGAGTGTAAATGTGTAATCCTTCACCTAATTTTTTTTTTCTTTTTTTTTCTTTTTTTTTTTCTAAATAAATAAGCCAAGAAAATTTTAGAGGCTCAGAAAGGATCATTCAAGTAAAACCCAAATATTATTATTATTACTGTTACTATTATCATTATTTTGTATTTAATTCCCTGTTTTCTACATGGGAGCAGTCATAATTAATTTTCTCTATCTCAGAACATAAAACAGGAAAAAGTCAAGAAGTTTCAGATTAATTGGAGCTTGATATTTCTTTAGCTTTCTTGGAAAGAAGCCTAATACCCCAACTGTTCTTTTATGTGTGGATTCTTTGGGAGGCAAAATGAAACACAGAAATCCAGATGGGAAAGAAGAGGATCCTTAGGGAGTCTTGCACATCTCTTTAAAGAATACCTTGGGAAGAAGGCTATATTTGGAACCAGACAATAATTTAGGTTGTAAGGCCCTCAGGAGGTCCAACCCCCTGCACCTCCCAGGGCTGACTTCCCATTAGATCAGGTTGTAGAGCTTTGTCCCCATGTTCAATCCCATCCTAGGGTTAGAGAGTGCCAACCTGCAGGGGGAATCCTAATGGCCCCTAAACAAGGCTGTAATTGTCATTAATTGCAATGGCTGGCTTATCAAGAGGAGTATTTTCCACAGCTGGAAAAGTGGCAAAAAACACTTTTGGGATTTATGGCAAAGTTTTGCCATGGCTGCAATGGGAACAGACCATGGTGAAGGGCAAGAGAAAAGAAATACTGCACAGGGTTGAGCACAGCCTTGAGCAGTTCACAACTGGAGAAAATATGAGAGGCTGAGGAAGGCAGCATTCATCCAGAGGAGGAAGGAAAAATGAGAGAAATAAAGCACAGTGGAGTGGAGAAATTTGTCAGAAATGGCAAAGAAGGATCACAAAGGAAGAAGAAAAACCTGGTTGTAATGGTGGAGAACAGATTCTCAGTATCTGCTGACTGCAAGTGTCTCATCAGTCCTGATTTCTACCGATTTACAGCATGAAAGAAGAAACGAGAAAGGGGAAAACCCAGAACATAATTCATATGATTAATCCAAATATATGTATGTGTAAAGCAGAATATGCCAGTGATAGCACAGGCAATCATAAACCTACCCCACTCAAAGAGATCCAACTGGACCTTTTGAAGATCTCATTTGTAAAATCCAGCAGATACCAAAAGGAATCAAAACCTTTGGATGTGAAGAGGGTGAAGGTGAGTAAATGGCAGTGAGGGAAGTGGACAGAGATGAGCCAGGACTTTGCAGAGCAGGTATCGAGCTGCTGCCACTGGAGCACTGCGACTCTGAGAGGAGATTTCTGTCTGGAGATAAATTGTCTTGATTGCCACAGGCACTGAGAAACTGTCCCTTCTTCTGCTACCAAATGAATATGAATTGAGTTACAAATGAGCAGCACTAATGAAAAAAATCAGACTGATAATCGATAAGACTCTTCTGTAGTGGGCACACAAGGAAGGCTTATAAAATTCACCCATACTGCAGTTTATTGCTCCATAAATTGCCATAATGATTTTTTTTTCCAAATAAATACATACTAAACATTGTAAATGATGCAATATTTGGGAAATACATTTGTCCAGCAAGTATATCCCACCTTATTTCCAGCAGGTACAGTTTGTAGTCCCCATTACTGATGTAAGAGTCAGGGGTCTCTTCAGGCTACTGTGATATTTTAAGTGTTATTAACATAAATGATGGTTTCTCACCATCACTGACAAGAGACCAGCTCCTTGTTGTCTCATAAGAGTGCCTATATTATTCTATAAATTATTTAATGCTGTTAGATACTCTCATAAAGGACTAACAATTATTGCACTCTTGTAATGATGGATAAAAGTAAGCTATGATTGATTAGGAATTACAGAGTTATTGATTAAATCAGGCTACTGAAATCCCACGACTCATTTTCTTTTCATGGTATGCAGAAAATAATTTATCAGTCGCCCAATCTTGTCTTTTTAATACCTGTAGCGTAATTTAACTTTCATTGTTAGCAGAAATCTTCAAGAGCAGTTTATGACCTTGGCTAGCTATAGCTAGAAATAAAACCACTTAATAAATTCTTAGAATTTATATATTTTTTTCTAAAAATAGGCTATATGCTATATATATGCAGATAATATATACTGAAAAAGATTAACTAACTTAGGGAGAAGAAAAGGGGGAAAATGAGAAGAGACTTGCTTTTTTAAAAAAATAAAATGGGAAAAATTAGCTTCTTAAAGATATGGGACACAGAACAGAGGTTCATAACTTCCTCATGGCTTTTTTTTAACTGATGCTTCCATTAATAACTTATATGGAAAGGCACAAGGACACAAAGGAAATGAGGCAGAACTGCTCTTCTGAAAATTCAAAATTCTTCCAAACAGCAACAACACTTCCACTTGCACCAGTGGATGCTGTTGATTTTTCATTACTATGAAATGATCATATGCCTTTCAATAACATTTTTTAAACATTATTTCCTTGGAAGCAAGTAAGAGTTAACAAAGTAATTTTAATAAAAACATTATGCATTTGCTTAAAATGCAAAACTTTTTCATGACAAGCTGTTCGTCATACTTTTGGCAAGGTTATCCATGATTGCCTTTTTATTTTTTGGCTATTACAGAGGCTAATGGCATACTAAAAATCTCCTTTCATGTACAAATTAATTGTGTCCTTTTGCAATTCATATTAGCCTGCCTTACTTTTCGTTCTGAGGCTTTAAAAAGGTTTATATGGAACCAATGGATGTTCTCCTTTGTTGTGCACACCACTTCAATTACCCACTTTCCACGAGTTGAAAGAGAAAAGACTGTAAATGCTGGATACAGATCATTGTCAACATGGGGTAATTTGGCAGAAAAATGTTTCAAAAAAGTTCTCTTCAAAATAATAATAAAAAAAAAGTAAATTTAAACTCAGCTTTGGAGATTGCCAGCAAATTATTTTTTATATTTAGCAACTACAAAGAAGCGCGTGTTCCCTAATGATGGAACGGGGTGTTAACAATTTGCAAAGGTCTGAATTTCACTCCTTCTGTTCCTGAGAAAAATACATTATCCACTCTTCCCTCGCCATTAAATGAAGTTCAGCCTTCTCCTTTCTTTGCACAAGTGAAAAGTTGTGGGTTCTATTTTTCTTTTTCTTTCTTTTCCTTGTTGCAAACGCTATTGAGCACAGAGCTGAGCGCAGCTGCTCCCCACGCAAAGCCAGGGATCTGAGGGACACCCTGAACCCACAGCACCCCATTTGGGATTGGGAAACAGAGGCATTTGGTATGAACTTACAATTTCTGCAAGAGCTGATGGCATTTCAGCAAGAAGATAACAAACAGAGGAGGTGCAGGGAACAGGACAAGGAACAACTTTGCTGCCACAAACAATTTTGAAATCTGAAATTTTAATGATGCACTTTAAGTTGCCCTATCTAAACCACCTGCTGGAACACAGACTCGGTGTCCTTGCAGGTTCACCTCTATCACTGTAATCAGAGTGAAATCACCCTTTATTTTATGCTGTTCACTGAGGTACTGCATCTTGTAAACACTGTTAGAAAAGCTAACAAGAAAAAAGTCTATGCTTAAAAGATATTTCCTCTCCTTGGATTCAAACCACAAATTCCTCAGGCAGATACTGACTATACTGTAAGCAGTAAAAAAAAAAAAAAAATTGTAAAATAGAGTAAAAAGAAAACTCAAGGTTTTTTATTTTTCATTTCCTTTATTCCTAAACAATACCTTTTATGTTCTCTAATACATTACTATTTTTTCAGCAATTGGCTAATTTTTTTCCCTGTGTTTGATATTACTATTACCAAGCAGATAGTTGCAGGCAGAGATGCAGAAAGTTTGCTTCCATGCAGCCACCCCAACTGCAAATGCATCAACAGATTTGGTAAACTCAATTCATTTGGGTAGAAGGAGGCATTGCACATCAACCCTAGCAATTATGTCAGGGTATGAGATCCTGAGAAATAGATATGTGTGATCCAAGGACTGTGACATTAATATCAGCTAGCATGGGATTGTTTCATTTCCTATGCTCTGGAAAACAAAAACTTTTTAAAAAAAGTAATCAAAATGTATATATATACATATTACCTCAGCTTCTTGTTTTTATCTCCACCAAGAAAAATGTAGGTTTTTGTACAAGAATGCTGACACTTTAAAGGAAGGAAAAAATAATTTTATTTTTCCTACCCTCTTAGCATTTCATGCTTTGTGTCATTTGATAATATACATGACTAGCTTTAATACTCAATCGTTTCCCAAATCCAATTTGACTACCTAACAGGGTTTAATTTACATGATGATACAATTTCTCACACCAGAAAGCATAGTAACCCTTCTTCTTGGGAGGTTAATGGTGATCTAGCTTAAAGCCCAAAAGATAATTACAAGGAATGTGCTTCAGGTGACAAAGTATTTTTGACAACCCCAGACTGTTGATAGCTTTTTAATTATACTTCTTCCCACCATAGGAAACAGTATGCTTTTTCCTAAATAGTTTGCAGGCATTTGGAGTTTATTTATTTATTTTTCAGCAAATTGCTATGCACTGTAATCAATATTTTAACTGACTGCTACCCCAGGCTCTGCTCTTTTTTTTTCTTCTTTTTGGAACAAAAATTAAACTTGGGGTTATTTTTTTTCCATAGAAAATGAAATACAAAAGAGCATCAAAAGAAGAATACAAACATTTATTGACTTGCTTCTTATCTTCTGCACCCATTTGATATTTTGTGACATTTAGAAATTGAAACTTTGCAGGATTTTTAGGTGTGAGCTTTGCTAACAGAGAAGGTCAGGCTCTTAAGCAACAAGGAAGTTTATGATTATTAAATATGACCAACTAAAAATGAAAAAAAAAGGAAATCCTGCAGCTGTTTTCGCATTTTCTGAGTATTTTCTGCCCCTGCGTTACTCTGTGAGTAAAAAAAGGTCTGGTTTGGTTGAGAGCAGAAAGTAATTGTTGTAAATAACTGTGATACACGGCAGGAGCAATAATGTGCAGGGGCACTTGTTTTCCATTTACTTTATATGCAAGTGTTGATTGTTTTTTATGCCACTGAAATTAGTTTCCCACTAGTATTTATGTGTCTTACAACAAATTGTTTGTCACTTTCCCTGATTAAATGTGCTCTTAATAACACCCAACTTTAAAAGTCTTTTCAGTTTGGAGCCCACAGTTCAATCATGATGCCTGCCCCTCCCAGCACCTCTCACTTGTCCTTAAATAAACACCTCTATAACTTAAATAGAATGGCAGAAAAGTAAAAAATGAGACCTAGGTGTAAGTGCTCAAAAAAAACAACACAGGTCTTGGAAAGGAACCAAAAAAGCAGAAAAACAGTAATTGCTGTAAAAATTAATTAAAAGTGTAACAGTACCTGTGCCCCAAAACATTCCCTGAATCTTATTAGTCTCCCTGCAGGTTCTTATTAACATGCACACAAAAAACAAAGCTCTCTGTTGGGGCAGATAGGAAATGACAGAAATCCAGCACAAAATAAATCCTTGGACAGCCAAGGATTTTCTTGCTTTTGATTTATGCAATAAATTAGTTGCAGACACCTCTTGTTCAGCTCAGACTCAGATTTATTTCCAAGCCTCACTTGGATGGAG
Organism: Peucedramus taeniatus; assembly: GCA_013400575.1. Lineage (NCBI taxonomy): Eukaryota > Metazoa > Chordata > Aves > Passeriformes > Fringillidae > Peucedramus > Peucedramus taeniatus. The sequence goes on along the minus strand of WBNO01027033.1, from coordinate 236,013 downwards.
CTCGGAGCAATCCCATGTAGGGGAAGGTGCCCATGGCATGAGCTTGGAATGAGATGACCTTCCAACCCAAACCCTTCCAGGATTGCACAATTCTATGAAATACATAAGGTAATGCCAGAAATTCTGGAAACTGAAATAATACAGCTCAATCTATTTTTGTCCCATTAATTTTCAGTCCATGTAATTAATCCCTGGGGTACCTGACACCAGCAGGGGGGTCCTTTAGGCTGGGTTTTGGGGCTTTCCAGGGAAACTGTGCAAGCTCCTGTGCCCTCATTCCTGTGCTGGAGCAGCTTTACAGTGCCCACTCTTGTTAGCAGCAATTACAGTGGTGCAGCTCTGCTAGCAAAGCCTCTAAACATCACTTTAACTTATCTCAATTCTTATGTTCTACTTTTCTTTCCCCCTAAATGTAGCTCGTTTTGCCTCACTGAGTGAAGTAAGTGCTCCTGAAAAAAAAAAAAAAGAAGTTTAAATATTGAAAAAGCTCAACCTCCCCTCAAAAAACCCATTATCCATCTAGGCCCCAACTATGCTGGGATTGCACAGGATCAGCTTAAAGCAGCCACAGACAATGTCTGCTTCTGCAGACAAAAAAAAAAAACAAAAAAAAAAAAAGGAGAAAAACTTCAGCATAGTATGAAATTTATGAAGAGTAATATTTGTTGATAAATCTTTTAAGCTACTCTGCCCTTACAAAAGCTAGACTGGAATGAACTCCCCTGGCTAACTCCAAGGCATATCTTTGCTATGGATTTATCATATAGTTACATTCTTGTCATAAATGACCTTTTATTTTTTTGTGTGATGTTTGCTCTTATTAAAGCCTAGTAACAGCGGAGGGCAGATACTAAAAGCACATCACAGAGAGTATTCAGAATTTCTATTTTTAAAAAAAAGAAGCTTTGCATCCCGCATTGATTGCACTTCAAAAGATGTGTTATTGCCTAGGGTGTGGTTACAAGGGAGTGCATTATCACTGTTGCTACATTTTAATCTGAAAATAATAAAAAACACCTTTTGTAAATACATTGCAGCTACATTGAGTTACTGCAATGAGAGCCCCACTACTTTCTCCCTCTGAAACCCAGCTCTGTGCAGTGCTAGTGGAAATCAGAGTGGTCTTATTCTGTCTGATTTATTTGAAGTTTCAAGGGCACACAGAAATAGCAAGTGGCAGATCTACACTCTTTTCCCCAGTATTGATATATGTAGGTTAATAGATAGATAGAGCAATTGGGACTGAGACACATTATGTAAGTTAAAAAAGTACTGAGTGCAGGTTTTTTTCAGGGCCACAACAAAAAGTTCTGTCCAGAGAGCTGATACTGGAGTTCACATTTCCCCCTGACTGTAAATCAGAGCAGCACCTCTGAAGTAAGTAACACTTATATTAGTCTCCACTAAATTGCAATAAGTAGAGCAAATGAGATCCATTTTAAGCCAAGCCACTGAATCACTTCTTTTTATTTTAATTCTCATGTAGTTCTTGGCTTCTCCAGCAAGCTCTTTATCAGTACAGAATCTTAAACAGACTACATGTAATATGAGAATTGCAGGAGTTAGGAGTTTGGATTTGGTTTTCTTTTTCCCTAATCAGTCTAATCTAAAAGCAGAAAGTCAGAATTATAAGTATTTCCTAAAATCATTCCAATTATTCCTTTCCTCTACCCCTCCTCTAGATATCATTTTCTCTTCATATATCACATTGTCAAACACTTTCCTGTGGTCATCACAAGAATAACACTTGATTTACTTTCCTTCAAGAGTTGATTTTCTACACAGGTCAAGATTTTCACATTTATTTTTTTCTGTCACATTATCATCATGTTTTCAAATAACTTAATGACACTATACTCAATGTATCATCTTGCAGCAACAAAACTCCCTTCTAAACTAGACTTCAAAAGTGATGGCTTTGAATGTCACTTCTCCTGACACCAGGCAGCTGTGAAATCTGCACGAGATGGTTCTGCTCTCTCCAGACAGCTGTACAGTTACAGAGCTCCATAAATCAAAGCAGTACACAGCGAACTGTAAGACTAATACAGATTTCTAACCACTACAGGGATTTTAATATCAGGTATTTGTGTAGCTGCTTTGTCTTATTTAAACGGAAAATAAAATTTGCATTATCTGAGCTGTGCGTTATGAAAAATTCTCACAATTCATCCATTTACTCAAGGTCCTGCTGCAAGCCCTACATTCAGCTCCAGCACAGCCCACTCCTTTGAGACCAACTGTTTCTCTGATCCTTACTGACTTAGAGCTTTGCTTTCCAAAGGTGCAGACAGGCAACAAGCTACAGAATAAAGATATTCCTCCTTCTAGATATTCCTCCTTTAATTTGTGTAGGTTAGGCACAGGAGCTGTACCTGTTAATACAAACATTGCAAGACAGAGCTGCAGTCTTACTAGGAGAAGTTGTTTTATCTGTGATTAAATCACGAACGATATCAGCAGCACAGGTTCCGTGCAGGAAAGCTGCAGGAACAGAACCCCTCACACCCAACACGACTCATAGAAGGCAGCTGGGCAAACTCCAGTGATGTCTGATTCCTATTTTCATCCCTATTTCAAGCGTAGGGCTCACACCTGTTGAGCCACGATCCTTATGCTTGCACAAATCCATGTTTCAATCAAATTGCGTCTTTTCTGTTTCTTTCTTTTTTTTCTTCTCTCTGCCATATGCATAATGATGGGTGACAGCTGAGAAGAGAATAGGCTGACATGTTCATCACTGTGAAGGATGGCCTCCTGTCACCTCAGCTGTGACAGAACGGTCACAGCCTGAAAAGGGCCTAATGAATAAGGAAGACTGGATTTTGTCCTTCCTCCATGAGAAGTTGCAATAGTGCCTTTTTCCTCCTTCATGCAGCAACACAATGTCACAGTGAGCAATCCTGCTTGGATCTGCTTCAGCCAGACACTCAGTGTCTATTTTTACAAAACTGGAGAGTTTAGTAAAACAAAAGCAGCACATTTCAGGCTGCCCCTCAGCAGAAAAGAAACGTACAGGATGGGTATGTCAAAAGGTGGTTTTAACCCACACCACCCAAAGAGGCCACGAGGAAGGTGCAGTGCTTCCCCATTCAAAAGTCAACTGTAAACTCCCACTTACTTTCAAGGATACCCTTCCTGAAGCTGTTAAAGCCTGGGAAAGGTCATTTGTCAGGACACAATCCAGCAGTACATCTTGTCCTTCTAACAAGAAGGATTTCTTTCCCCTCATAGCAGCGAGAGAGAAGCGAGTACTGAGCTAAATTCCTCAAATTGGCAGTAACTAGGATGTTTATGGGTGTGCTAAGAATATGATCTGCACAGTGGTAGCAGCTAGAAAAGATTTTGCAATTCATTTGGTAGTGCAGAAGGTCATCCCTTTGCAGATGGAGAGCATTTGGTGTGTCCTTATGCACACAGGACTGTAACTGTGCATTTGTTTGCCTGTGAATGCATTCTGATTTATGTGGTTTATATGTATTGTGTGTGCATGCTATCCAAAATTGGGTTCATTGCCACTGTTAATGACTCATCATGTGCAGTTCCACGTATCAATCATGATTAATTTGTGACAGAGGGATGGTAGGAAAGAAAACCCTGTACTACCTGATAAAGCAGACAACTGATTCTCCCTTCAAATATAGGAACATTCTGAAATGTTTTTGTATGTGCAATTTCTTATACTTTTGCTTTTTCAATAAAGTAGCAATTCAGTCTCAAGGCTACAATGAGTCTAGATGCAAGTCTGACATGACCAATGAGTTTCCTCTTCTTGATTAAAAAAAAAAATACAATTTACATATATAGCATATTCAGTAAAATGTTACAAATATATAAGGCTCAGACTGTTTTATTAATTTGCATGGTTGGGGGGGCACCGAATATTCTGGACTCAGCATAGTATAATTTATTCAAATCAGATATGAAGCACAGAACTAATACCCTACATAAAATAGGTACTTGAACTCTTTTTTTTCCCAATCATGAACAAGCCCTAAATCTGAAAAATGTGTATGCACAAACATCCTAAAAAATATTAAGTGGTTCCAAATAATTTCTTTTAAATCAAGCCTGTCCTTGTTGTCTTAATCTTCATGTAAACACAAAATAAACCACTTAGCAAGTATAATTTTTGATTAAGAACCACCAAAATTAGTTTTCAAAAAATGATCAATTATCAGCATTGCCTCATAGGAGAAACTTTCCAGAATTCCCTCTGAAACAGTGTCCCAACATGGGACAAATCCACACAGCCCAACTGAGCAAGTATCATAAAAACTGCTTTTGGAGTAGCTTTCAGCAGTAGTTTGAAATGAAACAGAATTAATAAAGCAGTTGTTGTTTGCAGTTCTTAGCCTTGCTGGTCTTTCTTATTTAAAGTAGTCCAGGTCATTCAGTGTGGAGGTTCACCATGCAAACTGCACTATAAATGCACATTGTGCCCTAAACCACAAGCCTTTACCTGATAGTATAAAGATGTGAAAATCCAGCCTTCCTCTCTTGCAGAAGTTTGCACCAAATGCAGAGAATTTCAGTAGGAACATTGGTAGGGTGGATGAAATATGAAATACTGCTTTAAGAGTGTGAAAAGGTGGCAACCAACTAAAAGGATAAAATAAAAGAGTCAAATTTTATTTTGCAACAAATCATGGAAAACATGCCTATAAAGAAATTGCTTGCAGATGTTGCTTTTAGGATGGGAATTAAAAAGCAGAGGGCACAAGGGCAATATAGTGCTCAATGTGTGAATTACATATGTGTAATTTAGTAACTTGCTACTACATAAAATGTGTAATTAAGAGTTAAATTGCTTCCAAACTTATACAATATAGTCTAAGTAGCCCATATATCTACTGTGCTGAAAATGCCAGGGATTACACAATACAGGAAGGTGTTAATGTTGATTTATATTGCACACCAATTCTGCGTACAAGTGCTGCACAGAGGGGGCTGGGTGCTGCTACAGTCATTGGTTCTTAAACTGGGAAGGGGCTGTTTTGGAAATCTTTAGTGTGGCAATTACACAGGAGCTCTAGGAAAACTCCCAGACTGATCAGCAAGTCAGTAATTTTTGCTGGAAGACAAAATTATGATATTTAATCGCTCTGTTGTCTAAATGTGCAGAATTATTCCCTTCCCTAAGCAGCTCCTGTCAGAGACAGGATGGTTGATGCTGAGGGATTCCCAGGCTCCCAGCAGACAGCAGCTCTTCTGCTGGTCCACGAGGAAATCTGGGAGACACTGTCAGAAAGCAATTGCTTCTGTCTCAATTCTATCTCCATTTCCTTGCAATCAAATTATTGCTGTTAAATGTTTTCATTCTGACAGTTCAGTCACCTTCTGCTATCATAAAACACACGAAATGAGTGAATTCCCAGCTGCATTTGTCAGGACTTGGAAATCTGGATGATTTGGAAATTACCCTTTGGGATTACACTGCTGTTGGTTTAGTAGGATGATTAAAGTACAGAATGTGTTTGGAAAAGGTGTTTGGCATCAGGAATAACCACTGCTGGATATCAGACCTGGGAGAGCAGTGATTTTTGTTTTCTTTAAGAGCTAATACTGCATTAGGGAGAATATTTTGAATTACATGGGGTAGCTTTCTGAGGCTGAAAAAACTTTGAATTTACTGCAATATGGAATTTGCCCAAGGATATTAACATACTGATACATCAATCAATTCTTTTGGGGATTCTTGGGGTCAACAAGCTGACTGAAGTCCAGGACCCAGTTTAGATACTAAATTCTTTGTTAAAGGAGAGGTATTTTTTTTTTCCCTGTCACTGTTATTCTTTACCTTCCCTAATCCTTCCTGATGGATGGAATGATTTTTCCCCCATTGCTTGTAAAATACTGGTAAACAACCTATCTATATAAAAAAGAGAGGAAGAACCTTTTAATGGGACATGTGGACTGTCAAAAGTTACTTTGAATGAGAAATCACACTGCAAATATGGTATGGTTTAGTACAGAAAGTTCATACGCAAAGGGAAGTGTGCAAATTAACTGCAAATTAGAACATCCCTATTATATTTGTGTAAAACATAAATTAATCTTAAGACATTTCACCCTTATTTTAAACACAGTTCTAAAATTAATAAGGGCAATAGATGACCATAATTCTCAGTGTACTTAAAATTTTAGAAAATACTGACAACATTGATTTTCATAAGATTATATCCCAAATTTTGATAATATTAAGTTGTATAAACATTTAGGATACACCAGACTGAAGTTTTAAGATCTGAAAGTCACATGTTTAGCAACACTCGGAACTGCTATTGTTCCACACACCTCTGCAGGTGTGTGAGGTGGCAAGGCAGGTGAGACAAGGGCTTTTCAAACACTTGATTAAGAGCAAAAATGTTGAATCCATCAGCAGCTGTACTGGAAACAGTGGCACGAAAGCAGCAATAGCCATTCCTGCTATGGGCTTGGTAGGAACAGCATGAAACTGTCCTCTCTTCCCACACTGAAGACAAAGGCTTGCAAAGAACCTTTGGCACAGCGTTGCAAATTAAGCCTGTTAACAAGTATGTATCTGAGCTTTTGTGGCTAATTAAATGGAAAAAGATTTCCTCGGGAAGCAAAGAGCACAGAAATGCAAATGGAACCAACAGACAAAAAAAAGCTAATGTGCTGTTTCCACAAACATCAAAGAGTTTCCTAAGTGACATTTTGTACACTATTGAGATTTTGTGCTGGTTATATCAGAGTTTTACTGCTGTTTTCTGCTCTGTTTTAGGTACAAATCTGAACCTAAATTAGTATAGTAGTAGTATAGGCAGTACACGCTACCTGTAATGAAGAGCAGGAAGTCAACAGACCTAATTGCAGCCAACACAGCTCAGCCACTTATCAGATCCCTGATAAAACAAGTACAAGTTTTTAACTAGTAGAAAAGTCTTGGGATTTTGTACAGAGCAAATTAGTACATATTTGCCATAAAGCTCATTCTTAGAAGAATTTGTTACTTTTTGCACCACTGCCACAACAATTCTGGTAATTTCAGATTTGAAGTCTTAATTTGGCAACTTCTGGTTTGTATCTGAAAGAAAAAAAAATTCTTAAAATGTGAGTGCCCATCCCTGGAAGTGTCCAAGGACAGGCTGAATGGGGCTTGTAGCAACCTGATCTAGAGGAAGGTGTCCCCACCCATGGCAGCAGATCTTTAAGGCCCCTTCTAATCCAAACCATTCTGTGATTCTGTGAAAAGCTGATGACATCATGTCAGTGCTACCTAGTCTTTAAAGAGGGCTTTTTAAATAGTTTAACATTAAATGGAATTTTAAAACTCCAGCTTCAAAGTTCTGTTTAAAAGACACTTTGAACTTTGAGAAGTTTTTTATCTGTTTGTGACATACTTGATCTCCATCCTGTACACAGGGATTGGACTAAAGTATTTTGGCCTGCAGTGAATTCTGTGCACTACCACCCCTGCAGGCTAATAACCAGTTATTATGACAGTTCTTTAAATTAATGACTGACACTTCTTTAAATTAATGTCATTTTCACAACAGTAGTGAAGATGATCCAGCTTTAGAACAACATAAAATTAACTGGCAGAAAGTTCAGGTTGCTGAAGAAGACCCCAGGTGCCCCATAATGATCTGCTGATGTTTGAGCTCACTTGCCTGTTATTCTACAGACCATTCTGTAGCGTTATTTTGGCCAAGATCTCTTTCTTTATGGCTTTTATTCCACAGCATCTCTTATTTACCATTTATTAAAGCCTCTGTAACATTTGACAACCAGAGGCCAGGGGGAACTTTGCTGCTGCCACCAAAATCTTCTGCAGGAGCATCACCTTTGACATGAAAGTAGAAAAGAAAGAGCAGAGCAAGACCTTTCTCAGCGCAGCCGCCCACCCCCAGCCGAGATAAGACAACAGCCCCATTACAGCTGACAGTGTAGGGCCTGCAGCACAGGGAGAGCAGGAATTTAACATCACCTCACTCTGCTGGGAGAGCCCAGCCTGCAGAGCTGGCATTCAGCATCCCCCCTTTGATCCACATGGGAATTCTGCACAGAAAACACCTCATCCCCAATGAGCGCCAACGCAAGCACCTCTCCAGTGCCCAACGGGATGGATCCCCCTCTGTAACCCAGGTTCCACCTACGGTTTGCAAGGAATGCTTCTGCTGGATAAGCTCTGTTTGACATTGCTCTTTTCCCCCCAGCATGTGCCAGCCCATCCTGCTGGCAGCATCCATTGCAGCTGCCGTGGACGGTTCAGGACTCCGAGCTGAGCCCCTGCTTGAGCCATTTGCTGAAGCTGCCAGGGTCTGATCACAAACACGGTAAGCAGCAAACTGGAGGAAACAGCAAACACCAGACAGTTCAGCCAGAAGTCAGCCTTTTCTTCTAGCCCTTTGGACAGGCAGGGAAGAACAGCTTGTACTGACTTTTTAAACTTATTTTTTTATCTATTTCATCACTTTTCCTAACATATTCAGCCTTCAGAATTTTATAAGCAATTTAAGCTCTACGAGGTCACTACTTCCTAAAGGGATTTTAATTTTTAAAATTTACAGATGTTATTCAGTTCAGACCTGGGAGTTCATAAACAATATTTGAGCTACATGGTTTATGGTTGCATTCTAGTTGTAGCAAGATGAAAAAGGCCTGACTTTCTTTTTTTTTCCATAGCTTGGGGCAGAATATTTTTCCTTTCAGCTATACATTTCAGCCTTTCTAAAAGCATCTGAAAGGTAAAAGAGCTAATATTAAGAAAGATTTTCCTCCCACAACTAAAGTAGTAAGTCCTTCTACCTGCTGCGAGATGTGTCATATTAGAGTTTACAGATATTTTGAAAATATAACATCACTCTCTTGCTTTTCCCTAACACTAGCAGGCACCTGGATTTGTGGTTTAATTGCAAGTGCTTTCAGTTAAGGTCAGTGTGTAGGTGTGAGTGGGGATCAAGAGCTTTAGCACCAGGAGAAGTTCACAGACAATCCTTATTCCAATTACACTCCCCACCTCGCCCACCTTTGTAGCATTTCAAAGAAATGCTGACCAGGAGACCAATGATCCAAGAATGCATTAAAACATGTATCTACATTTACTGCACTTTTTACTGGTTTTATTATTTTTGCTGAACTTGTAGTATCTTAATTAACTGGGAACACTTACAAAATTCTTGGGTTCAATTTGCCTTAGTAGAAATGCCATTCCTCAGTTACTGCTCACCAGGGATGACATCCAACCAGCTGAGACATCCCAAAAAGATCCAACCACAGTGATTTATGGGCTTTAATGATAAACAATCTTTTGCTTCTACTTTTCCTGACCAACTGCACCCAAGTTCTTACATGTGACACTATTTGGTGCCCACTGAGTGGAAATGTGTGATCCTTTTGCCAGCAGGCCTTGCAGGGCTATCTCCTGTTTGGCAATGAAGGCTGGTAACACAGAACTGGGTAAACATGAAAAAACAACATGAAACATGCTCATTTATAAGAATAATCTCTCAACTCCACAAAAGATGTATCTTCTTTAAGAGTACTTAAAATAGGGCTTCCCACCAAGTTATTTTAATTTACACTAATTTCCCTTGATCTCATATTCAAAATTATCAATCCACTCTCATCCTCAGCACTTATTCCAATCTCTCTCTCAAAAGCACATCAAAAATTCCACATTTTTTCACCTTTTTTCAGCTATTTCCAAACCAATGATCTCTACAGCTTGAACAAGAATTAGTGATGTAACCTATTTAATTTATCTTCTGATCCTTTCAAGAACTTAAATTTTTCCTGAAGAAATTCTCTGCTCGATAACTACGGCACTTTATTTTTTTTTCTAATGGGGATTTAATACTCTTTATTTTTAACTGTATTTTATACATTTATTACTGCATATGTTAAAAATACATGCAGAGCAGGATCCTGTCAGCAGTTTTTGCAGTGAGTCACCAGCTTCACAGCTGCTGTTCTGAAATAATATATTTAATCTCCAGTTTTTCCAGCTGTGTCCAAACAGACCACTGCTCCTGTGCTGAAATCCCTTCATTTTAGTGGGCAGTATACACATGCTTCCACCAGGAGCAGACTGTAGAATTAAGTCTCAGTCTGGCTGCCAGTTGCACGTGTCAGGCTCTCATGGAGCTGTAGAGGTGAAAATTGAGAGAAGTTGAAAAAATTACATTGTTGACACCCTGGGCACAGTTACATCACCTGCAAGTATGTGCAGAGTATTGAAAAAGTATAATTAATTTAAATTCAGGCCAATTATGTCTTCTGAAATAGAGCATAGAATCGCAAAATCATTAAATCACAGAATGGCTTGGGTTGCAAGGGACTTAAAAGACCATCTAGCTCCACTGCCCTGACATGGGCAGGTGCACCTTCCACTAGACCAAGCTGCTCAGACTTCCATCTAACCTGGCCTTGGATACTTCCAGGAATGGGGCAGTCACAGCTTCTCTGGGAAACTTGTGCCAGGTCCTCACCACCCTCACAGGAGAGAACTTTTCCAAATATCTAATCTATTCTACTGTCACTTTGAATCTATTCTCCCTTGTTCTGTCACTACACTGTCTTCTCAAAAGTCCTTTTCCTCCTCAACCAAGAGCAAGGGGCTGTCCTGATCCCATCTCCACCAAACTCCTTCCCTTGCTCTGCAGAGCAAGATGCATGCACAGACTGTTTCCTTCCAGCAGAGAATGAAATACACCCCACAATAAAAGTCAATGAGGCTGTGCAGCACAAGGCCAGTCCCGGGAGGGGTTGTGATTGACGGAGGCAATCGGAGACGCTGATGGCAAAGGCTTACACAGTCCACTAGGAATATTTACTCTGCATTTCATATCTGCCACACAAGCCTTAAAACCTGTTTGCTGAATGTCACTGTTTCACTCCATCAACACCCAACAAAATGATCAAACTCTCTCCAGTGGGGATCTGGTGCTTGCTCTGCCCTCCCTCCACTGAGCAGCACAGGTTAATAAACTGGGAAACGTCTCATGGCATCCTATCTATGAACAATATTCATCTCTATGCCTTTCTGAATTTTTAATTTCAAAATTGGGCATAATTATTTCAGTAAATCAGTATGCACTTGGAGGAGTGGTGCTTCCAACCAGGTTTAAATATTCTTTATTTCTCAGTTTCCTTCTAAGTCATCAGACTTCTTAGAAGCCATGTAAAGGAGACTGCTTCAATAGTTGCAACAGAACTGTCAAAATATCTGCTGCACTTTAGGAAGTTCTACGATACCCAGATTAAAAATAAAGGAATTTAGAAGATCGGTTATTGCTGTTTTATTTTCAGTTTCCCTTCTTATTTACAGTGAGTGCTTAGAGAAATCTGGAATCAAAAGTCAGGTATTCTTGAATGTCTATTGAAAACAAGAGGGATGTGGTCAAGAGGGTTGGGTTTTATTTACCCAGCCTCGGTGTCACTCCTTCACATGTTGATTCAAAGTAGTGTTATTAACAGCATGTGTCTCCCTTGTGCTGTCAATGCCATTTGTTCTTGATTTGGGATTTGCTGCCAACATCCCCAGCTCCAAAGGGATCTTGGTATGTGCTGGTGCCCCTTCTGTATCCAAGTGCTAGGAGAAATGTGTGGGCTTCACTGCCCATCAACAGCTTTTTGCTTTGTGCTTTCTTGAAGACTTCCTGTTAATAAGCATCAGCAGGCAGATAAATGTGAATATAAGTGACCTTCCATAAAAAAAAAAAAACTTAATTTATCTGTGTGGCAAGCATATACAAAACACTTTGTGAGCACTTTTGTGAATCTGGGCCAATCTGGGCAAAAAATGCTAGAGGCTTCAAGAGAGACTCCCAAGAGGATGCAGAGCTGCTTCAAAGCAGGGATAGAAAGGCCCAGCACACAGCTTGGAGGCACTGGGCTTTTCTGCTCAGAGGAGATCAGACCTGGGACCACCAGGGCCCAGAACCAGCTGAACTGGCAGCAAATGAGAGAGACGAGCCCAGCACCTCTCCCTCCACCCTCATGAGCTATTCCACACAGAGCTATTCCAGCACATTCCTCCCCAGCACATACACATGTCCTAGAGAACATGCTCCTCTTGGAAAGAAAAACAAGTTGCAAGTGCTCATAACAGCACAGGCTAGAACTAAGCCTTTTGGAGCCACTAATTATTCAAATAAAGCAATGATGCTTTCCTTTCCATTAACATTATCTTTCCCATCAATACCTAAGGCTGGTATTTCTTAATGCTGGCTGTAAGAGCAAGTTTAAAGGCTCTGAAGTCTCAGTCCCCAGCTCCTCTCCTGCTCTGGTGCACTGATTTGGCAGGTTCCTGCACCTCAGGAACCCCCTGTGAACCGAGGCACTTTGTGGATGCCAAAAGCTCGCTGTGCCAGTACCGCTCCTGGGGAGACTCCTTGAAGAAAAAGGTAAGGAAACCCCAGGAGCTGTGCTAATTGATTTTCCATATAAACAAATAAGTCATTAAATAAGCAACTCAATGGCTTTACTCGCATGAAGTTAATAACTAAATGTTCAAAAGGAATTACACTTAAGTCCTGGTTAACTCTTAAATCTATATATGCTGCTTACGCTGAAAACTTTAACATGCTAGGAAGGAATAACCACAGCAAATGAAAATATTTATTTCCTGTATTCGTGTGGAACAAAAGCAAATGGAGCTATTTGTCCTAACAAAGCTACATGTTTCAGAATAAGCAAAGCCAACTGTTTATATTTATGGTTTGTTGGGGGAGGTATTTCAATAAAAGACAAGCTGCTTTTAAGTACACTACACATGAAAAAATGTATTAAGTAAGTTAAATGTTGTCTACCATAAAGGAGCTCAGTAGCAGCCTGAGCCAGGGGTGTCTAATGTCCATGAGATCTCTGGAGAACAGAGATATTCTGCATTTACTCCTGCAGGCAAACCTCCAGCACTGGGGAGACTTCACCAAAGCATTGGCTCGATCAATTCCCTGCAAACAGTCACACTAAAACCCTTTTCTTCCCAACCCCTCCTTTCAGTCTTTTTCATCCCCATAATTTTCCAGACTCTCAATAACCATAATTCTAATTTTCTATTCTTTAAGCTTCCAAGACTCTCTTGGACAAACCACAAAATTCCAAGCTACTAACCCCTTTGCTGAGCACAGTGTTTTCCTACTAAATGCTGTTCTTCTCCAGTTCTTTGGCTTGCCTCCAGTTACCAATCTACATTTGCAATGCCACCTATCTCTGTTTGCAGTGGCCCTCTCTATCCCCCAAGCAGTCCCTTCCTGCAGCTCCAGCTCCAGCTCTCATCACTTCGAGCCTCAGCATCCATGACCAGCTTTCCCACATCACTTCCCCAGTAGTATCTGCTTTAACTCCAACGTTTTGTCTCTGCCAAGATCTAAGTAATGACTCCCTGGAAAGAGCAACAGTTTTTCTCTTTGTTGTAGGATATGGTAGCCAATGTTGTATGTAATTCTGGGAGTCAGTCTTGTAACTTTTACCCATAAGACAGAAGATGAACCACAGAAGCTCAAATATATATATATATAATATATACGTAATTTTAAGGTATAGCTACAACCCCCTAATACCTGTTAGAGTTTCAAGCTCAGTCTGTGCAGCCACTGGGCAATATTGTGATGCTAGGGGCAAGTATTGCTGATCTGAACTAAAACCTACCCCAGGTACAGCCCAAGTGAGGGCCAGTCCTGTCCTCAAAAACTGGGAAAATCACACCTTTTCCACTTAAGAAGCAATAAAGGAAAAAACAGAAGCAAAAATATGTGTATATTAATAATTCACATCAGTAACACTTGGCTGAGATCCCATATTTCATCACCATTGAACTTCCACCACTATTGTTCCTGCACCATCATAATTTGTAAGACCAACATATTTCAAAATTGCAAAAAGCAGGAACAAAAAATGAGGAGAAAAAGCAAAATGTTTCTTCATTCTAATATTAATAATGTTTCTAATAACTGTTTTCATTTTAAGTATCTTGAGATAGTAACTTTTATACAAAACTCATTAATTTTATGAATTTTAAATTAATGCAATAACTTCCAAATATCTATCTTTGCTAATTTCTACTGTATTACCAGTTCTTCATTACTTTAACATATTTTTTCATTGACTGCAACAGCAACAGTCTAGGATTATAAATTTTTTAAATACTGGGGGTATTGGATTTTGGAGAATTAAAACTAAATGGAGAATCTTGGGAATGCTGATGAGTTTGTTGCTTGGGCACTTCCTACAGATATTCTGTTCCAGCAGTAGGCAGTGGGAGGATTCTTTTCAATCCAAGCAAGTCATTAAGGTGGAGTAAGATACAAAATGTCTGTCTTCAAAAATCAGTGTAAATTCCTGCAACTGCAAAAAGAAAAGAGGGGAATGTGAAAATTCCAACTCTCTTATGTTTGAGCACCAAGCCCAAGCTACAGAGAGTATTTGTAAGTCTTAGAGTTATGTTTGAGCACCAAGCCCAAGCTACACTCTAAGACTTACAGATAACCTAAAATAATAACAGTAGTCCAAAGCCAAAAGGTAATGGATACAGAAGGTATAAAGAAATAAATTGCATCTAAACCCTCTGCTGTGAAATTTTTCCAGGACTGGAGTGGCAGAGAGCACCAACCATTCCCAGTCCAGAGCAGCCCAGGATCCCAACAACCTGTGCTCAGTGCTGCTCACAGAGAGACCCTCAAGGGTACCTGGATGTTGATCTCAGGAGACATCTGCTTATTGCAGGATTTCTCACAGTTTCACTGGCCTGCAGCGATTTTCACTGGACTCAATGCATTCTTTAAGAACACTGATTTAGGCAGAATGTGAATTTCTAGTACCTACTGAGGTTCACCCACCATTGCTCTCAGCACCTTTCAAGGATGATGCTCTAAAGCAATCACTCTTAATTTGACAGGAAGGGTATTTCTTGTATTTTCTAGTAAACACTGTGCTTTACAGGCCTTCATATTCCTAGCAAAGAAGTGTGACACAAACCTTGAATAGACCTTTCCCTTTTTCAGTCTTTAGTGGAAAAATGGGGGAAATACATACTTTCTATGTGAGAACTTGTATTACAGCACCAATACTAAAGCAAAAATGGATATAATACATCAAGTTTAGTATGTCAACAATAAAATCCAAGTTCTGTTCTCCTTTGAAATTCTGCAGTGCCTAATTGACTGGAATGGTAGAAGAGGATACATGAAAAGAAGCATAAAAAATAGAGGTTTAAATTGCAGTTCAATTTATTACAAATTCTGTTTTATTTAGCAGTCTATAAACTCAGACAAAAATTCTACAACTTTGGTTCTGTACATTTTTTTTAATTAATTTCTAGGAAGATTGTGTTACATAGAAATTCTAAAGAATTATGTTTTGGTTGAGCTCCTCCTCTGTTACCTATCTCAAATTTTCTGATCATTAGGTATTTCTCATGCATGTCGGACCTTTCATTTTTAATGCTCAGAATGATCAAGGAGCCTGATGTTTTGTCATTTATTTTAAATTAAGATGACCCTGAAAACTAGCTCAGTCAGTCATTTCTGTACAGCAGTCCCTTATCATTAAAGCAGCAACATTTTCCCAACCTCCATAATTAACCTTTTTGTACAAGCGAAAGCAATAGCAATCTATCCTTTGAAAGCCCTTCTGGGTCTATTTAGCACACTTCTCTCACAACTGAACAGAAATAAGCCAGCAAAGATGAAAAAAAACCAAAACCAAACCCTGAACCACCCTGCTTAGAATAAAATTAGATACTTTGTTCTATATCAGTCATAAAAATATCACAAATCAGAATTAAAACCTCATTTAACTTTTTTTTTTTCCCCCAGGTCATAAATGTCCTGCTTTATTTTTCATCTCTACGCACTCATCGGTTCCTGGTAAAATGTGTATTACTCAATTGCTTTCAGCATAAGATTATTTCCCCCTTTATGCAATTGTTTGCTTCTACTCCCTATTCAAAAATCAATGTTTATTGATCTAGTCAGTGGCACATTGTTTCCCACAGAAAAAGAGAACTATGTCATGCTAATTCATACACAGAGGCAAGTTCCGTGGCTATATCTGCCGTTCTTTTTCAGAAAGAATATCTTGGGTTTTTCTGTTTAAAACAGGGAGAGGAGCTGAGGATAAACATTCTTACTCCATGAAACTGGATGCAACACTACAAGAAAAATTACAGCAGGAGCACTTGGGTTTAGGTCGACAGGCCTTAAAGCAGAGGGCTGATTTACCCCAAGAGCTTGGCTCTCATGCAGAGAGGCAGGACAGTGATGCTGGCAGAGGCTGATGCATCACTTCAGAGCTCCTGGTGCCTGGGACTGCAGAGGTGCTCTGATGGAAAAGCAGAGATTGACGCTGGGCAGCCCAGACCACGTCCATGAGACACTCCAGCCTCGTTCCACAGACTGCAATCTTGCTTGAATTACCAGGATAATTTTCACTTTCCCTCTTGGAAAACAAGCTACAAACACAGGAAATTGTACCTACGACCTATATTTTAAAGTTAGTATTTGAAGATCTATCCATTTCTTATGGTTTGGCTGCGAGCCTCTATTTCTGTTGCTGCAGGGAATGGAAATACCCAATGTATAAATTTGCCACAGTGGCAGAGATGAAACCTGTGTTTGCAGGAAGAAAAGGAATCAAGGTCTTGGCAGAAGGGTTTTTATTTGTTTGTTGTTTGCTATTTTCATTTTTCTGGCAGCCACATGAATCAGTTGAAGAGTTTTGAACGCCAGAATAAATCTCAGCAGAGATACAGTGAGCAAAAGCAGGTGAAGTGAACAAAGCTGAAATTTAATCACATTTCTATTATAATCAAATATGCATTCACAGTTGTGTACAACATATTATACAAACACACAATGAGCTAAACTGTGATTTCAGCAGTGCAAATAGCAGAGAAAATGCATTGATCTCAGGAGAGTACTTGTGGCTTCTCACTGGTATAACCGAGAAGAATTCTGAACAACAAATGCTAATTACATACAATATCATATGGCAATCTGTACAGCCATCACTGAAACTCAGCTCTGATCACCCTGCCAGGAGGCTCATTGGTCTGAAACTCTGCTGCAGGAAGAAATATAACCCTCTGATTTTCATCAGGCAGCAAGTCAAACTTTGAGTCCCGTTAAAATAAAAAACATCAATAAACATGTAACAAAATATCTGCATTCTAGTTTGCATTCACAATTCGGTTTGTGGATAAAGTATGATTTTGTAACATAACGACTCACCAAAACCACAAAGAAAAATACCCTGTGAATTTATTTTCCATCCTCAATTTTACACGATTTGCTGTTCTATTAGTAAAAGAATGCAATTTAAAACAAAGTCCATGTAATTAAATTAGGAGCCGATTTATTTCTAACTTGTATTCCTCATTGTTAGAAAGCCAGCAACAAAACTCAGCTGACATATAGAGATAATACCCATAAGGAAAAAGACCATAAGGACACCCATTAAAAAAAATGTAAGAATAAGTGGGCCAGTGAAGGCAGGCAATATACCCAGCTTTTGGGATTTTTCCTTTTCCTTTATCTGAGCTGTAATATGCATTTATTCCCAGTTTATCAAGTGCTTAACAGGCAAAAACAGCCCAAAAGATTAAGACTGAACCAGCCGTCTTTATCTCCTCAGTCCCCAATTGGCTTTTAACACACTTAGTAGAAGCGAGTGCCTTGTCTCATTTTCATCAACTCTAACTCCAATCACTGTGCCTTCACTGATACATGAACTACTTTACAACCCAATCCCACTTACCTTTAGTAAGAAGGAGGGATGCCCTGGCCTGTGGAGACTCCTGCTCAGTCCCGTAGAAAGCCTCTTCCTGCCCCATGGGTGCACAGCTGGCACCTGGCTGAGCCCAGCAAACTTGGAAAACTGCTTTTTGAGCATGCTGGACTGGAGCTTTTAGGTTTAATTGAAATCTGAAAATCGATTCTAATATTCATATTTCCAGGTGTTGTCCAAGACAAGTGTGGAAACCATCCTGCAAACATTTTGATTCAACATCTACTGACTCTGAGGAGCAGAGTCTCAGTATCACCCCTACGGTTGCTATGCAAAAGTGCCTCCTTCCCTAAATGCATTTTAACATCTTCCCAATGAACTCTTCCTCAAAATCATCTGCTTTGAACCTGAGGTTACAAGTAAACCATAGTACACAGGATAATTTGTTGCTCCTGACACCTTCCCTTTTTTCCTCATTTGAAAAATTGATCATCTAAATACCAAAGGAAGTTTGTATTAACGTAAATCTATTTTACTTAAGCGCTGGCTTGGACAACAAATTATTAAATCCTGACAAAAAGAATATTTATGAAATACAGAAGAGCCTTTTGACATAGAGAAATCAATATTTTTTTTTTCTTCAGAATT
This sequence comes from Peucedramus taeniatus, assembly GCA_013400575.1. NCBI lineage: Eukaryota > Metazoa > Chordata > Aves > Passeriformes > Fringillidae > Peucedramus > Peucedramus taeniatus. The sequence continues at coordinate 217,671 of WBNO01027033.1, read as the reverse complement.
CTCGGAATCATCAAAAAGATAATATTTATAGAGAAAAAAAATCCTAAGGCAATGACAAGCGTGGTATTGTATATTTCTTGAGTTAGTGCAATAAAATAAACAAGAGAAGAAATTAACTCTAATGAAAGAGCCAATAATATGTCACAAGGATGTGTTATTTTATATGCTAGGGAAAAAAAATAGAAGAGTTCACACGGTTCTGGAGGAGATGGTGGAACAGGCACACAGAGTCACACCCACACACTCAGCTTCAAAAACCACATTGGCATGGGGCATACCAAGCTGCTCTTATGGGATTTGTACCACCATGTTTTGGCACTAGACATCAGCACAAATCCCTACTTGAATGGCTAACATTTGTACAAAATGGCCAAAATCTCTCTCACTGATAGCAAAACCTACCATAAAATCCATCACCTCATGAACAGACACGTGCTGAGGTCCTGTCTTGCACACGACCAGGGACAGCCACCTGCTGGTTCTGTGCCCAGCTTGGGAAAATGGATATCTCCAGGGACTACTTGATTTTTTAGGATGTCTTACACACAAAGCTGCACCCCAAGTTTTGAGCACTTGCCCTTCTTTGTACTCCAGATGAACCCTATCAATTTTTGAAAAACCCAGCCAAGCTCATCTTCCCATATTTTAGCTACCACAAGCTCTGAAACAGGAACAGTATTACCTTCCTCATACTTATTTTTAAAGGTTAATTAATGTTCATACAACATCCTTCGACGACTAAATTCCATTATTATAGATTTGCTCATAGATCAGTGCACAAGACAGCAGATTGGCATTCTTTGCTTCAAACTGATGCACTACAGGACTCACAGAGTATTGATGGTCATGGCTGAGATGCTGTTGAAGACCATGTTGAGAACTGCATATATTACCTTGCTAAAGTAAAGCTGACCCTTGCCAGCTCTATTGATCCTCCATTAAATTCACCCCTTAAAAATCAGAGGTGAAAAAACCACCTAGTTTCCTCACTTCTAATTCATTTTGCTCTTATTTCCTTTTGCTAATATTTAGTTTAACGATTTTAAAAGGCACCAGGTACCCAGATTATGGCCATTCTTCAAATTTATTGATTTATACTCTGGTGAAAATTTACGTCCAACTTCTCTTTGGGAGATTTGGGCTTCTGCGAAATCCAGGGCGACTCCCAAAATGGAATGGGCAGAAGAGCAGCCCACTGCAAGCACTCACCCACCAGGAAAGGAAAAAGCCCTTTTGGGAAATGACAAGATAAATATTAGATCAGGCAGCCTCTGACATTTGTAGTGTTTTAACTAGAAGGAAAAGAAAATTAATTTCTCCTGTTTCTGCATGTCAGAGTGATTGACGACACCTTGACTTTATTCCTAGATTTACCATTCACATTATTTCTAACCAGGGAAAAATAAGGAAAAAGAAACAAAAAGAAAATACTGCCACATATTTCTACCACTTACAAAAGGACAAAATCAAATCAACTTTAAAGAGATATTAAAATTAGTTGTAATGCTTAATTATTATTTTAAGAAAAACTCTTGGAGATGTTCCAGTGACAGGCAGTAAATACCAGAGAACATTATTATTTTTACAGTATTTGAGTGCATTCATCTGCCACTGCCTTTCTTTTTAGCCAAGAAAAGCTCAGGGGAGCTCAGCTGACCTAAGTGTTCTGAATTTTCCTCTTATGCTCTGTGGTTCTGTTCAGGTCCATTATGTAATTGAAATTCTAGTTTTCATTGTTCAAACAAAACTGTACTTCTGAAATGCTGCTGATAGGAGATTATTTTAATTTCGTTTTGTGGTAGTTTGAATTCTGGTCAATCTTTTGTGTCCTTTCTGTTCGGTGCCAGCTGCTTTGTACCTCAGCTGGCAGTGAGTTTTATATTCCAGGGTTATGGGAATGGACTATAGGAAAAAGCTCATCGTCTTTTTGTACTGCAAAAGGAACAGCATTGCAACTGAAAAAAAAAGACCACACTTTAAAGACAAGTATCAGTTGATAGTGTAGCAGAAGATCCGATTTTTTTAAACATGGACAAACCAAACCCCTGGGAATGAGCAGTACTTTAATAAGAGGACAGTAAATAATTTGGCACTGATTTATTCTAACTTAATGCAATACTATTAATATAAAAAATATTGCCACTGCATTCACCAAGATTGATGGAGTAACAGAAGTATACATGGTCTAAAAGCCATTCTAAAAAGAATTAATTTATAAAATTAAGAATAAAAGATACGGAAACACTCCAAATAGATTCCTTTTAACTCCATGTAGAGCTGGATGAAGAACAGCACCACGACATTGCACCTGTAAGGGGTGTCAGAGGAAAGAAGGGTTGTTGGGTTTTTTAGCTCTCTCTTTGAAATAGGTGGATTTTTATATCACACAGGCAAAGGTTTACAGTGATCCTATTGCTTGTAATTTCAAATATGCTCAAAGCAGAGTGTCACTAACTTCAAAAGCGTCATTCTGGATATGCCGTTAAAAAAACCACCTTCGGTACCTACCTGGGCACCTCCCCAGGGCAGCAGCAGAGTCCTCCTCACTCAGTTAATGAACCTTCCTAAGGGGTACAGCTGCTCTGTGCCCCTCTGGGCCTTTAAAAACCTTCCCCTTGAGATCATTCACTGTTGCTATGTTCTAAACTGTTTTCAAACTCCAGCCATCATTCTTTGAATCAAAACCCCATATACACAGAAGAGGTCTGTGGAAAGAACAGTCTGTGAAATCTTGACCTTCTGATTTACTCTTCAAAGAAAGATTTGGATGATGGCAACAACTCCAAAATAAGCATTTGATTGATAGTATCATGAAAGCCAAGTTAATGTTCTTTTATCACTTTGATGGAGCCACAAAACAATCCCCTTTGCCTCTGACAGAATTTCATACAATACCTTGAAGAACTTCTGGTTTATCATAATTGTATACAAAGAGGAAAAAAACTTATAAACACAATTGGATGTGTGATTTTGAGTCCATGATTAAACACTAAGATGTATCATCTGGAGTTTGTAAAATGCTGCCTTTCATACATCACTGCACTTACTCTTTAGATGTCAATAGTTTCAAACATTATTCACACAAAGCTTGACAGTGAAGCAAACGCAGGTCAGAGGAAGAAGCAAAAGAGCATCTGCAGTTCTGGCAAATTCAAAGATGTTTCATGTCATCTGAACCAACCATGACCCCTTTCCCTGCCCACTGTCCCATGGGTGAGAGGACAATCAGCTTCCTTGGAAAGACCATTTTGATCGGTTTACCAAACTCCTCCAAATGCATGAGGGCTTAAAAAATACTGTTTAGAAATCTCCTTTTCCCAACTAATTTGTTTTGCCTTAAGTCATTCTTGGTTTGGTAACCACACTGGCCTCTAAACTCCATAGATGGGAGAACAGCATTAGGATGTTGAAATGCTTTTACTGTCAAGCATGCTGTAGATGAAGCAAATGCCTTAAAGAATAAAACCCCACCATTCCCCCACAGAGGATAAATCAGAGCTGTCTTATTTAGGCTAAAAGCAAATATGCAGGGGTGAAAGGAGAAATATGCACAACTGTTTTTTCTGAGTTTGCTTTACTTTGCATTAGAAATTGTGCCTCCCCAGCACAGACTGTGGCTGGCAGGGTGGAGATCTGCACACTGCAGATAAAGAAGCCTCCCAGATCTTCAGAGGGTGCAGCCACTCTTGGCATCACCCAGCAGCCCTTCTCGGATCCACCCCATACTGAACAATATCTGAGATTTCACAGTGCAGGCACTTGAAAAAAGGCAGCTTTCTTGAAAGGCTGTCTAAAAATGGTGAGAAAAAATGTTTTTCTGTTCTCTCATGAAATGCATCCTTTCCATGGTGATTAACATAACGAGTCCTCTGCTCATGGGGAGCAGAGCTGGTCTGAGGGCACCAGCCTGTGATCATTTCTATTTCAGGAATCTGAAGAGGAGTGCATACATGAAAAACTTTACTGAAGCTGCAAACTCTGAAGCTATCAAGGAAAGAAGCACTCAGTTTGCATCAGTGCAACCCTGCAGCTTCCTTGAGCTACCCCTAATTTACACACAGGGAATTGGAGTAAGAAGCAGAATTCACTCTGTGGAAATTTAAGAATATATGAGATTTATTCTACCACAGCACTAAAACTCCACCCCACAAAACAGCACAGGACAAACTCTGCACCCTCTGATCCTGCTTTCCAGACTGTCAGAGTTTGCATGTTTCAGGGCCTGGGAATAACAGTTAAATCAGAACTTTAATTTAGATTAATCCCACACAACACAATGGCCCTAAAGCAATCTCTTATGCTGGTCACAAAGAACTGACAGATTTTGTACCCAAATGTGACCCCCGCTGTTAAATATGATCATCACATTTCTATATGCAATTTTGTCATTCATATGCTAATAGGCAGATGTACACATGGTGTGTCTGGTTTGATGGTAAAACAACAAACATTCCCATAATGGGAAAAAAGTCCTATATTCATACAAAGTGGCCTGCAGAAAAGATGTGATTCTTCCTAGCACTGAGCCACTCAGTCTTCTTTAGGAATGTTTTTAAAGGACTGGCATAATGATAATGAAAAAAGAAATAAAAATATTTCTCAGTCACTCCACAACAAGCCTGCAGATGTGGCAGCTTCTGATCTTCTTTCTAGTTACAACACATCACACAAATCTTCTTTCTTTAGCTGTTTTATTACAAGTCTGAGTACAGTTGCCACACCACAGGATCCCATTTTCTCCCATTCCCCTCCGAATGCTGATGGCTAGGCTGTATTTTATAAACACTTCCCAATTATTTCCCTTGGGCTGGATGAGACACACACCAGTGAGCACTTAAAAGTTCAGCATTTTCTCCAAGATCTGCAGCAAGTGCCTACATGAAAGCTCTCTCTGCAGGGCACAGGGTATTTGAAACATAGATTTCCTCAGCTCCCTGCAGGATCTCACAAATACATCTGACCAAGGAGCTCAGCTCTCCACAAACTGACAAGGTTTACATGTGCCTGCGAGGTCCCCCAAGTGCCCCAGCTCTGGTGGCAGGTCATGAAAGGAAAAAAACCCTCAACCACCTAATTACAACCCTGGAGCATTTGTGTGCCTAAAGGCTCTGTATTCCTGGAATATTTTAATAACATCATCATGTTGCTGTAGTACACAAAACACACGATGCTGACAGCAGCTCTTCTAAGGTAAAAAAGCTGTTTATCAATTTCTGACTCTAATTTATACAATTCTGAAGTGCCAGTGTTATTGGAGGGTGACAGTGCCACCTCCTCAATGCCACTGGGCAACTTAACAGTCTATTAAGTTGCTCGTTCCCCATAAAAGAATGTAAACAATAAGTTATTGATATAAAGTACATAAAAAAGTTCTGTATAAAAATGTAAACATCAGAAGACTTTAGAAAAACTTAAAAAAATCAGGGCAACATCATAATCTGGTGCAATGAATAGTAACATCATGTAATGTTTAAATAGTCATTTCAATCTGTATGACCCCGCGTGTTCGCTTCACACCACACAAGGAAAGCACACCCCACACAGGTATTGTAGCATTGCAGCTGTGCCAAACCAGCCCTAAAAGCAAATCTGGATCTGGAAAAACACTGCATATGAGGGAAAAAAAGTGCTGACACCAGTCTCAGTTTGCACCACTAATTTACATTCTGGTTTTGCACTGAAAGGTGTTTTGAGGAGCCAAAATTAAGTATTTTAAGAAGTCATAATGTGAAAGGTAAATTGGTGAAATCCATTTCTTTGTTTCACAACTCAAGTACTCCAAGTGCAGCCACAGACACACCTCAGAGCTCAGTGTTCTTGGTGCTCCATTCAGACATCTCTGATTAACCGAAGTAAGTGCTGAAACCCATATATCATTAACAAAAATGTCTGGGAATATAAGAAAATGTTTACAAACACCCAGTCCTGTACTCCTACTGTTCTGAAAGGTAACATACATCTTGCAAATATAAGTGATCTGCAACAAAAGAAACCTTTTTTATTTTAAGAAAAAAATAAGACAGATCTTTGAAAAATACCACGAGATTGTAATGTGTATCCTTATCTCCAGAAAAATCATATACCAGATAAAAAAGAGTGTCTAAATGTGGACATCTCTGTTAGAGTGCCTCAGCTTGCTACAAAAAAGAGATCAATGGTATCACTAAATCCCATTCTGGGACTCATTTTTTGGGCTTTCAAATTATACTGGAGCATTCAGTAGCCAGAGTTCAGAGCTCGCCTTTGATTCTTGCGGAAATAAGCAGCGATTGTACATTCAGAACAAGTACAGCATATGCACAAATTTATCTTCATTATCAGTCTCTTTTCAATGACTCCAACAGTTGAAACATGCCAGATTTTGGGCTTATTTATGATACTCATGAGAGTGCAGATATGCAACTAAGTATTCACATCCGCATCACTGAGACATTGCTAACTGCATTTCTTCAATTGTAAAATGGGAATAATAATGCTTAGCAGTCCACATTGCTCATTTAATGAAATAATTAACCAGAGACAATTTATGTTCCAATTTAGACACTCCTTATAACTACAGTAGAAATAAGAGACATAAGTCATGTCATGGCATCTCAGAGGTGGTTAAGTGCCACTGGCATCTGCTGAGACACTGCCGCAACAGAGGGGTTCATGATGCCTAAGGAGGCTACCTGTAACGTAGAAAAGACAGAGTTAAAGGAATGAAGTAGGTATTTCTTAAAAGGCCTTCAAAGAATACACCTTGGGCAGTACAAGACCCTGGCCATGGCTCTGCCCCAGATGGACCCAAAATGGTCACAAAAATGAACAACTGGTCACATGTTTTCACACTTTAATAAGTTTTGGTCCATTTACATATTGGGGTTAATTGTCCAATTACAGCTTCAGGTTATGAAGTCCCATCCTCCCGGTTTGCTCTCCTCAGTTCCCTGTTGCTTAGACTTTTTGGGTCTGAAGCTGCAACGGTGTCCTTGGTTCTCAGGCTGGAAAAGGATTGTTTTGTCTAGCTAAGATGTGAAGAGAACTTACTAATACTTTATATGAAGTTCAGAGTTACACACTAAGGCAGTACAGAATCAGAAAAATATGAAAGCTAAAACTGAAGGCATCACTCAGGTTGTGACTTTGAATCTGAGAAGAAAAAAGGAAAAAAAAAGCAAGGCCACTTGAGTTAGCACAGAAGCTTTTTCATCTTTGTGAACACTTCAATGTGTTAAAACAGCAGAGGCTGAAATTATTGACTGGTCGACCTTTATGCAGATTAGAAAGTTCCATGCAGACTCAACTCATTAGGCTACAAAGCTGAGCCAGAACAAGTTATTGGACACTGGAATGTTTCACATTAATCAAAAAGTTAACTGTAATCAATTATATTTCTAAAAGTCTTCAGGGAGTTACACACCTCTACAGAGCTGTGGCTGCCCCATCCCTGGAAGTGTCCAAGGCCATGTTGGAAGGGATTTGGAGCAACCAGCGATAGTGGAAGATGTCCCCACCCACATCAGGGGGTTGGAACTAAAGCATCTTTAAAGTCCCTTCCAACCCAAACCATTCTATGATTTTATGAAATGTAGCTTTTGTCTTGAGAGGCTTTGGTCGGTTTTAATGTGGAGTTTGGCAATGAGGAGAGGCTGCAGAGCCCTCGAGGGTACCACACAAGAAGCATTAGAGAATGTTGACCCTCATGGCAACCTATAGAAATACAGCATTTACTGGATAAAGGTCACTGCTCACTGTCACCTCAGCTTTGGCTTCCAAAATCTCTGGGGCACACATTAAAGGAGGTGTCCATGCACATTTTCTTTATTCTAACCATCAGCAAAGCACTTTGCCAAGGCTAACCTGGAACTCATCCCCTAACAATTTCTGTTTCTGACTCTTTGCGAGCCATTTACAGCTATGAACGTTAACATAGGAGCTTAAGAATATTTCAGGAGCCATTAGCACAAAACCCTTGTTAGGATCCTCAAATACTAGAGTTCAAAAATGGTCTTTTTCAATTGTAAGGTCAGAATAAACATGCAATCAAATTGCTAAATCTGTCACGCACAGGAGCTACACATCTGTGTTCCTATGGAAACCGCTTTGGTTATGCTTGGGGTTGATATTTATTCAATTTCCTATTGTTTTACCAGTTCTCAAAACTCACCTGTTCATCCAAAATTTTTAACTTCAGAGGCTAATCTCAGTTCTGGGAACAATTTCCTTAAAGCAGACAATCAAAAAAAGGCTTTTCATTCATGAATATGGAATGCACAGTGGTTTGGTTGGGATTAGTGTTTGTCTAAATCTGAGAAGAAACAATGCCTGAAGTTGGCGATTTTTAACACCTTGCCTGAGTGTTGTCCTCACACTTCTTGTCTGCACCTTCAAAAAGGAAGTTGTGCTACTTCAGCCATTAATTTACACAGCCTTTACTTCTCTTTATTTTTATTGCAAGCTGACTGCTCAGCCAGGATTTTTCCCCCTGATGTACCCATCTTGTCTGATTTTCCTTGCTACATTTACAGAAAAGTCTGTAGACATGTTATGCTTCACAAAGCTTTTTCATACGTGCAGGAATTCATATTAGTGTAGCTTGAGAAGATTGAACAAATAGCTAAATCCAGGAACTGACCCAAAGGTGCTGTCAAAAACTAAAAATCTGAAATTTTTTATTCTTCTAGATGAACATACCAATTTAATGATGTGGCATTCTTCTGAACTTCCATACTGCCCAAAAAAAAAAACAAACTGTTTGTAGGTATGAGATTACAGGTCCAAATGAGGAAACAGTCATTTCAATGGCTGCAGTAAGACCATCACTCATCAAACAGCACAATTTTACACCGTTATTTTTGATCATTGGAGAAGTACTTCTGATATTCAGATTACCAAGAAGTATTCATTAAAAATTTAATATTTGCCAATGACTACTATAGTAATAGATTAGAGAGGCATGTCTAAACAAGGCAACAGCACTTTGAAACAGATGTATTCTGTAATTAAACATTAGTTATGAGTTTCCAACTTTTTAACTTTAAAAGAAAAAAGCAAGAAGTCAAAACAAGGTTACTGTTATTCCAGACTATAAATACTATATACTACATGCAGACTATTCCAGAAGAACATAAAGCTGATATTTCTTAACCTCTACAGGCTTTCAGAGAAATTTATTAAAATTTGCCTCTCTCATTAGCATTCTTGCTCTTAGAGGAATGATATAATTTATAGACATTTTCCCACATTCCTGTTCCATCCCAAAAAAGCTTTTCCTTCTCCACAACATTGTGGTCCTTAAGTAGCCCCTGCAACTAAACAGAATTGCCACCCATCACCTTATGGGTATCATATTGGTTGACCCTGCCAAGCACTGTTTAATAACTGTTTGCTTTTATTCTCCAATTTCTCTTTTTATTTCCTTCCTCCCACATTAACCCTCAAGTTAATTACTACCTCTGGTCCAATGAGAAAGTTGGAGACACCCTTTAATTTTTGTTGTGCAAGTGCAGCAGGATAAACATTGCTATACAGCCTTTAATACAGATCCAAGTACACCATGTACTGCCTCACATTCGGAGCATTGACAAGTGAAATTCAAGGCTCCCTCTGCCTGAGGGTCAACACCACTTCTGTCAAGCCCAGGTTGAAGCTACATTGGTGAAACTGAACTATTCCTGCCAGTCTTTTTATTCTTTTCCAGCTGTTTTTGTGTTGGCAAGGCTCAGTGGCTTTTGTAGCATTTCCTGCAAGGATCGATGTCACTGTGCAAAGAAAAACCTGTCTTTCTCCATTTTATCAAGCCACTCATCATATCCACCTTAAGAAGTTTTGCAGCCCAAAGCTGGGTTGCAGTGAAAACCCACCTCTGGGGCTGACATTATGATTCCATCACTGTTTTAGCAGCTACCCTGTGTGTCTTGTAGCAATAACTGCACTGGTTAGAAGCACTTTCACAGGCAAAACAGCTTTTCTAAAGAAAAGCCTTTTGTATTCTGAAAATTCCTTTTGCAAATTTACATTGTGGCTCTTTCTTGAACTTTTGATATTTTGTGCTATGCAACAATAATGGTTTGCTCAGACACCATGGCTTTCACAAATCTTTTTCAAACAGGCCACGATTTAGGCTAACTGTATATATGTGTATATCTGGCCTCAACTATGGGACTGTCTCTTCAAGGAGCTCATTATTCTGGTGCAATTTTAGGCAAGTTTTAAAGGCTTCTTTCATAGCTCTTGCATTTTGCAGTGGCTGACTGATGTACCTTTTATTTTTTAAATACATAACAGGGGAAGTGATTCAAAATCTTCCAAGACTATAATACTACTTTGACCCTCCTGTTTTCCCCTTTAAGTTGGGACAGACCTTTAAAGGTCCTGGTCCAAACCCATTGCTGAAAGCAAAATTAAATTCAGAGTCTGCCCTGGAGCAGGACAGGTTTACTGCTGGACATTGCCAAGGATAGAAATATCACAGCTCCTCTGGGCACCAGTACTACCACTGAAGATTCTCTCATGGTAGAATCTTTTTTTTTTCCTAGCTGGAATTTCCCTTGCTGCCAGTCATGACCACTTCCTAATGTCACCAAAACCAGAGAAAAGTCTCCTCCCAAACACAGGTGGAAACACTATTCCTTTCTGTCCTCGGCTCCTCATTGCCCGGGGCAAAATTCAAACCACTGAATTGAATTTTTCATTTAAACATACACATTACATCTTGGGGGACTGATTAACAGTTTTATTGCCTTTTGTTGGTGTTTTTTGGGGTTTTGTTTGTTTCTTTTTATGAGACCAGGCACAGGTTACCAACCACCATGGTGATAATGCTTTGAGACAAACCATCTCCACTCTTCTGCTATCTTTGAGGCAACTGGGAAAGCCCTTAGTTCAAATATCCTTTATCTTTTTTAATGAGCTTATTACTAATTATTACACTGATGATTCAGAACTTTCAAGATAATTTGAGGAGTCTTGACAAGCAGTGGTAGAGTGATTGTTATTACTACCAACATAAAGTAAAAACAGACTCTTCAAGGTTTCTAGGCCACAGTGCCCACAGTTGGTTCCACAAGACTGTAAAATTTTATCCTCAAACACTAAAACATCATCTGACACTGCAGGTACCCTTTGAGACAGGACAGCAGACAGACAGCCTTAAGTCTACTGGCCTGGCAATAGCAAGAACCTGGACCAAGATTTTTAAAACCAGAACCAACCCACCCCACCCCACTAACCCAAATAATGCACAACTTTTGTCTGACTTTGAAGGAAGTGCAGAGAACTTTGCAACACTGATGATTAATCTAATCACTGATTATGGTACCTATGCATGAATTTATATGCTAAGCCTTAGAGTACATTTCCAAAATTTCATGTTCCAGATCAAATGATCCAGGTTATTTGTAGGAAAAGTCAGCTGGCTTGGGGTGTAAAGACAGAACTGTGATGTCTAGGGGGAAAAAAGAGAAGAAGGTTGAAATATAAAACTTCATGAGATGTACTGTAGAACAACAGAGGGGTAACTTTGTAAATAGCATAAAAGATAACAATGGCTCTGAAATTCATTTGACAGGAAAACAGAAGCACAAGCAACATTAAAAATATGTGTTGATATGCTCAAAGCAACATAACAACTTTCCAGAGTAACATACATATGGATATGTGTTTCCTTAGGATTTAAAATTAACTACTTGATAGATTGAGGGAAATAAGAGTCTGTCATAAAGAGATCTTTTAAACAAGGCACATATGCACTGTAATAATTTAATTGTACATCTCTGTATTTTAAAAACACATCTGACCTTCTGCACACTAAGAATTTATTGATTTTCAATAATTCTTAATGCTCAGCAGGATCCTTGATTCTCAGAGCAAGCCAACAGCAAGTGTTTGTAAATATGTCTCTTAAATTATAACTGTCTTAACAAAAGGTGTCTCAGATCTTTTATAGCGAATTTATCTTTTGAAAATTTAGCAAAGTTATATGTGCATCTGTCAATGTCGTGCTCCATCCTTGTGGTTACAGTTTTATGAAAATTGCAGCCAAGCAGCCACCCAATTTCTTTCCTAAGAATGGAGACAGAGGGTGGAGTTGTATGTAAGAGGGGCTGGAATGTGTGGAGCTGGCAGTTGGCAGTGGCATGGCTGAGGGTGTCTCTAGGTAAGGATTAACCTCAAGTAGGGGAATGGAGGGAACCAGCCAGGAATGATGCCCTCCTTGATTTGCTGCCTGTTAGGAGAGAGGGCCTCCCATCCCAAGTGTGGTTGGTGGCCATTGTGGCCACAGCAATCACGAAAGAATCGAGTTTAAAAGCTGGTGACAGGAAGAAAAGCACAAACAAAACTTGGGCACAAGGAGAGCAGATTTCAGGCTGCTCAGGGAGTGAGTAAAGACCCCTAGGAAAACACTTCTGCTGGGGTCCATCAGAGTTGGTCGCTTTCTAGCAACACCTCCCAACAGCACAGGTAATTCCAAAACGTCAAAAGACAAGCAGACAAGGCAGGATTTAAATCCTCTGGCTGGCTCGGCTGACCAGGGGTGACCTTCTGGAGCTAAGGCAAAAAAAAGGAAGGGTAGAAACAGTGGAAGCAAGGTCAGGTGACATGGGAGGAATACAGAGCTGCTTCTCGCCACCATAGGGAGAAAATTTGTGTAGCCAGAGCTCAGTTATAGTTGAAGTTGGCTGGAACTGTGGGGAACAATGAGATTATTTAAATACATTGATAGCAAAAGGCAGTGTAGAAATAACATTGACTGTGGGAATGGTGAACTCCCAGTCAATCCCAAACTTGTGTGGGCTCTGCTGCTCCAGCTGTAACCCTGGAAGTCTATGGGGCCTGATGGGATTCTGCTGAGAACACATAAAAAACTGGCTGATCACCACAAGGCCTCTCTCAATGATTTTTGAACAGTCTTGGGAATGTGGAGAGATTCCTGTTGAGCTGGCAAACGTTTTCCCAATTTTCAAGAAGGATGACCCTGGAAATTACAGGCCCTTCTGTCTCACTTCATGCCTAGTAAAGGGGCCCTGCAGAGAGGCCTGGACAAGTTAGTGGGCTGGCAAACAGCAGCTCTACAAACATCAACAAAGACACCGCGAGTCCTGGGGGCAGTTTTGGGCATCACAAACATAATAAAGAAATTAGGCCATTAGAGAGTATCCAAAGGAGGGTTACAAAGATGGTCATGGTTCCAAGGCTGCCAGAGCTCAAGGAGTATTTGGACAATGCTCTCAGGCACATGCTGTTATTCTTGGAGCTGTCCCATGATAGACCAAGAAGAGCTGGACTTTGATGATCCTTAGGGTCCCTACCAACAAAGGACATTCTATAATTCTATTCTACGATTCTAAAATATTTTCCTTATATCATTTTAGGATCAAGAAATGGCTTAAACACACAGGTTATTCATAATGAAACAGTGATGGAGTCAATAAATTAAACAAAATCAGCCCCATACATGGTTTTTTGAATTCTAACGAAATACTCCTCGGTCCTCAGGCTGGGCATCCCATTGCCATGCACATGGCAAAGGAAAAATGACATCTCAAAAAGTTCTCCTTTTTGTCCTTGACAGAAAGGATGGGGCTATAGGAAATTCATATCAGCAGAATCAGCTCTTGCCTTCAAGTTCAAGGGTTTAGGATGACTGGGAAGAGGTTTCTTAAAGATCAAGATGTCAAAATACTCCCCTTGCTTTCCTTATTTTGCTTATACTGTTCCTTTGATTGCTTTTGTCAATCTATTGTTTGTCTTCCCCTTGGTTTGATTCACCTCCCATCATGAATCCCCTTGTATTTCAGTCTTCTAAAGAGAGTATTTTGCACCAGAGGGAACATCTCTTCATAAAAATTTTGTTGGATTTAAAGCCTGCCTATTTTGATTCTTGAATAACACTCAGATCTTGCTTTACACATTCTCTTTGAACAGTTACATTGTTTTGTTCATTTTATTTCTTATTTTCATTTTAATCTCCAGGTATTTAAAGGTAGAAGTCTTTTTCTGTAATCAGGCATTCAGAGTGGTGAGCAAACACTCCATGGTGAACATCACAGTTCATTTTCCCAACCAAAATGAAAAGAAATGTCAGGACTGGGTTGAAAGCCAAAGGACAGGTACATGCTTTAACATATAATTTCCCAGTGGACCACAGGAAAGGCTGCTGTCTCACCAGTAAACACATCCTGGCAGATACTTTTCCTTCATTAGTAAAATATCATATTTTCCCACCAATTAAGAATATTGCTGTGCACTTCTTTTTTAAACACTATTTATCTACTAGACAAAGCATGAACATTCTGGCACTGAAAAAATATAATTCTCAAAAAATTCTAACAACATTACTGAATTTTTTTTCCTCTTTCTTGCCTTAACAGCAGCATAAATTATTCTTCAGCAAATAACATCAATTAGCAACAGAAGTAAGATGTGCTTCTATAAAAGGACATTATCTCCCCTTGGCTAATATGACCTTTTTAAAACCAAGGTAAAACTTTTAATTAAAATCTGAGTTGCTCCTAGGACTTCTTAAAACTAGGAATTTTTCATTTAATTGAGGTAATTATGAAGTACCAAACATGCCAGATTGAAAAGTAGTTTATACATATCACATATTGATTCATATAGGCTACATAAATTTGTATAACAAGCAGATTGATGTAAACATATTTTATTTAAAAAGTGAGACATTAAATCTATGTCCATTTGCTTTGCTGCATATTGGTTTATGAATAAAATATGTTGTTGCATGGCTGTTTTATTTGCCTGTATATAAAACAGGGGTTCATTTATGACAAATTGATTAATGCATATAATAAGTTGACTTGCAGTTGCAGAATATTAAATGTGGCAGGATTGCTTTTGGTTTTGTAAGTCATTAATTTTTTGGTAGCCATACTAATAGGATTTAAAACACATAAAAGTCTATTTGCCTTTCTTTAACTGCAAGTAACAACCATTAGAGTTGATAGGACTTCTGTATGTAGCTAGAGTCTGAAAAAATATTCTTAGACTTATATGAATTAAAGGGAGAATAAATATAATTGAAATCTTGCATGAGATTTTGGGGTAGTTTGACAGCCAAATGTGGAAAAAAAATTCAAGTTCATAAGACAGATATATACATGTTAGACAACATTTCCAGAACAGGTAAGTGTTGTACATCTTATCCAGGTACTCCATGTTAGTATTAGGCACTAATGTTGTGGTTTGCCTAATTATGCACATTTTAAGCAGACTTTGAATCTCATGTCATTCTCCTCAAGCTCAGGACACAGACTGATTAGGGGGAAGGGTATTTGGCAGGAGGAAGGGAACAAGAGGAAGGCTTCTCCTCCCTCCCAACATGTGGTCAAACAGCAGAGAGCACAGCAGATTCCAGTCACCTCACAGGTACAGCTGATTACAGAAATATTGGCTTTATAAACCATTTGCACCACAGCCTGTTTGCTCCATCTATGGTAGATGTGTGTGGAAAAGAACAGCACAAAGAACACAAATAATGTATTTAATTTATGAACTCAGATCCAGAGTGCCAGGCATGGGGCTCTGCCCAGCCTGTGAGGCAATTTCAGTGCTGGCAATGGAGCCGAGGTCCATCAGAGCTCCATCTGCTGACACGAACAGCAAGCTCAGCCAAAGCTCATCCAGAATCATCACCCATAATTTACACAGATCTTTCAATTCTGTCAAAACTCTGAGCTAGTGACGAATCACAGAAAAGAGAGTAAGACCAAATTTTTCAATGGGAGATGACCAGAGCAGAATTAAAAGGAGGAGGGAAAATGGGGAAGAGGCACTCCCCAAAAGAAGTGAACATTTTCTCTTTGACAGCCGTTTCCATGGATTTCAACATGGGAAGAGAAAATATTATTTATGCATGTGTTTTATAGATACATTTTAGTAAGGTGAACACAATATTACAAAGATTTAAAATTACATACATTAAAAATATGATGACCAGAGAGTGCTCTTTAAAGTGTTAGAACATTTCGTGTTAAAACTGATGGCAGGTTTGAAAATACAGCACCTGACCAATTAATGCCCATTTAATCTTTTCAAATGTTACATTTACTTTTAAATAAAAATGTATTTGCTGAAACACCAGAGCTCTACTGACTCCAGTGCACTCCTAACCAGAACAAATGTATCTACCCTGAAGCCCAAATATTTCAGCCAAAAAATCAATGCATTTTAACACAAGCCAATAAAATTACATCTGAGACAAACTATTCTTATTATAACCAATACATTTCCCCTGGAATGTATGTTACACTACTGAAACCAACCTGGAGTCATTGAAACTAACTTAAAACTGGTTAAAAGGCTACAAAGTGGGAAAACATACACACATACATAAAAAATCTACTAGTGCTCCAACCCTTACTATGTTTCAGAAAACTTGGAATATTTCTATTTTCTTTATCATTACTCTAATTTCATTCATCTCAAACCATTTAATACACTGTCAACAACTCCATGTCCCTGCCCAAACAATATTTTAGATTGTAACAATCTCATTTTAATCAGGCAACACACGTCTTTAATAATACAGAAAGCAGGATGATGCAGAGGGTGCCATACTACTACTTTTTTTCTTGTTTTTCTAAATTCTCTTTTCATTTACCCGTGGATTTTAGAAATTTTCATTCAAAACAATGCTCCAGTTCTTATCTGTATTGCCTGGATGCCATGTTGTGAGATTTCCTGTGATGGGACAAGGAAAACACTGAGCCCAGTGGGAAACAGCACCTCGACCAGCAGAGAGGCAGATGTTTGTACCTCCCTTTCACATCCAGCAGTGCTGACTAAAACCAGCCTGAAGCCTGTCTACCCTGCCTGGCCACTTTGTGCCTGATTTGTATTTTAAACTATGCTGGAGAACACAAGGTGCCACTTTTGCATCCTAAAAAACATGAGAAATATTTTTTTGCTTTTCAGAGGGTTTTTTGAAAAACCTGACCTTTATATTTTTGTGTTTTCTTCTCCATAAATGACCCAAGATTTCAAAACTTGACCACTAAACATCAGCTATAACATCGGATCTAGCTCTATAGTGCCTGATTAGATCATCCTGGTTTGAACTAAAACTTCCTGGAACAATGTGTACTCCCTCTAGTGTCCACAAAAATCCACTCCAAATTGTGACTAAAATGCATGAAACCAGTTTTAAAATAAATGCAGATGAAAATTAATACATCTTGAGAATTAATAGTCATTGAATTAAATCTCGCCCATTCACTTTTCAAACAGGAGCTGAAAATTGATGAAGAGTTAAGGCTGAATACAGATCTCGTGTGGAAAAGACACATAACTGGGAGCAGAGGAGTGTTTCACTGTTAGGCCAAAAAAAGTATCTGCTAAATTTCTCTTTGGTCACAAATCAGTGCGTTTACCCTGATACACCAATCAAGTAATTTGCCTCTGAGAAAACCACTAACACTATAAATTCACAATTAGATTAAAATCAATTATTTAAATCAAAGTTTTCTGCTTGCTGGTTTAAATCTGAGTTAAATCACTTTGATTTATGTCAATTCACCTTATTGAACCCTTTAATCTTTCAGTCGATGACAAAGCTGCCATTGACTTAGAGTGGATGGTTCAGGAGGATTCCCTTAGGCTGCACAAACCAAACTCCTGCCTGGTCTGCCAGAATCACGTTCAGACAATTATCAGCCCATCTGATAAATTAGTTTTATAGACTGACACAGACAATGTCAAGAATTACAGCACCTCGTGCTGTAACACTCGAGTAACATGCCGGCAGAATCTTCGCCCGTGTCAGCCCCTGCATGTTTATCCTTTCACAAGCCCTGGTTCAAAACTAACTTGTTTTTTTTCTTGGCCTGGAAACTCAGATCCAGCTCCATGTCCATCACTGTGGTTGAACCAGTGCAGAACTCTGCTTCCATCAGATCAGGCCCCATCTGTCCACTCATGGAGTACTGGCGGGTTGCGGTCTGAAAGTTTCCTGCATGTGATTTGTTTATTTTTGGGGCATAATTAAATATGCAGCACTTTTAATAAAAAGCTGGATAATGTTGTAATGCCATTTCAGTGGAAGAAAAAGATCCTGCATCCATTATTCACAGCTCTCTCTGAACTCATGGCTGGATTTTGCCAACATATTAATTTTCACTATTTTTTTTTCCCAAGGAAAAAGAAAAGACCTTTGGAAGAGAATCAAAGTAGTGAGCATACAAAGCAAGCACACATGCAAATCCAAATCTGAAAATGCTTTTGGCTAAAAAAAAGGGCTGCAAATAAAAACAGAAAGGCAATTTAAACAATCAAATTAAATAATCCAATTAAAACAAACTAATTCATATATTCCCATGGGTGTCTTGATGAGCTCTAAATAGAGGCCCAAACTGAAATAGTACCATTAATTTAACAAAACAAAATTATTCTTGCACTCCCCTTCCCCAAAATGGCTGTTTTGCTAGAAATCCCATCTTTATATATTTGAAATATTCAATTTTTAATAGCCATTTCTGGGCATCCAAAGGGCTTTTGTGAGTGGTTACATCTTTCTGGGAACTGCATGTACTTCTGATTAACACTGATAAAATAAAATCAGAATCTACCACCCATAATGAGGCAATTATCTTGCAAGCTAAAAATAAAAATGAAAAATCCAATTAAATTACTTCATTCTCACTAATACTGACCAGTTGTTTTTCCCAGTACTTTTGTCTCAGAAAACATGCCCAAGTGGTCATGTAATTCGCACCCAGAAACATGCACTTATGCTGCTGTGTATATATATATGTGTATATATATATTTGGAATCTAATTTCACACTTTATGGATAGACATTTAAGAAAAATGAAGTTCTATTTCAATAAATATTAGGTTTTTGCATTTTCTTTACCTCTTCTGGGTAGCATCAGCAACAACAGCATTACCACATGGCCAAGGTGATCAAGAAATCAGTAGCTTATTGCCCATACTGCAGATGAATTATATAATTTGTCTTTATAGGCCACATTATGGTGACCACACTGGCATTGTCCCTATGGTTACACCTTGATTAATTCCTGAATTATGTGCAGAACTTCAGCATAAGCAGCTGCTGGGCAGGAACCCAATGTAAACACGGTACCCTGCTTAACTGGGATATCCTACTGAATTATCCTTTATTGTACCACCAGGATGCTATTAATAGTGACACTTTCAATAAGCTACATTTTTGAAAGTGAACTAGAAATCACCACAGTGGTAAAGCACTTAGAAGTTATTGCTGTACCACTGAAGAAATACAAACACAGTTATTAGATGTATTTTTAAAGGAAGACTTTTTTTTTCTCTCCATATGATTTACCACACTCAGTTTTTACGTCCTAAGGTGTTGCCTGAATGAAACAAAGGTTGTGCTTACTCAGCAAGGAAATTCTAAATTGCTGATGCCAAGCATAGCACACTAAAGACAAAGCTATTAGGATTTAAAGAGTATAGTGGGAAATAAACAGCTAAACACAAAGAGAACAGCGTGGGATGGAAGAAGTTCATCAACCAGTTCTGAATGCAGGCTGGTCCAGGAGCAACTGAAAACAGCAAATAAGGAAATGGGGGTCTGTGAACACAGAGCTTTCCACCATAAAATCATGGGTGCTGTGTTAGAAAGGGATCCTTTTCAGAGCTGCTTTAAAACATCTGTCAAGAAGATGTTAAGATAAGGCTCACATGGGACACACCAAAACCACCTCAGAAACTTCTGCTGCATGAAAAGCATAAAAAGGGGCATGCAGAGGTAAAAGAAAACAAGAAAACAAGGACAAAGTTCATCTGGTGGCTGCCCTTCTTGTCTTCCAGCAGGTTTTGCTCTGCATCTGTGCAGAATCAGACACATGGATTTGGGCCAAGGAATACAGTTATTGCTTTATTGAACAATCTTTATTGGAGGAGAGGGGTTGCTACACTTCCACTTAAAAGCTTTTTTCAAAATGTATTTTAGTAAAAAGGCTGAAGCTCCAGGGATGGTTATTCCAGGATAAATGCAGGAGCTTTACAGAGTGAAGCTGCTAATGTAGAACAAGGAAGGAAAAAGAAAATACTCTTAAGAAATTAAGGTAGCCTCCCACCTTTCATTCATCCTTTTTTCCCTAAAACTACCTATCTCACCCTAATATTTTTTTGATTCAAGACTTAAAGACTCCTCTGGCCACTTTACCCACTACTAGTTGAGTTAGAATTCCAGTCTTCCCTGCTATCATCCTAAGAGAAACCTGCTTTTTTTTTTTTTTTTTTTTTTTTTTTTTAATACACCTACTCCAACTGTTTTCCAGTCTGTTCACCTTTAGATCCCCCTTCATCACCAGTTAAGAGGTGACATTTGAAGTCTGGCAGTCACTCACATTCACAGAGTGGGTGTCTTGATCTCATCTGAGGACAAATTTTCATTTATCTGCATGCTCTCTTCCTGAAAGCATCGTTTTTCCTTTACCAGATAACCCCCAAATCAACATACACCCAATATACATCTCACACTCTTTTGGTAGCTGATCCTCCACTTAGGAAGGAATTCAATTTTGCAGGTTCAAGAAAAATCAGCTTCAAAGGCAAATTAAGTGAAAAATCTATTATACTTGAGAATGCAATTGTTAAGCAACCCCCTCATTTATAAGATTATTCACTGAATAATGACTTTGGGAATATCTTGTGAAGATGAGTTTTACGTGTCTATTAGCTGCCAATCCTGAACCTTTCCCTCACCCCATTCCCTAACAGGCAATAGTTGTAGTAGCAGATTTGACTTTAGTTTTTGTTAGTCCTGGCTTACCATGCAAGGGAAAGAGGAAGCAATTCTTAATCTGCTGTGTCCAGCTAAGAACAAAAGGAAATAATACAAGTGAGGCACAAGCGAGCAAGCTCTGGAGCCCCAGCGCCCTGCCTGTGCTCAGCAGACCAGACATAAGGAGACCAGGGGAGGAAAATCCATTTCCAAGCAGGTTGCAGGAATAAAGATGCCAGGTGGAGGGATGGCATGTTCTCACCGTGTTTGTTTGCAGGTTTAAGGACTTGGCACGGGAAAGACAAGAGCTCCCCCAGGAGCCTGGCTTTGGGCTCACCTGGGCACAGGCTGCTCTGGAGAGGGCTCTTCCTGGCCAAGGGACAGCTCACAAACACCACCTCAGCTTGAGGAGTGGTGGAGCTTGGACTGTTTTTAGCAAAGAACCGAAACAAATGCCATTTCCATGCAGGCAGACTGCCTCTCCTGGTGGCCAGAGCCAGGAGAGGCCTCTGTTGCCTGCAAACAAGTTATAAATAGCAGTATTGTTCATGCACTGATAGCAGATATTCCAAAACGTCTCAAAGACAGAGTGACTACAAACCAAGGCAGAGTGATACACACCAATCCATAGCATTCCTAAAATAACCTCTTGTTTGTAGCTCTTGGACAAGGCATGGCTGCATCCTCCTGGTACAGCAGAAATGTCAAAGGCAGCCTCCTCTTTATCCATGTGGATGAACTTGCTAAGAGAAGCCATGCTGCTGGAGCAAATCAGGTACAGTTTCAAACAGAGATTAAGTGACTTTCACAAGCTGGAAAGAACATTGGAATAAGGGGAATGAAAGGGAGGAAAGATTAAAAGAAAGGTGAAGAGGTGACCTCCTTTGATGAAAAAATGAACAGGTTAAAAAATATGAAGAAAGCACATCTGAAAAGCTCAAGCCCTTCCAGTAGTATTCAGACAAACCCCAAATAGGAACAGATTGTTAAGGCTTCTGGAATCAAGAGATGTGATTTTTGTGAAACACTATTTAGCAATAGTTAATATTCTAAACATATTTGGCAAAATGTTTTTCCTCTCAGACTTTAAAAAATACTCTTTTTTAAAGCCTAACTATTAGTATACATTTTGTATAAGCGAGACAGACTTATGAAAATTAGTTTCTAATTAAATAAAAATCAACAGATGGCACACTATAGGCAAGTCTTTATTTTCCTCATTAATTATATGGCTTTGCCTGAAAATTCTTGTGTGATTTAAAGAGTTTGCAATTTGGATACAACAACTGTGTAAAAGTCACATGAAATGTGTTTAAACTGGATTGTCCCTAACAATGTCATTAATGACAGATGAAAAATATATATACAAGGCAAAAAATCTGAAGAACTTGTATTTCCTAATTTTTACAAGAATAACAATTTTTTCAGCCACTGAGATTGTAATTACCTTCTGTTAACAAGGTATTTTAATTCACATACACAAACAAAAGACTTGCTGGTTGTAGCTACATGTGCAACTTCACACAGGGAATCACAGGATTATTTCTTGTTAAGTGTGAAGTGCTGGAACTCTCTGTATGGAGTATTACAAATAAAAATATCAGAAAACTGAGCTTCACACAGACTGGATCTTATTGAGGAAAAGCAGGAGTGAGTCTTCCTCACCCCAGCCTTCCAAAACAAGTTAACCTAATGCACTTTTCTTACATGACAAGTATAAGTTCCATCTAGCTAACTTTACCTTCCCTAACCCTTGGCTGGAAAACAGGGTAGGCTGGGCCTGACTTCTGGAATACAGGGCTCAGACACAGAGGGAGTTTTGTTCTGGACTACACAGGACACGATTTCAGCAGTGTTTTCTATCCCAGGAACTGTCAGAAGCAACTTCAGCCACAGCAGCACTGGCAGAACCCATTCTGGGCAAAAAAAAATCCCATCAAAGAGTGCTTCAGGCCCTACTTTGGGAATTTTTAACTAGCACAAAATTAACTCCACGGCCCCCTGGACTCCCCCACAGCCATTCCTGGGGGTAAACATGGAGTACAATAATTCAACAATATGTTTTTAGTACATTTGGTTATCACACATGAAAGGTGACGACACTGAAACTCATTGGAGCAGACTGACATGTAAATGCATGGGTTTTTGTCCTTGTGCAAATAAGGCAAAGTTTACTGTAGGCTGGTTTTTCTCTGTGTGATATCTGGATTAGCAATTAACATTTTAATTAAAGATGGATTAACAAATATTAGGAAAATTATGTCTGGAACTGTTCAATTCAAAATCTACCATATATACACAGATAAACATGTCATTAAGTGCAAGTCATTTTCTGGTCTGTGTAAAAATGATGTGATTTACGTCTTTGAGAGACAGCATAATAATTTGATATTATTATACATGGAGATAACTACTGAACAAATATACTACATGGGGATTTTTTTTAGAAGCTATATAATTACCATTAAGTTTTAGATGTTCATTTATTGGAAGCTCTGACTGCAGTTTAAGCTATAGACTAGTTGAACTTAGCTATGTTCAAACAGAGCATGGTGGTGAAGGAGGACACACTGTTCTAAATGTAAATTGTATTAGCAACAACATATTGAGATTTCTGTACTCTTTGTTCCATTTGTGGATTTTTTGCCACGAGAATAAATCACAGCGTGCTTTCTGTTCTTGTAGCAATCTTTGCAGGGAGAAGCCAGAATCTGCACCATGTGCTTTTCACTCTGCATCTGGTCTCCTTTTGTCGAGGCACCCTGGGTGCTGGGTTTGCTTTTTCTGCTGTGTTTTTCTGTGAGGGTAAAACCTCCTAATCTCCATCTCACCTTCTTACCAGACAAGGCAACATTATGATCTGAGAGTAAGTGGCACTAATGGCCAAGCAAGTCAAATAGAGAATAGGAAAAAGAGCATAATGTGTGGAATATTTGGACCTATTTACTAGTCATTAAAATTACAGATAAATTGCACTTTCAGCATGGTCACAGAAAGGAACTGGAACAAGCACAATTATGGCAAACAGTATTATCAGAACCTGCAAAAAACTTAACTGTTCTCATCAGCACCTTTTAAATCAATCTGGGTACAGCTGAATGATTTTGCATTTGTAAAAATTTACTATACTTGGATGAGTAGTAAATAGCATAATACATACAATGAAGCATTGATTTATAAAGCCAGCCTTTTTACTCTTTAGTCCCAAGGTGTTTTAGCTTTCAATAAAACACTCAAAAGAAATGAATCCTGATCATTATAGTGCACAGTTTCTAAGGCAGTAGCAAACAAAACAAAAAAATCTTTTAAGCCAAATAACTTCAAAATAGCAAAGCTTTCTGGTTATATAGTTGCTGAGCATCTCCCTGGGTTTAACTTCATTGACATGAGTAGTGACAAAGAAATTTATTTCAGACAGGTACTGAAGAGGCAGAGCACCCACTGGTGGGTAGAGACACACATCCAATGAGAAGCAACTGCAACAATTCACAGCTAAGCAAACAAGAAAATGGAATACCTTTGGAAAGGGAAAAAGCCTTTTTATCCAGGCCAATGTTTAAGGCAATATTTATATAGGTCATGTCAGATTTGACTATGACTCCTTTCTGCATGTCAAAGTCATACATCTAAAAACTCAGATTCTGGAAGGAAGAGGAGACTCAATAATAAAGTCTCTTGTGTCTACAAAGCAACTAGAAAACACTGAGGCAGCAGAAATGCATTTTAGAGCTGCTCATTTGAGTTTAAACATGACATTTTGTCATTTCATGGGCAAGCAACAAGAGAGCAATACCCACAATACAGAGTGCTTACTCTGACAACATCCCTCCTAAAGGCTGTTCCAACATTTTCATGGAATAACTTTGTTCAACCGCAGTTAGGACTTCTGCTATTTTTTTTATTATTTTTTCAAAAATACTAGTGTCAGTCTTTGTCTGGATCACACTGAGGTTCAAAGCCTTGGGTACCTTACCCACATTTAACTGTGCAAAAATTGGCACTTGACAAGAGCAGAGCCTGTATAAAAAGGTAGAGATGGGGGAATTGGTTTTTGAGAGGAAAGACTTTTCTCACCTTCCCAGGCAGCCTCATGATTCTAGCAGACAGCAGTGGCAATGCAAATACAACCTCAGAGTCTTTCTGAAAAATGCAACTGCATGATTTAACATCTTTGAGGTGCTGAGAGCCATTACACAGCCTGGCCACAGACCACAGCCAGCTCCTCTGCACAGGCAAATCCCTGCAGCCACCTACAAGGCTGTGTCCCAACAGGAATGTCTGTATTCCTACCGGGTGTCCCAGCATGTAATAAACAATTTCCATCTATTGTGAAGTTCTTTGATGTGAATTTCATAAGTGCAGGCCCCATACATTTCCACTGTAAACACTGTAGTGTTTGCACCTGTTCTTTCTGGAAATGTTTTGACTTGTCCTCAGAGCATCCTTTGAAATTGCCAAAGAGCCAACACCTCCTTGTTTCTTTAACTTGTCAAGTCATGCACTGCTATTAACATTGCAGGAATAAAAGCAGAAACAAACACAAAACCTCAGCTGCATTATTGGGAGAAGAGAAACACAAAGCGCATGTCATAAATTACACTGAAAGGGAAGTTCTAAAATGCCCTCGCAGAAGTTGCTGCAATGCTTTGAGGGGAGAGAGGGTATTTTGAAGTGGCACATGTGCTACCTGAAGCTGAGCTGTCATAGCAACAACCTCATTAAAGCACCCCTCTTGGGAGTGCTAACCTGTATTCCAACTGTGGAAAAATGTCATTTATAATGTGACTTAATTCAGTTAAGAGTCAAAGTATAGTAGACAGCAGAAAAGTGAAACTGCTAATTTAAGGAATTCATAAATGAACACGAATACCATATCAAAAAGCTACGAAAAAAATCTGGCTTTTGCCCTCATCATCTTCCATTCTCTGAAACCACCACACCACTATTTCAGCCTTTAAGCCTATGATTTACAAGTTACTGGCAATTCCTCTTTCCTTGCCACCATCCCTCTATAGAAGGATAGGAGGATTTCTTATCTTGCTACCCCTACATAGAAGGAATTGCCATCTCAACTGCTCACCCTCATTGTCTCCAGCTCTCACACCAGCAACTTACCCCAGCAACCCACATCCCACAAGCAATCCCACAGCAGGATTTGCTTTGCTCCTCTGCTGCACCACTCTCAAGGTGCTTCCTTCAGTATCCTTCTTCCCTCAGAATCTCCCAAAAATGACAATTCAAATGAACATTATGATCCTTATAAAGAAACATCTGCCAATATTCAGAGCTGCCTGGATATGATACTCATCACTTCTCTAATGGAGTGGCTGTGCAGCAGCCGAATAAATTCATGCATATTTGGATTTCACTTTTAAAGATCCATGATTTAATAACTAATTGACAGCAATAATGCATCAGTACAATATGTTTTGGAAGGGCCTTTCAGTTTTTAGAGGAGTAGAGATAATTGCAGATGAAAAATGAAAGAAAATGGCACTGCTTAGTAAATGAGTCGTTAACCTTTCAACCCGAGAGCTCCCGCTGGAAGCCTGACCAGAGGGACTGCAAGAGCTCCAGCAGCTGCAAGAGAGAGAATAAAGTTAATTCAGCTTTGGATTTCTTTTAGTTTTTTTTAAACACTTACAAAACTTGGTCTCCATCTCCTCAAAACAGTTGCTTGCCACAGCATTTTATGCATCACGAGGCAGGCTCAGATATTTCCCCCTTTGTAGATCTCACAGTGGAGGTGAGCTTTACATATCCTTGTCCATAATGTGTTGTCTGCAGCATTTTAAGCTAAAACACGAACGACTCATTTGGTGTCAGTGCTTTGACCTTGAGTGACAAAAATCACAATTTTCCCTTTGTGCTTGCAGCTCCCCAAACAGCAGGAACAATCTCCTCAAAGGTCAGGGAGATGCAGCCTGCAGGGCAGCACTCCTTCCATGGGAAGTTGGGAGAGGAACAGTGACCATCTAAGCACACAAACTCTCAGTTTTAACTTCTGTGGATCCCAGAAGGTATCTGAAGTAATCTTCAGATTACTATAGTGATCTATAGTGCTACCTCTCAATCAAGACTGCTTGGACATACTAAATGAATGTTTACGCAAACCAGCTCTCAAAAAAATACTTTTTTTGAAAACCTAATTAAATTTTGTAAGGCCTTAATCCAAAAACTTGATTCAAATTTTGGTAGAAATTTGAAGTCTTGCAGCTCTCTATTTGGATCACAAATTACAGTGCTATTGCTTAGAATAACAACATAATATAGAGACAAAGCAATAAAAGTACCTGGGACTTGCATAAAATAGATTATTTACATTGGGCTCCTGGAACAACTTCAGTTAAAAAAATATACTGCTCGTATTTGCACTGATTTCAGTTATCCTGCACAGCCACGTACCAAGAGATACACAAAATAAAATTATTATCTTCTGATTTGCTGGTTTGTTAAAACAAGCCATCTCTGCAGTTCAAGGTATGGTTCTATCCAGTACACATGGATCTGTACAAGACTTTCTGTATTAATGTGTTTATTTGTTAACTGTTGGCAGAGTTGCACAAGAGTCTGTTTGCAGCCAGTTGCAACTTACAGATTTTACAATAAAAAGGGAGAAATATTGGCCAGATAGTTAATTAAATGGCACCAAAACAGTTTTTTCCCCTTTCACAAATTCCAGTTAGTATTCCAAACCTGTCTTAGGTGCCCCAATGACAGGAAAGCCAATAAATCTTCATTTATTGTCAGTAGATTTCTAACCTGGCTGTTTTAAACAGCATGATGAACACATTTTAGCAGAATATATTAGCTGTGCCAGTTTAATAAGAGGGAGATTGATGAAGCCTTTCCTTTCTTCCTGTGTACGAAGCACAGCAGTCAGGGAAGAAAATCCTTTGGATTTTCCTTTCTTCAGCAACACCGTTGCCTTTCCTGGGACACCATTTCTCCTCCTTGGACTATTACTAGCCAGACTGCTCCAAAAGAAATTTCCAATGAAATTCAAGAGGGATCTCAGTCTGTATCAGCACCCACCTGATGAGAGAGTGGAAGAACAACCTCAGCCTCCAGGACTGTATTGCCCTGCCCAAGCTCTGCACAGGTTTCCCCTCCCTGTTTCCCTCCTTGTTGGGTTCAAAGCCAGCCCAAACTGAATGTGGTCATCTGGCCCTGACAGGGAATGAGGTCTGAGGAGGGGGCACCCTCCCCTGGGGAAGAGCCAGGGCACAGCCCAGGTGGACCAGGGTCCATCCCTGGCCCCTCACTCCAGGATCAGCTTCAGCAGCACCAACAGCACAGAAAGTATCTCAGATTCTCTGGCAATCAAAGGGTTACTAAGGACAAAAGAGAGATTTTCTTCCCCATTATATAACACAAGTTATGAGTTACCCAGAAATATACAAATGTTTCCTTTTATTTTTTTTTCTTGAGGAGAATACTTAGCTCACATTTAAAATTGCTCCAAGAACTAATCCAATTCTTGATGCCTGCATCATGCACATGAAGAACCAGAAGCCCAACCCATGAGCAACCCTTCTACATCACCATCACAGGAGAAGCAGGAGCCCAATCCCACTCCTTCCAGAGATGTTTTAACTAGTCCCCACTGCTCAGGTATTTTCCTTTCAAAACAAAGATAATTTACCAGTTTTTCCAAAACTTTCCCAGCCCCTTGTGCAGAAAAGGATGCAAAGGAAGGCAGGAGTTGTGACCTTGGCAAGTGTATGAGCCCCAAAGGTGCAGCAGGAAGGAGATGTTTTGAGAGGTGTTTCACCCCAGGTATGGGTATGCATATTGTTACTGGCTAATGAAATTCATACTCATACCTCCCACTTACTCCTTCTGCAGGATATCCTCTTGGATGTTTTGTGGTCCAACAGACTTTGACATCTAAGAACCTGTTAGTCTGCTTTTTATTCCTCTTGTAATTAGAACAAATGTTCAGGTTATTGAGAGAATTAAGAAAATCAATATTAATGAGCTTTTGGACCATGTTATTAGACGGTTTCAGCCAACAACTGCAAAGTACTCTGGCTTACTTTGACAGGGTTTTGAGTTTGTCTGTTGCTTTTAAATACTAACAGACTTCTCAGGGCAAAAAAATGGTAGGTCTGTGAACCCAAGCAGGCCAAATTGTAAAATCTCAGTTTATACCAGTAATTACACACTCCTGCTTCTAAAAACAAAAGAGCTCTAAAGAACAGCGCACTCCACCAAATACAGTTTTGAGGTATGTATTTACATTAAATATAACCAATTGTTTTAAAGGGCAACCATTCTCACAGCACAAAGTTCACATAAATTTTCCCACAAGTCCCAAATGCAAACAGTGTCTGCAAAGTCCACATGCTTTGTATTTCACCAAAGCTTTGCAGAATACATTTAGCATAAGAGAAAACAGAGTTAGGTTTTACTCTTCATCTTTTCTGACAGAAAGATGTCAATAGAAAGGTGCTGACAGGAAAGTTGACTGCAGCTTTATTACTGAAGTATGGGGGGATTATGTGGTGTTATTGAAACATCACTGCACTACTGCTGACTTTTTTTTCCCTCCTTACAGTGGTAGCGATTCCTATTGGGATGAGTTACTTTTAAACTTCACTTATTTATCAGTGGGGAAAAAAAAAAAAAATAAAAAGAATTCTTTAAGTCTAGAATAAGGGAGGTGAATGTAAAATACACTGGCACAGACTTGAAGTCCCACAGTGGGTTACCATTCATTTCTATAAAAATTAGATCCGGATCATCCATGAACTCTTCGCTAATACACTCATTCCCAAAAGCAAGTGGTTCAAGAAGCCTCCTGTATTTTCAGGAAAGAAAGAAGAGATGTTGATTTCCCCATGGCTTATCAAAGACAATACTTGCACATACCAAATGTTGCTGCTTAACTCTTCATGTATTCAGCAATACAAGTTCTTTTTGGTTCTTTTTGGTAACTGTGGAGACTTTTAGGGTTTTTTGGTACTGGACATGCCTTTTTAGCTTCCCATCAAATAGAATAATGCTGCAATTTAACAAGTAAACCTCCTCCATTCACTTCCAGTTTATTTTTTTCCCTGTGGCTGCAAACCCCAAATGAAAACACAGCATTCGACAGACACCTGTACCATCAGCAGCTGTGACTCTCCAAGGAGCTTGGCAGCACCTGGGCTCCTGAAGCTGTAAGGGAATTTCCCAGACATGAGATTTTGCAAATTTGATAGGGAAGGAAAAAAAAGGAAAAAAGAGAGGGATATCCTACTTGAGATGAAACCAGAATTTGTGAGGTGAAATCAGATGCAAACCAGTAGGAGTCACCACTCTGTTGGCCCACAAACAAAAACCCCATGGCCAGCTTATGCTTCTGAGGTGTCCCACAATAAACAATCCAAGATTTCCACTCAGGTCAGCAACTTTTCCACTCAACAAAAAACAGGATACCAAAGGAAATGAAACAAAGTTGGTGTTTTGTTTTGTTTTTTTGGTTTTTTTTTAATATTAGTTAGTGTGCATGCATAGCCAGGCAGTGGTAAACAGTTCAAGATGACCACCCTCAGCAGACAAGTCTTCCCTCCCCAAAAATCAGCAGAAGAATCATCAGCTGGCTTCAACAACAAGCACTCTGCTGTGTTAATTTACTCCTTGTAGCACACCAAGGACATGTTGTGCTATCTTTAGAAAAAACTGGCTACTGTGGGGCGAAGCAGACTGTTGATATATTACGCTCTGACATTTTTCATTATGATATATAAACTTGTGGAAGACACACTTTTGAATTTGCATATTTGCATCATGCTTTTCATAGACACGTAAACAGCCTTTAATGCACTTAAATTTCTTGGAGCTGCTGGATTAACAAAAGGGATGCAGTGTAAGGATCCGAGTTGTGCCACACCTACCAGATCTCAGCGCTCATTTTATGCAAATGCTTTTAGTTACGCTCCTAAGGCTCACAGCCACTTATTAAAATCTCCTGAATTTTCAAGTCTTTTGCTGTTAAGTCTTCAGAGTAGCAGAATGGCAATCATGGGCAATCACTGAGAGTTTAGTCATGTTACAACTTTCTGTGAGGCACTTCTGACACAGTGTGATGCCATCGTGGGAAGACAGGCCTCCAATTAATGTAAATCAGCATGGTTTCATCAAGGAGCATTTAACAATTCTAACTGACATAAAATCATAACATGGTTCATATACTCATTACTGAATACCACTAATTGGTGTGGTGAGTTATGTTGTTTTCAGAAAAAAGTCTGGAACTTATGAATTGTTCCAAGAATATTCCACAGCAAAGGTAGCAATAGCATTAGAAACACAAGGAGGCTTTATACACTTGAATGTGCTTCAAATAGGCTTTAAATACTCAGCCTCACAGTTTGTATCAGAGCTGTATTTCAGAATTTTGTCATCATCTGTTGACAACCATCTGCTTCAAACTTCTTACTGCCCTAAGAGTGGCCAAAATTGGATACTGACAGATAGAATTTCTGCACAGAAAGAAAACGATTCACAGGACAAAGTAAGTGTCAAAGGCTGGAGACCTGGACACACAGGCCCAGAAATCCAAGGTAAATAAGAAAATTATAGAAATTTAGAATGGACACTCTCCTGCAATACTACTGCAGATGCAGTTCACAGGTCTCTGAAAATGCAGAAGTAGCAGATTAGCTGACACCAATTCTCCAGAGGAGTATAATCTACAGAGTAAATAGGTAATATTGTGTACTGTCAACTCTGCTCAACTCACAGCCACTGGAAAGCCAGAGAAAGAAATGTAACACAGCAAGTGCAAGCTGAGGAATTCATTCAGGTGGATCTGTACACACACACTGACCCCAATAGAGTGCTCCAGTTTGAAGAAATGTGATAATGGGCCACTTGGGTCAGGGCATCAGATTCCATCTGCTGAAAAAAGCCCTGGTACTCCTGGCTTTGCTGTACTTAGCACAACACCTTTCATGGCTCTCCTCTACAGCCAAGGCTCTCTATATATATGTATATATGTGCAATGTATTCTCACAGAAGTGGTTTACAGCAGCCCTACAGCATCACCTGCTCAGGTGAGCCTCCAAAACATCTTTTTGCTCCAACACAGAACAGCTTTGTTTCTACCAAAGGCATACCAGCAACTCAACCCACAAGCTGCAGGCCTGGGACAGCGCTTAAGTTTTCACACTTTTATAATCCAGACCTGCTTCATCTCCCTTGCACAGGATTTAATGTTGCAGCCTCAAGAGTTTTGCCTAAGACTCCTTACTGTAAGGCACCACTATGGAGAAACCATTTGCTGCTCACCATTTTTTCTGAAATCTAAATATAAAAATAAAAATACTTGGCTTAGGACTTGGGCCCAAGAAGAACAAATTCCATTTTACAGCCTTCCTCCACTCCTTGTACTCTTAAACTCCCACTGCCTGCAAACATCCCTCAGAAAAAACAGCTTCAATAGTTACACAAAATAAACTTATTTTAAATCAAGTGTTTCTGATGAATTTGGAAGGCAGGCCAGTTTCCCTCCAGGAGATATATGACTATCAGCACTGGAGAACACACAGGCTTGACCTACATCTCATTATACTTTACTAAATACTGCTGGAAAAACAGCTGCTTTAGGACAGGTTCCAAAAGAAGGTCAAGCATGCTCATCCTTGGATAAATCTGCAAAGATTCATAGGGAACTGATGTGCAGAGTGAGAAGGCGCCACCTTTATAATCCTCCCACATCTCCAAAGCCAATATACATTAGTTATGAAGAAAAGGGTAGTGCATCATGTAGAAGACCAGCAGATTCTTCGGCATAGCAAAAAAATAGGTTTAATCAACCCAATGACTTGCAAGTAGCAGACCATACACATCTTAGCATATTGAGCTGTCTGGAATTTTCTCTGGTTTTCTGACCTCACAGGAAGGCAGTTTCCTTGCAAAACCAGATGTTTTAACACAAAAAAAAATCAAATTAACTTTATTAAAATAACTTATGCAATAACTCCTCTTCTAGAGGGTTATTACAAATTCCGAAATGAGAAACCCAACAAAAATTGAACCAACTACTGGAATAGAAATATTTCAAGAGATAGGTATTTCTTGCATAAAAGTCACAGGGCAATACAGACAACGTAATTTAATTAGAGGTCCTCTAATTAAGAATTTCCAATGACATTTTAATAAAATTGTTCAAAGTTCCTTTACACTTATATGCAACCTGATGCTATTACATCAAGGACAAAACAAAGAATCCGTTGACTTCAGTAGTCTTGATGAAGGTCTGAAATCTATTTGTTTACAAAACGTAAAAAATGTTTTGCTCCAGAGAAGAAAAAGTCTCATTGGCAAATGACACACTTTGATTTCCTAAGCACACAGCTTTACACAAATACCAATATACTTTGGGTAAATCAGTGTGTGTTTGCATATGCAAAAGAGCATCCAACCAGCAATGAACTTACTTTGCTCTCTCCTCTTTTATTTTCCCTGTATTTACAAGCAAAAAGAGGCAGGTGTTTTGTGGAAATCTACCTATCATGTAGAAAATTGCTGTGATTTTTTGTGATCTTCTGGCATTAATGTAACTTTTTGAAACTTGCATTTTTTTGACTACACAACACTACAGCATTTCTCCAAAAAATGATACACTAAGAGGGATGTATCAGAAATGGTGGGTTTTTTTGGTAGTTCCAGTGCCTCAGAATTACTCAGAAGAACTTTAATTCACGAAAAATACTTTCCTGCATGTTAAGGGAGGTGGAGACCCAAGTGTTCTATACCATATCACAGCCTCTGAGAAGATTATAAACAGCAGCCCAAACTATTTGACAATATCAAAATTGTATTTTAAAAAGTATCACTGACAAGATATTTTTGTTAGTTTCCAGGCAGGTAAATTACAATCACAACGTTTTATAGGAAAGCCACATGGGAATTTTTGTAGGAGCATGTCCATGTATTCACAGAACAATCTTCTAGACAGAGCACCTCATATCAAAATACTGCACTTGCAGAGCATTGTATTGGCATTTGTCTTGCTTGGACATGGCCCATCCCCACCCCAAAATACCACTGCAAAAACCAAAACTGCACCTTTTCATTTTTTCTGCTCATTCAAGGAAAACCAGGAGTGGCTCTTATGGTGTGCTGTTAAAAACAGAGCTCTATAGTAGTGATAACTTTGAGGAATTATAGATATTATTTTGAAGGCTTAGATTTTAGCTTTTAGCACTTGTTCTACTGCACTTGAAGTGTAAATCATTCAAGAGTGCCATGCCCAAAAGTTACCAAGGAATGTCCCACAGACAGCCAGGCAATAGAAAGCCCAAAATACATGGGTATTTCCAAGAAAAGGAAATAGGTACATCCTTGTTTCTGAAGTGAAGCTGAGTTTCAGCTGTCTGGCTCCTCTGGAAGGCCTCATCACTCAGCAGGAAGCAGCAGGAGAGGTGTTTAGGAGCATCGGGCGGGTTGGGAAGAGCATTTCAGGATGCAGCGTACCATATCTAGAACTCGTAATGCTGTAATCTGTTTTTCCGCCTCAGAGAATTAGGCTGTATTTCCAACTGCATGGAAATAAAAATCTCCAGGCGTACCTCACTTCCAGACTGGCATTACATCATCTCTAAAAAGCCCTATTACTTAGCAGCACACTCTGCATATTGCAGTGTTTTGTTATTAATACACCATTGCAATTTATAGCAAAATGGTCAATAAAAATGCGGTTTCTGGAGAGACAAACAGCCTTCCCTCCAGCATGCAGCCCTGCCCTCAGACTGCCGGGGTTCATAACCACCACACACCGAGCCCAACCCCAATTCTGGATTTACATACTGCTTGAGAAGCAATGACATATACAACAACAAAATATAATGGGCTCATATAACACTTGCCAGATACAGAGAAAAATCTTACCCCTGCTATTGGATCTTGCAAATTAAATCAGATTAATAACATGGTGAACGTATTACTGGCAAAAGCATGTGTTTATTCCTAATGATCCTTCCCAGTTGCCATTAAATCTAATTAAAAGGCACTGACTGAGTTTTATTGGAATTCCATTACTGAGGTCCAATCCTGCTCTCACACAGTCCAGCACCCATGGGAAAATGCCCTTCCCTCCTGCAGAGGCTCCGGAGCATCCTCACCAATGGAATCTTGTCAGCAGAACCACGGCTGGGCTGGGCAGCTGAATCTACAGCAACAAGTCCTGTTTATCTCACTTTACCAACTGCTTGAAATTGAAGATTTGTATCACTTTACAGCAATATGTTTTGGTACATCTTGGGAATTTGTCCCATTATGGTCAACAACTGGCTAGCTAGCTGGGATAAGTTTACAAATATTTTCGTCTCTTCGATACAGATAATTTAAGGGGGAAAAAATTCAACTTGTTCAATTAAAAAGCAAACTAGTGGGTTGGACATAAGGTGCAAAGTCATTATTTGAGTAATTATATTTTTAAAGAAACCCAATTAGTTCCTAATTGCACTTACAAATTTAAGACATAGTTCTCCAATGTCTACACTTAGCCCAAACTGACATTAAATACAGACTCAATAGTCTGTATGACTCGCTTAGAAGTAGCCAAGTTCTGCTATTTTCATCTTCACTGTTCATCATTAAGAATGTTTTGAGGAAGTGCAATTAAAATGAGTTCTCTAAGCAAATTTTTTTTTAATTGCATTTGAAGAACAAGACTATTAAGCGACAGATTAATGCATAAAAACTAGGAAAAAAGCAACAACATGCTGGGATTCCAAATATGCTACTGTAACAAAAGCAATGTTCTATTATCTGAATTGCCAGCCTTTCTAGAGAAAGCCATAATTCTAAATTCACTAGTTACAATTACGTAAGTCCTTAGAGCCAGTACAAAAAAAATGGAGAAACCAAATTTCTTCAACTGCAAATAACCAGTCAAGGACCTTCTGGAAGGTGCTGGAGGAACGCTCGTTTCCAACCTGCAGACTGAAGTCAAAGTGAGTTTTGCCAGGTTAAATGCAGAAAGATTGGGGTCCATATGAACCTCAAAGGTATGACATATACTCAGATTTACATAGCAGCCGTCATGCAGCTCTTCAAAGGAAGCACTGTGTGAAGTGGGAGCTTCTCTCCAAGCCTTTGGAGGACAGCTCCTTCAACCTGCCACAGCTCCAGCAGAACTGCTGTGATAAATTAGTAAAAAGCTTGCTGCAGAACAAGTTTACACATAGTCTTTTCACATCAAACACCTAGTTTTGAACTTTGAAATGCAGCTTAGCCTTTAAATAGTTTGTTTCTACCACTTTCTTTTTACTAAACTAACGCTCTCAGAAACCACTGAACTTAAAAGAACAACCCAGGGAAGGGAGAAGGTGCACGTCAGTTCACAGAAACCCACACACAGAGCCTGCACAGGCTCCAGGAGTGCCAGGGGTTTGTGTGTGCACTCACACACTCAGCTGAGGGCACAGACAGCACTGAGTGCCTCCAAAACCAACCAGCCACTGAAACTGCACTTGTGGACATCTCCCACCATTTCTGACTTAAATTAACCCTTATCACACATCCTGCAAAGAACTGTCCCAAATTCCTTGATATATTTTCACCCTTCTCTGTAATTTTGCCTCTCTTATGATAGGCATGTTTCTTAAGTAATAGTTTTTTTAGTGTAATTAAATAAACAGCAAAGTCACTATGACATTGGAAGCATCTCTTTTGCACATAAGGTACTAACACTTATTATCTATGTTCAAAACATAACAAAGTTAACTATGGGAACATACACCTCTGTAGTACAGCACAGAAACAGCTTTTGTAGGTTTTTTCAAGAACACTTTCCAACAGATGGCCAAGCTGGAGCTCAGTCTGGTGAAGTACAGCAGTGCTGGTACACCCAGTTTCCAGCATTAAGCTGCTAATAATGACAAAGTTGTATTGCAAAGGTTCTGGTGCAGAGTCACCTGCTGTGGCACCTTACCAGGGAATAAAGGCCATCAGCAGTCTTCCCAAGGAGACAAATTTATTTTGCCTGGTTTGTATTTCTCCCACAGGGTGAGAAGTCCAAACTCCCACCAGCCTAACTTTAAGTCTGAAAATCCCATTTCAAAGTCATTTGCTTCCAGATTTCACTTAAATACGGTCAAAGGACACTGCGAGAACAATAAATTCCCGCTAAGTGGGATGAAGACAGAAGTTTTGGAAGTGTTTCTGTGAGTGCAGAAGAGTAAAATTCATGAAGATTTGTCATTCCTTCGAAAAACCACTTTTCAGATTAGCAAAAAAAAAGATAAAAAAGTAATGTGTGATATGCCATCACTTATGAACTTGAATTTTAAGTTATGTGATAAAATTTTCCCATCCCATATAAAGTCTCCCTTTGCAGAAGCATCTCTTGTCTGCAAGACTTTGCTGAGAAGCTGTTTCACCATGCCAGCACCTGCCTGAGTGCTCCAAAACACTAAAACCACGCTTGAAAGAGTGGGAGAAGACAGTGGCTCAGTGCTGCTGACAGCAGTGATGTGCCACCAAAACCCAACACAAACAAGCCTCAGCACAGACAGCAAGTCGATTAATAACGAGCTATGCAACTCATTAATACTGGTGTGGATACACATCTCACTGACAACACCGAGATTATCCAGTCAAGCTCCCATTATCCAGGGCATCTCTGCAATTTGGATCACCTCTAGGTAATCACTCCAATTAGTGCAGTGGATCCATGTAATGATGTTCACAGCAGCAGACACAGAAATCAAGGATGACAAAAAAGGGCGTAGGAGCCCAGGCAGGGAGCGGGGTGAAGCTCCGAGCCTGGGAAGAGCTGTGGGAAGGAAACGCCCACCAGAACCACAGACACCGATGGGACCTGTGAAGTTCCCCTGAGCGTCTGTAGGGAGAGCAGGTAACAAATGTTGCCTTCTCAGCTTCCCAAACTGTTTGCAAGGTTTTTCTCAGGCTCCATAAATTCATTTGTTGCAGCTATACCATGAAGGAGTTGCAAGTGTCGCAAGGAATCTGGGTCCATCCATTTCCTTAGGAAGAACTGACTGAAGCAGAAGGAAAGGAAATCACCTCTCCATGGCTTCAGTGGCACAACCTCAGCTGCTGCAGGACTTGGACCTTACCCTACCACACTCTCCTGGCTGGATTCCCTTCTGCTCATTTCCCTTTTTCATCTCATTTCCAGTTCCCCCTCTCCATAACATTTTCTCTTCACAATTTTTTATATATATATGAAGTTAGAGCAGCTGTAACCTGGCTGAGGACAGACCTGATAAGACTGAAAGAATTTAATTATATTTCAAACCCAAAGAAAAGGGCTTAGATAATTCAAACTTTGGTGGGGTTCCCCCCCCCCACCTCTTTTTTTCCCCTGATGTTGCCCACTGATCTAAGAGAAAGTGTTACCTCTCCCTACAGCACCTCACTAGTATATTACCATGACTACCACAACAGTGCTATTAACACAACCCATGACATTTCCCCAATTCTCTTATTACCTATGGCCAGCCTCAGTGCATTCCAAATTTCAGTGCCTTTCACATACAGTAAGCTTAGCATGCTCCAGTGACTCAGAATTTCCTCCTGTAAAGGAAAATCAACTTGGTATGGTCAATAATTTTTGCACTGTATCATAAAGTTTATCTGATGTGCAAATGTAATTCCCTTTTTGGATGCCTCATCCTGAATCCCTTTTAGGCTGAGACCACTTGACATTTTTTGTGAAACAAAATGCCTTTTAAGTCATAATTTGTGCAGTGCTCAGTTTTGATAAGACATGACATTATGGTATGATGAGTTAGTTGATTCTAAGTAAATTTGATTTATCCCACTTTTGGGGCTGGTATGATTTACAAGGATGCTGCTTTTTAAGATAGGATTGATTTTAATATAAGCTGGCAGCACTTTTTTTTTTTTTTTTGGTGAAACACTAAATCAGAGCAAGGTAACTATAAAAAAAAAGGTAAATTTAAACAAAATTTAAACACCATAAATTAATATTCATGCATAATTGGCACTTGCTTACCGCTATGAAGGAATACAGGACATCACAAATTAGTTTCCAAAACAATTCCACAAAATGTTTGGAAGTTTGATTTTTATTCATAAGATCAGATGCAAGCTACAGCTGCTGAAATCTAATCTGACCATTCTGTGAATACCATGGAAAGTTCTTGAAATATTTTCCATCAAACAAGCACTACCACGACCAGGAATCTTTGTGAACCAAAGCAAAAGCATATGTACCCTTCATAAAACTGAAAAGATTCCCTGAGAACCTTTCCTCTCTGGCTGTTGAAGTGCCGTTCTAGGGAACACTATCCTCATTTCCTCACAATATCTTTGCACCTTGTGATGCAGTGTTTTAAACATGCAAGTTTGTGATGCTGCAGCAATACTTTCCTCGTTGATAGCTAGTTATTTCTCATTTTCGCAGCATGAATCACCTATGTAATTCTGATGGCTATGTGGGAAAGGGACGGGAGAGGTTCCGTACTTCGACTGAAGCAGAAATCAGACCGACTGTGCAGAGGCATCCACACTCACCCAAACGAGTTGTAAGCAGTTAGTAAACAATTTAGTAGATAATGTGTACGTGATGGAGAGGAGCTGGATGTCTAACAGTGAGATTTCAAGGCTTTAGAGAGTTACATTTCTACTGAAATCTAACTAAACCCTCACAGACTGCGTACACCACCCAGGGCATCTCATTCATGAGACCACGCAGTTTGGGAGCTGAAGGGCTACAATGAGCCGACAGACAATTTTCTGGTGAGCGGGGTTTTCTACAGCGCTAAGAAAACCTGAGTCAGAGCAACACACCGCCGTTCCCGCACCTGAGCCACACAGAAGGCGGACTTGGGCTATACTTAGAAAATATCCAATTCAAACATCTCGCAGGAAAATGAGAGCGCTCCGGTGACTGTGCAATAAGCGACACGAAACCCGGAGCCCCGCTCCGGCGGGGGAGCCGCATCCCTCCTGGATCAGGGACTTCTCTGAGCAGAACAGAGTTGGAAGTTCCGTGATCGCCCACCCCGCGGCTGCGGGACCCCGAGCCCCCGAGCCCCAATCCAAGTTCAGGCACTGACCGAGCGGCAACTCGGGGACATTGAGGAGGGAACTTTTGGAAGGCTGTGGGAAGCGGAGGGCGCTCGCCGTTCCTGCGGCACATCTCCGCTGGCCGCAGGGCTGGCTCGGGGAGCCGCGGCCGGGACCGGGGGGGTCGCCGGCAGCAGCGGCTCGTCCGCCCCGTGGCGGATCGCATCCAGTGGTTCGTGCCCGGTGAGGCCATCGGGACCACTGGGGACATCATCCCGCTCCTCGATCCCGTGTACACGCCGCCGCCAAGGTTCGCCCCCAACCCAGCGCAGCGCGCCCGCAATCCAGGCGTGCGGGAGCGCGGTGATGGAGCGCGGTGATGGAGCGCGGTGATGGAGCGCGGTCAGGGGAGCGCGGTCAGGGGAGCGCGGTCAGGGGTGC